>JAQJVL010000012.1:1402432-1754932 GCA_035578905.1 Stictocephala bisonia | reverse complement strand
ATTATTTTTATTAGTATTAGTGAAAATTCAGTTATACATCGTCCCAATGTCATATCACTGGCAAACAGACCCATAATAATCGGCCGGTGTCATGATACTCGACCACTGAGGATGCCACATCACAGTATGGGCGAAACGTCTGTTTATCTTGTAAATATTGTAGATAGTACCTTGACGCTGTTGTTACCGGAAATGTGGATTCTAGTTAGATCCATAATAACATCAGCTGATTTGCAGAGACCAACCAATAAACCAATTAATTTATTTTGAATAGTGCGCCACAGTGGTTATAATGTTCAAATACAGTTTAAAAACTGATTTCCGATGATTTGTTGGTTCAAGGCAACAGCTGAAACGTGTCAACAGCTGTCTGGAACTCGCGTGACAGGACAAGTTTGCATACGAATGCGTGACTGGGGCGTTGCACTCCAACACTACACATCTACTCAGAATTGAAACAAGTAACTTCTTATTTATATTTGCATATATTTTGTCTCCCCTTTCCCACAGGTTGTTCGTGAAAGTGTCTTTTCGGAGTGATTCATTTATGTTGAAATAATGGAATTCCAAAATATCCAATTGAATATCTACTTTATGTTTTTGACGATTACGTGTGTTTAAAATGAAAACAGTTAGGTTGTTAGCACGCAACAGTAAATATTCAATATATGACTCCCACTCCATTTACACAATGTTGTTAACTAGTTAACCCCAAAAACTACGAATGCATCGAAAATGTTTAGTGGAAATACCAATTTAAAAAAATGTTTTTAAAGGAAAAAGCATTTTTACACCAATAACGATGTAGGTATTGTCCTAAACACGAATAAGCCATCACATTATTCGTGATATGAATAAAAACTTAGCTATTCAACAAAAAATTGGTTTAGATAAAGATAGGTTAGGTTGGGATAGCTTAGGTTGGGCAGTTTATTTAGGGTAGGTTAGATTAGGTTAGCAGTATGTATTTACAGTCAGCATACTAACCTAACCTAACCTAACCTATTCTAACGTAACCTAACCTAACTTAACTTAAACTAATTTTGTGTTGAATATCTCGTTTATTATTGTCGGTGAATAATTCTATGTAATATTCGTATTAAGGAGAAAAACACTACATAACACTAATAGTTTTTAGCGTAAAAATGTTTTTACTTTTTAAAAATTTTTTGGTCAAAAATCTATATTTCCGCTGAAAAGAATTTTTGGGTAGGTGTTCGTAGAGTTAGTATTAACTTATTTAAAAAATTATGAAAATTGGGTGAGAACTCTATTCCATATTTGTATATTCAGAAACTTCCACAATATGTGTGCTGGAAGTTGGCTTGGAACAGTGAAACTTGTAAATTGTAAATTGCCTGGCTGTTCCGGTATTCAGTACCTTGACTTATTTTATCTACTTAATATTGTTTATAGTGTTGAAATACTTAACAGTAATGTTAAATAAGAAGAAGAACAAATCCAAAAAAATAAATGACAATAATTATTTAAGTAATATGTCATGTTGTTAATTAAGTCTTGCACTAATTAGTAAGATGTTATTGATTCGTGCTAATTGTTTATTTATTGATTTTCTCGTGATTTTATATTTTGTCTTGGTCATAAACCGATAGCTTTAAAAAAGACTACTCTTTTAGTATTTTTTTTTTTAATACCTAAGTGTACATTTATTTTACATGTAAATTTAATCGAGTGTAAATAATTGTTTTTATACAAAATATTAATTAAAAAGATATTATTCTTTTTTATAAATTTAAATCAACTTAGATTATATGAAATGCACAAGGAGTCTGCTACACCTGTCGCCATATTGGATTTGATTCTACGTAAGAGCAATGTTAAATTAAAAAAAGGATCACAGCTTTATTTATGAACATTTTAAACTTTTGAAAGAGAACACACTCGTTTTAAGGCCCCTGAGATCAGATTTTAATTTTATTTCTTGTTTTTATTTAGTAATACCAATAAACATTGTTTTATTTTCTTACATATTTTAAAAATAAACCAAAACCGTTAGAACAAATTTGCCTCAAACGACACTAGTCACACTTGTTCTAAAAAGCATGTTACATTTTTAAATAAATATATTACAAAATGTAAGCGTGACACCTTTTCTAGAAGGAATGTTCAACTGCAAAACACGGTGTCAGCTACCGATAGCTGGCGCTGCCTGGTGGCCAAGCGGGGAAGGAGAGTCTACTGCCACGACTGTTCAAATTACACAATGGTTTGGGGAGGACGTACAGACGATAGATAACCGGTCTTCTGTGGTCGACGGAGTTGCACGTCTGGTTGGAGGCTCGAGTGTGACAAAATTGTTCACTGGAGAAGACTTCAAACAATTCGTATATTGGTGGGGTGGTGGGGGAACTTTTGTTTGACAATATTAGGCGTTTGAATGGTAAATAAAACATTACCCAGGTGAATTAATATAAAAGTAATTCGTGTAGATGTCTCAACTATAACGAAATACATCTACAAAAAAATATAGAATATTGGTGTTTAAAATAAATGGTGGTTTTATTGTAGAATACAGCTATTAAGTAATTCCTCCCAAATTAAGCCTAGCAATAATTAATCTAAGTGTTACGAATAATGTAGGATATTTTAGTGGATGTAAAGTAAAAACTAGAGTTTTGTTACTAGTTTTTACTAGTTCTTAAAACTAGTTATTACTAAAGTAAGAACTAGTAATTAAAAGAAGTAGAACTTTTAATTACTCTTGTAGATATATATAAATGGCCAGATATTAATGCCAGATTAATTAAACAGGCAGAGAATACCCAATAAATCCCCTACGATCCTCAGGGATCCAGGTCGGAACCCTTCCAGATTACTTAATTCACCGTGTCTCGACTCCCCTTTGGGATTATGCTACTTTATCCCGGAACCCCATGGGTCAGTTAGGCGTCGCTCTCCACGTTTTCGATAAGACCACTTGAACTTCGGTGTTTTGCCTCAACGAAGGTATTCACTGAAACAACGCCAACAACGGAAGCAAGCTGCCTTCTTCCTAGTTAAAGTGCACGCACTAAGGACATAAACCGAACATCATCATCTTCCTCCGGACAGTATGGAAACCGAGGAAAGACGACTTTCCTCCTGTTTAGATGTTTCCTCAAGTAACCATGCCCCATAAGGAACTGACACAGAGAGAAGTCAATCTCCCAGTGGCTACGATCCATCCAAAAGCAGAGGTTAGGAACGAGACGAAAGGTCCATCTACCGGTGTTCTCATTTCATCTCCGTTGCTCAGCTTGCAGAGTTTCACCTCTAGCTATTTGTTTTCTTCCCTGCTCTGGTATGCCTCTCAACAAGCAGGTCGAGGGGGATCACTCCAGTCACAACCATGACTACCGCTCCGGAAACTGTGCATAATCGCAGGCTACTCTGAGCACTGATCTCCGCTGAACTTCTAGCACACACTTGTACTTCTTCACCCTCATGGCAACATCACAGGTCTGCCCCGTACAGACGTATAGCGAGGAGACGCCTTTTACTTGTTCAAGCCCCATCAGTCTGCTTAGTGACGTAACTATCTTCGCTGCCTCGTCGCAAGCCTCGGATGTGCTCCCAATACGCGAGTGGAAATCGAGCATCTCGGCCCTTCTTTCGATTTCAAAAGGTGATCAATATGTAAAGTTAAGCTATTTAAATGTATAAAAGTGCTAAATAGAATACAAATTTACTGTTGAATGGTAAAGACACGTTGACATAAAATATACTATTCTAATCCAAATTACATACATTCTACCAAAAGTATTTTGTACATTTAAAAAAACTATTAATTGTTCATAACCTTGTAGTTTTCCTGAATATCACTTAAAAACTGTAACGTGCATCGCACAATATACTATTTTAAATTTTAAAAGATAAGTTTATATTTATTTCGATGTAAAAGTAGATTTAGTTGATTAGAAATTTGATTTTAATGCTAACAAATTTTTAATTTCTAGTTATGTATATAGCAGTTTATAAAAAATATATATAAAACGTAATAGTTTAAATGCAGGAAGGAGAAGTTAAGGAGAAGTTTGATAAAGAGTTCCTAGAGGATGAAAACGAAAATAACAAAAAGAAAGCACTGAGATACAGTGTTGAGCATATTTAAAAATTATTTTTTAGCGAATCAAGATTATGAAACTAAATAGACCCCTACCTTCTTGCAAAAAATTGTTATTTTTGAATGAAGACTATGACAATAAAACGACCCCCCTCATTAAAAAGTTATTTTTTGTGAATCAAGACTATGAAAATAAAACGACCCCCCCTCATGAAAAAATTATTTTTTGTGAATCAAGATTATGAAACTAAACAGACCTAAATAGGGGTCCTCGTGCTGAGGTTGCAAGATAACAAGGGTGTCTGAATAGTAAATAAATTGTAAAATAAAAAGAATAACAGTAATTGAAAAGCCAAAAGTATGTTATTCATTTGAATTCATATCAAGCAATTCTTTTTTTCTTATTGTCTATGCCAGTGGCATTTTTAACATTTTATTCAAACATTGTTGAGGGGCAACAGTCCAAACCCCTTTGGCAAATATTAAAGTGGACCGCCCGGGATTTGAACCCGTGGCCCTCTGGCTCGTGGCTAGCAAGAGGTGATTTCTCTATTACTAAAAATTCATTTGAACAATTGTTAGTTTTTCTCAATCTTGTTTTTCTACTAAGTAAAACAATTATTTTCTGTTGTGTCGTTGTATTTTGGAGGCACGAGAACATTGTAATTTTTTTTCATAGTAATGCTTTATCTTTTACAAATAATTACTGTGAATTACTATTGGTAACAAAAGTTATTTCTGAGAGAAACAGTCAAACGCGTTCATAACCGCTACGTAAAAGTAGATTTAGATCAGATGGTTATTTTTATAGAGTAAGCTAGCCAAACTTTGTACATAGGTCTACATGCGCCTAGTATTTCCCTTTAGTATAATAAGAGTATGACCTAGAAAGAACATTTTTGCAAATGATACCCGTTTAGAAATATTATTTACACAAATTAAGCATTACAGTGGTAGAAGAATTTAATTTAGAATTAAGAATTAACACTAGATCCATTATTATCAAGCTCAAATAAAATGACGAATAAATCAATTTATCTCCTTTAAAGAAACATAAAAATTTTTACAAAGTAGTAGTGTGATACTAGAAGAAATAAAACTTAATTTAACTAAAAATAATAATAAAATTGAGTCTAGCTCGTTTAAGTGTAAAAATAAACAACCATTTACAATAGAACATATAGATACAATTATAGATAACTAGCCGCTAACCCAAAGCGCTTGCTTTAACATAACTTTTTTTAGTAGATTAATGTTCGATTAAATTTAAAGAAAACTAATAAACAAAATAAGTTCAAAAAAATTATGATGCGGAAGAAGAATATTTACTATTTGACTATTTTCATATTATGTTGAAGTTAATATTATGCTAAATTCTTTCTAAATTTCACAATCACATTATTTAATTCCATAGCCGGTGGTGTAGATGTGGACATGTCACGGGCAGTCTTCAGAGGAAAATGTAAAGACTTGATACGTTGAAGGGTTGATAGGATAATTAGACAACTCAACCTCAATTAATTTAATTATTTAAATTCATTTTTTGGATTGTTTTTTATTATTTAAAAAAAATTTATGTATTCAAAGAAGCATTGTTTGGAGGAGTAAAGAGTTTCTAAACCTTTAATTTCAAAAATTAAGTATAGTTATTTTTTGTAGAGGCGTTTCATTAATTTTTTTTCATGCGGCCCCCGAAATTGGGCCCTTAGTCTGTTGGGGTTGCAGTTGTTTTTCACAGGTTTCAATATGTATGTTTTCTTTTGTTTGTTTTGGTTTATAAATATATCTGTTTGAATACAAATTAATCTTATGTTTAATAATTTAGTCTATATCTGGTCGTATTTAAACTTTATTATATATTATTGCATTATAACCAAGAATGTTTTATATAATTTGGAGTACTTTCTTTAGTTAATTAAGTTTTTTTTATTTTTCATAAAATGTGCCTTTTTATTGTGATTAATAATTTTGCTTGTGAAACTAAACTATACCTGTGAAAACAATAAATACATTTATTATTATTATTAAGGAGATCAATATCTGAATTTGTCAATAACCAGTTAGTAATTGTTTTTATCGTTAATTTCAAGAATAGATTAATTTATTAAAAAGGTACTTTGTAGTTGATAGAAGGGATATATCTATTTGATGAAAATATAGACTTGTTGTAGATACTAAGGAGATATTTATTTATTGAATATGCAGCCTTGTTGTTCATATTACGGAGATATTTATCCGATAAAGGAGCTTAGCTGAAATTTTGTATCAAGCGGTAAATTGCTCACATCATCCATTAAATACTACTAATTTTTTTTAATGTCGCCACTTGACTTCAGAGCATTCTTACAGAAAATTCTGGCACTACGATGAGTTCGAGAGTGCAACGGCCAATATCGTGACGATGTACGCTCACCGCAACAATAGGAACTGCCTTTATGTCTTACATTTTTGCCACGTTTAATTTCTTTGAATACACCTGTTTTACGACCTACTTGTTTGGTATTGTAACTTTGAGTGTGAGTAAACATGTTACGATCGTGGACTTTCTTAATGTTTATGTAGTCTTTTACGTTATTGTATCCTTTTTTTATAGATTATTTTTATCGCACTATTTATACAGTGTTTCAAGACTCTCAACCAACCTTTTGAGGTATTGATTCTGGGCTAAGAGGTATTGAATCTAAATATCACATTTAAATCATCCCAAAGTCCTCAGTTACTCACAGAGCTGCAATTTGTTTTTTTTAAAATTATTTTTTCCTCAAAAATTGTCAAGCGTAACATTTTTAAATTTCTTATACACCTTAATAATAGTATGGTCAACTTACGATAAATATTTCAAAAATATTTAAAGTAAGATTTAAAAATAGCGGCCATCCAACATTTTCAGATAAGAACGACTAAAAATAATAGTCGTATGACACTTTTATTAAAATAAAAATTTTTATGCAATTTAAAGGAAAATCGTAAAAATATCCCATTTATTGAGATCGAACAAAAAATAAACGACGTATGACACTTTTTGTGGTACGCGGCAGATGGTGCAGGTTAATGTACGCAACCAATACAACAATGTGACAATCACCTAACCCCTAAAAAGGTTGGTAAAAAGTTCTGAAACACCCTGAATATTGATATATTTTATTATTGTTTGAATCAATTAAAAATGACTTTTCAAATGTATTTCTAACTGTCTGTCGTATGTCAAATGCAGTTCTTTCGGCTACATCGTGCGTCAGAGTTTTACTCAAGTGCAATTAACCGCGCTCGTGTGAAGTCCGGATTATAAAGAATAACTTATCACGCTTTCCACATTCTACCTACTAATGTTATCAACTAGCTTCCTGTTCACATGTACTATTTCCATCAATTAGCTTAAGGTTTTGTTAAAATCTCTTATCCTTAACGGGCAATAGTAGTGAATGATAGGGTGAAAACATGGGTGAATTGGTAGGTGTTAGTTGTTGGTGGGAGAGAGAGATAGAGAGATGAGAGAGGGAGAGGGGCGAGAGATGAGAGAGAGAGAAAGAGATAGAAGAAAGAGAGATTATAGGAGAGAGAGAGAGAGAGAGAGAGAGAGAGAGAGGGAGAGAGAGAGAGGGAGGGTGAGGGAGAGGGAGAGAGAGAGATGAGAGCTCTCCCCTCTCTCTCCCTCTCACCTATAATCTTCCTCTCATCTTTCTCCTCTCTGTCCCTCTCTCTCTCTCTCTCTCTCTCTCTCTCTCTCTCTCTCTCTCTCTCTCCCACCAAGAAATAACATCTACCAATTCACCCATGGTAGATCCCTATCATTCAGTACTGGTAATCGTAAAACGGAAAGTCAATTTACATTCTAAACATATAGCAACACCATCGTTCAGAACAATCTCTTGTTAAACTGATAAGAATTATCTAACCAAATACTAATCACAAAAATATATATGTAGTAAACGTATAGGCCCACAAACTAGCAATAACTCAAAATATACACGAAGTAACTGATGAGACTGCGGTTCGTCAACTAGATGAAGCTTAGAGACAACATCTATCTGTAACAGTAGTACTGTAGAAAATAAAAATTCAATGTGACAATAAATAAATAAATTATGAGTATGGCCATGAAGATAAATGAACGAGAAAGGGTTATACTATAACAATAACTATCTTGAGAAAATACTTATTGCATAGCTTGAAACCAATTTTCAACTAATTCAAGGATCAATAAAATAATCTGTACGAAAAAAAGGAAACGTAGTAAATATAGTTTGTTTTTAAAAAAACAGTTCATATAACCTTAACAAAGTAGACGTTACTGAAGCATGAAATCAAGAATGCTATATTTTGTTTTCACAGCTACTGAAGTAATCAACCAGAAGTCTTTTTGGGATTCTTCACCTCAAGGGAAAGTCAAGGTCTTCGACTATTTCAAAAGTGTCATCCGCCTGGTCAGTCCAGCGCTCCAAGGAATGTAGTTCTAGATTGCACTGCAACCCACGAGCAGAGAACCAGCCTCACTAAATGAGCATAAAATATTGAAAAATTAAGACCTTATTGCACAACTAAGAATTAAACCTTATTGCACAAACTAGGGGGTACCCCTGTACGCTTCGTATGCCAACCCCACACTTGCTGTGCTCGAGAAACACAGTAGGTGTTCGTGTGGCGAGCGCAGCGAGTGACGGGGTTGGCACGCGAAGCTTGCAGGGGTGTTCTCTAGTTAATATCTTAAAGGAAATAATTTTGTTGGATTTCACATGAAAATGTTATTATAAACTGAAATATGTGAAGAAATAAAACAGTGACATCAATAAGCAACTATCACCTACAAATTTTCTCACTAGTTTGTATAGAGAGGCGTCTCTCGGGAGTCAAGATTCACCAACGATTTCTTTTAAGCGCTTCTCTTCGAGTTGTCTCGTTGCTTTCTTCCATAAGGTTATGGAATACACTCATTATTAACATTTTTATTAAAAATAAGCATTGAAACATTTGTCTTATCAATCAGACTCCGTTAACCTATATGAATCCAGATTTTAAATTACGATTTGCTGTTTTATTAAAGTATTATGCCCCAATTAAAAAAAAAATAATAATTTCACCTATTGATAAAAATATGATTGTTCATGTTGAAGAAATGATCTATTCTCCCCCGATGAGCCAACCAATCTTTCTTCTTTGGATATTTTGATGGCACAAGAACGTCAACACCGTATGAAGGAGAAGATTTTGGAAATGTTCAAGATGTTGACAAGTAGAAGCCAACGGATTTATTACTATTTATTTAGCTCAAACATTGAATCGAATTGAATCTAAAACAGTAATGTAAAACCTAACTATGGTGAAAATCTTTAAAATCAATCTTTCTTAAAAACACATGAACTTGTGATGTGAAACATACGTAACATTTTAAGAGAACTATTTTAAATTATTACTCATCGTCACTGTCAGACGACATGTTATTTCCTGAGGACGCTTTCCTCCACCCGAGTGTCACTCATGACTCGCAGCTCCCCTTTGTCGCAACACCTACCTCTTCGCTAAATTCGTAACTCTTGACTTGCTACTTGGCTCTTAAATCGGCGGTCCACTATGTGTTCACCCTTAACACACATACAACACGTTCCCCTCCCTCTCTCTACCTCACTGTCCCTCGACCTCCCTCTCTGCTAATTGCTTCAACGTTAATTCCTTTTACCGACTCCGGGGTCCGGGAAGCTCGCTTCTGTCAAGAACAATGCAAAATACTGAGGGTTGGGTGAAAAATGCACTGTGCACCGTTTGTTTGATAAGAGATTATATATTACGATTCCCTTTCCAATTTATTAAGAGGATAAATCAATTAATTTTACTAATATTACTTGTATACTCACAGTAGTGTCAAATAATAAATTTGGTAAATTATTATTCGAAATCTATATTCACCATATTATGAAAATCGGTGTCTTAAGAACAAATGAATTACTTAAAGTATAAAACAAAATTTTACTTATGAACACAATTCTTAACTCAATTATATTTCAAATTGTGATCTATTTCGGCACGAGCTGAATATAAATAAGTTTGTAGATAGTATAGTGTATTAAAGATAATCATTAAACTAGATCGTTATTTAGATACAATACCTTGAATAGTAAACGCCTATTTAAATTATCCCTTAAAATAGCAGTCGTTCATTACTGAACGACACGCACGCTCATCGTATTTCACGTCATATAGTATGTTCGGTTTTACGTAGCGAAGATATTTAGTTACCATTGAAAAGAGGGCAAGTTTATCTTTATGATCATCTCACTTTTATTTTGATCATCTTTGTTTTGTAGACGTGATTGTTGATGTAATACGCTAATAAGCTAATGCTGGTATTACATCAACGACTTTTTGGTATTTACAAACATAAAAATTAATTTTATTACAAAAACTATTAAACCCTTTATAGTTTTTTAAAGTAGAAAAAATTTAGCAATTTTTTTCTATCTTGGAATATAAAAATTTTAAAATTTTTGTAATTTCCTTGCCAACATTTTTTATTCCCTTTTTTTACAAATGTTTTTATTTTATATTATTATTATTTTACATATAACAAACCTACACATTTTTCAAGGTTAACATATTTTTATAGTATTTTGTGCTATTTGCTTATAAAAATGATAAACAGTATTTAAATATTTTTTACATTTAAAATAAATTATTCAAAATACGCTTACGGCACAGTGAAAAATGGCCCGCCACTACAGAAATGTTAACCACCACTTCTAGGGTTAAACATTATTGAGAAATATTACCGGTTAGATTCCTACAAGTACCCAAACGTAAAACAAATTATTCATTTAGAAACGTAGAAAGGTTTGTATTGCCTAGATTTTGTAGTACGACGGGTAAAACTTACTTGATTACATTGTATCATAAATATTTAATAGTATAAATAATTATTTACACTATTATTTATACTATTACTAATTCTTCTCAGTTATTTAACAGTTTCAGGTCCCTGTTCCTGATTATGTTGTTGATTGTTAACAATCGTAACAAACGACTGCGTTATAACAATAGCTATACTGTTCAACTCCACTGTTTTTTTAGTTAAACTTATAATTAATATGTTTCCTCAGTAATAAAGTTTCACTAGTGTTACAAGACATTATTTATTAGGCTAGGTTTAAACAAGTGTCACTGAATAGAAATAAGTTATACAGGGTTGGACAAGAGTTTGTAATATTATTATTAATTTCAAAACCATTGAAATAAATGTAATGAAACTTTGCAGTTATGTACAGTACATGTTCTTATACCAATCATTTAGATATATTTTACTTGTTTTTTTGCATAGTCAGGTGATGGCCCATGAAGTGAGTCTTAAAGATTATAAATGTATGCCTACCTCGAGTTATACCTAACTTTAAAGGTCTTTGTCTGTAAAACACAAGAGTGCAAATCTGAGGTCAAAAGGATGACCCAGTCAGAAAATTTAATGTAGATTTAACTAATTTAACCCTCTCAAAGAATTTAATGTCAGGGTTGGGCAAAAGTCTGGAAAGTATTTATTAATTTAAAACTATTAAAATAAAAATAATGGAACTTTGCAGTTATGTACATGATCCTATACCAAACATGTGGACATATTTTACTTGTTTTTTGAATATCCAGGGGATAACCCATGTAGGAAGTCTTAAACATTTAAAATATAAGCCTATCTCGAGTTATACCTCATTTTAAAGGTCTTTGTTTGTACAGTAAAAAAGTGCAAGCTTGAGGTCAAAATACAGCTGCACCCATTCACAAAAATGCGATTCAAAGAATTTAATGTCCTATTACTAATTCTTCTTAGTTATACGGATATTTATTTAACAGTTTCCGGTCTCTGATGCTGAGTATAATGTTGATTGTTAACAATCGTAACAAATGACTGCGTTATAAAAATAGCTATGTTACTTAACTGAGATAAAATTAAAAAAATTATTAAAAACACTTTTGACAGTAAGTTTACCTAAAAATAGTTTAAGAATTTTATTATAATAATTTGTTACTTATTTTTTGTGAAATTTAATTTCTCATATTCAGTTAGATAAATTATAGCTCTGCGCATCTATAGTTAATAACTATCTTACATTTGTCTTAAGCAGTGATAGTTATATGACATTACATTCTTTGAGAGGCTATATTTTCTGACTGGATCATCCTTTGACCTAAGGTTTGCACTCTTGTGTTTTACAAACAAAGACCTTTAAAATGAGTTATAACTCGGGGCAGACTTATATTTAAAAATTGTAAGACTTCCTTCATGGACCATCACCTGGTAAAAAATGGCAAGTTATGGTTATGGCAAAAAACAAGTAAAATATGTCTCAATGTTTAGAATAGGAACATGTACATAACATTTATTTAAGTTTTATTACATTTATGCACAGTTTCATTACATTTATTTAAATAGTTTTGAAATTAATAAGTATATTCCAGAATTTTGCCCAACCCTGTATAATATATAAAAATTCAAATATTATTATTGCCAAGAGATGTAAAATGGATTGTTTATTTTTGATTTTATATTTAGTGTTTCTCAGCTTTTATGCTTGTTATGCTATAATTTAATTAATTATTGCTTTATATTTCACTACTTTGTTCATGATTGTACTTTTTTAATTTAGATTTTAAGCACTGACGCCAAGAGCGCTTGTTATTTGTACACATTGTCAAATTATGAATATTAAATTAATTTTTATTTCTTTAGTATGTAATTATGTTTACTATTATGTATGTTAACATGTGCACCCAACGATATATTTTTTTTAATGTTTTGGGACCAAAGGCTGTAATTATTCAAAAATAAATTATTCTTACTCTATTATTAAATTTAGTTAGTATAAAAATCGTTACAATATACTGTAATTAATTTTTGTGCCAACTTCTAAATAGGCAGATTACAAAACTAATTATTATTAATATATAAATATTTTACAGATAACTAAAAATTAAAATTTAATAAAAATCATAAGAATAACTAGACTGAGATTTATAATCATCACAGTCGTGGCTGGAACACGGATATTGTAATTAATAGGAAAGTTAAAAGGTGTCCCAAAAGTCGCAACCCCCCCCCTGTAACTTTTGAACGGAATAAAACAAACCAATATCCTTGGGTGATAGTTATGTAATGATTTTTGCGTTTTATGAGAACTTAATTCCTCAACCCAAAATGGAGGGTTGAGGAAGGGGGCAAGTCCAATATTTCAAATGCAAACCCCCATAAAATGACACCTCATTTTAAAGGTCTTTAAAAAAGAAGAAAAATGACACAAACTAGAGGTCTCTATCTCAATCCAGTACAAAACTACAGTCTGTCAAAATTTAAACTAAAAATTGCATTTAAAATCAATAAAAGAAATCTACATTTAAAATCACTAAAAAAGTTAAATAGGTCGAGATAAGATTTTAACGTTAAGTTTAATTATTTTAGGTTAAGAATAAGTCTGAACAGATGAGTCAACAGAACTATTGTTTTTTTAGTGTAACTTTTTAATAAAACTTCGACAGGCTGTAGTTTTGTACTGGATTGAGTAGAGACGTCTAGTTTGTGTCATTGTTCTTCTTTTATAAAGACCATTAAAATAAGTTGTAGCTTGATGGGGGTTTGCATTTGAAATATTGGCTTGCCCCCCGCCAGCCGCCTTTTGCGCTATAAGTTCTCATATAGCGCAAAAATCATTAGTAGTCATTACATAACTGTCCCCAAAGGATATTGGTTTGTTTCATTCCGTCCAAACGTTAGGGGGGGGGGGGGTTAGAATTTTGGGGACACCTTGTATAATACTCGTATGAATTATTGAAAATTCTACGCGAATTTCAATTCGTTTCTTTCAAGAAAGATACGAAAAACCAATTAAACCATAAACATATAATCTACTGTCGGCGTAGAAATTGTGCGCACCTTAGTTTATAGGTTGTTTTATAAGACGCTAAGAGGCCTACGACAAATCGAATGACATAATTGTTTTCCTCGTTTGATTGTACGTTATGACGTATGCGATTTTAAATTTTGTTATAAGTTTTATAATTTTTTTCGTAGTATGAAGAAAAAACGTACCGAAATTCTAACTAGTTTCTACTTTGCTTCAACTCTACACATTTTCAAAACCCCCGTATATTTATTGTATTTATATTTTAATACGTGTTTTCTAAAAGTTTGATAAAGTTCAGAACTTTAATTTTCTTAAAAAAAGTTCTTATTAATTTCCTGAATGAAACTACATTTTCTTGGCTTCTAGAAGTCGTAATCACTTCTAGAGTATTGTAATTTATACGAAAGTTACAAGGTGCCCCAAAAGTCGCAACCCCCCCCCCCCGGTAACTTTTGAACGGAATGAAACAAACCAATATCCTTGGGGGATAGTTATGTAATGACTAAAGATGATTTTTGCGCTATAGAACTCGCGATAAAGATGATTTTTGAGAACTTAACTCCTCAACCCAAAATGGGGGGTTGGGGGAGCAAGTCTAACATTTCAAATGCAAACCCCCATAAAGTGACACCTCATTTCAAAGGTCTTGTTCACGTTCTAATCTTTATGAAATTTATAGTTACAAAAAATTACTTTTATATTCGTAAGTAATTATAGTGATTTTAAATCGTTTTAATCAATTTAAAATCACTTTACGTAGATCTATTTTAATTTATTTAAATCAATTTAAAATCACAACACGTACTTATGCATATAAAAGTAACATATTTTAATTATACATTCCATAAGTATTACAAGTGACCAAGTTATTAATGGTACGACCTCTAGACAATGTTGTTTCAAGAAATTAATAAGAACTTATATCTTTCAAAAAAATTTTAAACCTTCAAATATTTGAAACTTACAGAAAACACTTTTTTAAGCCACGTATTAAAATATAAATGCTATAAATAAACAGGTTTTTTTTAGTAATAACAGTGTAAAGTTGGGGCAAAGTGAAAAGTAGTTAACATTCCGGTACTATTCCAACTGAGATACAAATTATAAAACTTATGACAAAATTAAAAATTTTATATGTCATAACGCACGAGGAAAACAATTATGTGATTAGATTTGTCGTAGGCCTTTTATTTCTTATAACACAACCTTCAAACTCGGGGTGCACATAATTTCTGAACTGACAGTTCATTTTGTTTATGTTTATTTTGTACTTACATTTACAAAACGATGAAAACAATGGTAATATTGAAATGAAACAAAACTACAAAAAATAATCAATACATTGATGTAATAGTACTTTATTTCTCCAAATAACTAATAAATAATAAATAAATAATAAAGCACAAATAAATATATATATTTTTATATTAGGGGTTCACATGCAGATAAACGTACATAATATGTAACATTGAAAATATTGAGAAATAACTGTTAAAATTGAAGTAAACCCTTAATTATTTGCACTGGATTCATTTTACTCGGAAACTTTATCATAATTAATTGTTACAGTATAACATTTATAAATGAATCCATTTACTGATTTGAACTTGTATTCCCATTGTACATACTTTAGAATGAACATACAGTCTTTAAGTCGGTATAGTGCTAACAACCTGCTACTTGAGGACAAGTGAGATTGTAGGCGATAGGTTCTATGGTCTATTGTAATTCTAGTAAAATCTAGAGGACTGACCATAGAACCTATCACCTACAATCTCACTTGTCCTCAAGTAGCATTGTAGGCGATGAATCTATGGTCAGACCTCTAGTAAAATCTAGAGGACTGACCATAGAACCTATCGCCTACAATCTCACTTGTCCTCAAGTAGCATTGTAGGTGATAGGTTCTATGGTCAGTCCTCTAGATTTTACTAGAGGACTGACCATAGAACCTATCGCCTACAATCTCATTTTTTATTTGTCATGAACAATGAGATTGTATGACACAGCTAAACTAACACAGTGGTTACCGTCGACTTGGACACTATTATGCCTAGACAAGTCTTGGGTGTGAATGTTGGATGGTAGTCAGGGTCGGGATGTTGTGTAGGGAAGAAAACTAAGTATCTATGATACGCTAACTGACCAATATTTCGTGGTTCGGGTTCCACGTAAAGGTCCTTTAGATCACCTGGCTATTGGGCTATAAAAAAACGGCCCTTTCTAAGTGACCTTAGTGACAATGTCTACCTTGTTCATCTAATAATAATAATAAATGTATTTATTGTTTTCACAGGTATAGTTAATTTCACAGGCAAAATTATTAATCACAATAAAAAGACACATTTTATGAAAAATAAAAAATAACTTTAATAACTAAAGAAATACAATTATAACTTAAGCGCCTAAATAAAGTACTCCAAATTATATAATACATTCTTGGTTATAATACAATAATATATAATACAGTTTAAATACAACCAGATATAGGCTAAATTATTAAACATAAGATTAATTTGTATTCAAACAGATATATTCAAAAATCAAAACAAACAAAAGAAAATATACATACTTAAACCTGTGAAAAACAACTGCGACCCCAACAGATCAAGGGGGCCGCATGAAAAAAAAAATTAATGATTAAGACCTCCATGCCTGTACAAAAAATAACGATACTTAATTTTTAAAATTGAAGGATTAGAAAATCTTTACTCTTCCAAACAACGCTGCTTTAAATACATTAATTAAAAAAAAAATATATATAAGAAAAAACAATCAAAGAAATGAATTAAAATAATTAAATTAATTGAGGTTGAGTTGTCTAATTGTTCCAGCAACACTTCATCGTATCAAGTCTTTACATGTTGCTCTGAAGACTGCCTGTGATATTTCCACATCTACACCACCAGCTATGGAATTAAATAATGTGATTGTAAACTTTCGAAAGAAGTTAGCATGAGCATCTACATTCATTACACTCATTAACTCCTCAAATTCACCAGTATCTCTAATATCGGCTCCTTAATGATGATTAATGAACAATAACAATAGGCTGAAATATATTGCAGGCTTATTTATTCAGCAAGTGGATAATATCCACAATTCTTCGTCCTATATTAAATATTTATACTTCATTATTTGCTTTCTTGACGATTCCGGAAACGAACAGTCACTATCACTCGAGACAATATTGTAGTCCTACATGTAGTCCTTTCAAAGTGGGAAAATATAAAATTGAGTAACTACAGACTCACACTTGAATTACATTTTTTAAGAAAAACAATTACTACATTTTAAGGTGTTGTATGTTTTGTGTTGAATTCAGTGAACTCATTTGATGAAGAATGTCAACTTTTTAAGTAGCCAATCATTTTCAAAAGCTACCAACATACATATGGGTCGATAGTTTGCAACGCTTAGAGCAAGGCCATGTATTTTTGTGATATGTATTAATGACTTACCTCTTTCTGTAAACTCCAGATCACTGCTCTCTGCGGACGATACTACTTTCGTAAACATCTCAAGTAGTTTTGACCAACTTATTGAAAACACCAAAACTACATTACTCACAGCTTCCGAGTGGTTTCTTTCAAATGGTTTCCTTTTAAATGAAGAGCAAACAAAACAAATTATATTTAGCTTAAGATCAGTAGACAGTGAAAAGGGTATAGTAAATAAAATTGAAAATGTCATGAGTATAAAGTTTTTAGGAATACACTTTGATCATCAATTAACACGGGGACCTCTTTTAGATAATTTAACAACTAAGTTGTCAAGCATTATATATTCGAGTTATGTAAGAGATGCATACTTTGCATATTTTCAATATCTAATTAGATATGGGCTTATTCTGTGGGGTTTTAAAAGTTAAAGTAGCAGAGTGTCTGAAGTTTTGATCCTTCAAAAAAAGATAATTCGAATAATTACGAATTTAGACCTATTAGAACACTGTAAGCCTCTGTTTATTCTCACAAAAGTTCAAACAGTCATAAACCTATATCTGTTTGACATAGTGCAATATACTTCTAGTCATCAAGAGTACATACACGTGAGACAAAATTCTAGTTATGAAACCCGTAACAACAATAAAGCTACTGTTGGTTTTCATAGGTTGAATAAAAGCTTATCCAGTCACCCGGTCATCTCAATCAAAGTATACAACAATGTTATACATTTAATTAATAAGTACACTACAATAGAACATGTCAAATCGGTCATGTTATGAGGAGGAGGGGTGGTTAATTTTGCAATAATTATTGACTGACATTATGTTGAGAAATAATCAGCTCAAAAAATAGGAATACGTAATAGAGTACAATTAAATGAAACCGACAACAAACTGAAACTCGTTATGTAAACAACGCATTCATGCGCATACATTTAAGGGCAACTGACACTTGTTGGCTGCACTAGCTAAAAATAGAATCAGCAAAATATTGAAAAATGCGTATTTTACAATAATGTAAAACACTTATTGACATTATCAGTAGTAATATACAATGTGAATTTATATTAGTTTTGTTTCATATAGTATATGAGAAACAGTAGGTGATACAGTGCATGCGGGAGTAAGATTCTTTCTTTAACACTCCTTATAATATTTCATCATATCTCGATTTTAACGCTAATGATTGAATCCCAGTATATCTGTATAGTTGTTGTTCTTTATTGCTATTTATTGCTTTGTTGTGCTTGTTTATATATTTTGTTATTTTTTTATTTACCCACTTCGATGTTTGTTGTTTTATATTGTTGTTGTCACTGGGCTGTTTCATCTGTCATTGTCAGTGTCTTTTGGCCAACACTTTCTAAGGAATAGTTGGCCTTAGTTTGTAACAATGACTACATTCACTCACCTACAATCATCACACTCTTGTGAAATCCGTATTCACCCGTATCTTGACGATCGGCAGTATTATCTTAAGAATAAATAAAAAAAAATATTATTATACTTGTTTTTATATTTTTGGTGCGTGTGGACACAATTTATATTAAATTGTTACGGTTGATTTTAATTATTGTTAAGAATTGTCAGATAATTCAGAGGAGTTCATTTGTTTGGTGACTTTTGCATAGTTTTTGATATGTTATTTAAATTTATTTTATTAATTTTATATTAATTCTAATCAATTATGAGTGAATTCGGTAAGTTTAAATAAAGGACTTGTTGAAGAAAAATAGAGCAGCGCCGTGAACTGTAATTTTTCATATTATTATAAACGTTATTCACATATTTTTTTATTATTATAAATTAATGTTATAGCTAAATTGTATGTTGTAATTTTAATAATTTGTTGTAATAAAGTATTGAAAAAAACAAATAAAAAATTACTCAATATCTAATAAGCATCAATAATAATTATCGAACATTCGAATGAAGCTAACAAGTTAAACAGCCAATATCTATGTCCTGAATAGGACAATGTACCATTAACATCTCGATTTGTTGGTACTTTCAAGGGACCATTTCACTCTACGAACACACCAAAAACATGGGTTTCCAATTCAACGATTCGGTTCGTAATAGTGATCGAATCGTAACAATTGAAGTGTCATTTGATAGACGAAGAACTGTTATAGTGGACCATGACTTGGTTTTTGTAATAAAATTAATGTTTTTATAATTTGTTGCAGTAAAATTATTTGAAATATTAAATGCAATTTTTAACAATTTTAAATTAGAAAACTCGTAATATTAACTTGGACATTTAATAATCATAAAGTGTTCACTGTAACTCATTATAATAATAAACACGAACCGTTCAGTTGACTAATAGAACTGTATGTTTTGCCGCGCTGGCGGTAAAATTATAGTGTTGCGCCACCTGACAATTTAAGCCTAGATCCATCCATTTTTTTATAAACTTGTTGGTCTTTGTACATTTCTCTCTCACAGCTATTTGTTCTTTATAAACAAAGTATTATCCGGCCATCTTTGTTTTCAAACATTCAAACTATTGCCAGTAGCCTTGACGTTATCGCAATATACCGGAGTCAAGCAACATCGAGCGTGGCTGTCCCTTGGATGAGTGACCGTTGGGAGATCCCGTCCTTGCACGCAGCCCGCCTGCCCGGTCACTGGTGGTGGTTCGGAAGTTACCCTTAAGCCGTTGGTCCCCAGATTAAGTTTTAGAGAGGATTCTTAGCCCTAACTTCACCTGATAAAATAAGACGATCTTTAACCTTTTTTTTAACTTTTACTATTTACAGTAATTCACAAATTTACGCAGTGTAAAGATAATCATAGTCATTGAAAAGGAAATCTTTCGTCATGCCTTATATTAAAAAATTAACTGGTGCTTGCGTGAGTGGCATGTTGTGCGGGAGATTAAGGAACTTCTTTCAAGCTATACAGTTTTATACAGGGTGAAAAAATATGGAAACGCTTTCATAACTTTTGTATGAATTGACTTGTAAAAGTGAAATTCTTGTACATGCTCATGTTACAAAGAACATACTTGTTGAAGCTATTTAATCTTTTCTGGGGGACGGCCAACGAGGAGTTCAACGAAAATCTTCATTGTAATTCGAGCTCGAGTTTGGTATCAAATGAAAGGTCTATTCAAGAGAAATTAATTGCTGCAAACCGGACTTCGAAAGGTTTATCCTTTCCAGAATAGCAATAATTTGAATTTCAAAGTACAGAAACTAATTTAAACAATGTTATTTCTTCACTTTTTAACAGTTGCAAGTAAGTTATTCTGATAAAAAATGATGCTTTATGGAACACTATTGGTCAAAAAACTCAATTATCATATTATCTATAGAAAAAAATAACGTTGTCGTAAAAACGTTTACATATTTTTTCCCACCCTTTATATCATTAATATACTATTTTATCAAAGATGGTTGTACAAATATCAACTAAAATTAGTTACATGTGTCAAATACAAAAATAATTGATTACACTATTACATAAATTCACATTAGGTCGGTCCACTATGCTATTAGAATTGGGATAATATATATCATATAGTTTCTTAATGAGTTATGTAAAATACCTAGAAGGCCAAGAATACTTTATGAATTCATATTTCCTTATAGATTTTTTTAAATTTCCCCCCAACATATTTATTACTTAAAGGAAGAGTTATATTTTAATGAGCTGTCATTAAAAAAGATTTGAAAAATTATTTTTGATCGACACCCAATCAATATGGTAAGGGAAATCATCTTGAAAACTTGATTTCCCCTTGTATGGCAGTAATTCTAAAATCTCTTTCAAGCTGATGGAAGAATATTTGTTAAAACATCGGTAAACGTAGCTAGTTTTTCTGAAAAAGTGTTCATAGACAGATTTGAAAAGAAATTTTAATTGAAAGGTTTACTGAATATATAATTTATCCCATCTTAGAGTATAATTTAAAACTATTATAATGTTTATCTCAGGACAGTAGGAATCAAAATTTAAAAGTACGACTTTATAATAATTATATTATTTATTTAGGCGCGATCCCCTAAATTGGATAAAATCGCTAGTAAAATCACAATAACAAAATAGTACAGGTTGCAAAAGGTAATTGGATAAGAGGCTCTATTTTAATAACTTTTCAATTTTCAAGCGCATTAACGCACTGTAATGAATTGAAAAAATTACCGCACTTACATCAAAATCTCAACCTAAAAAAAAAAAAAAATAGAGCATATTACGTACACGTGCCTCCATTAGTGGCAACCTACATTGACGCCCTACTTCCTTTCATATATTCCTTTCATAAGTACGTGTAGTTTTATCAGTGTTTTTTTTTTTTTTTTTACCATAAAAAAAACTGTGGGAACTGCACAAGAGAGAATTGTTTTCATTGTTTATTAAATAATAAAAAGAGCTGTCTATTGGACAACAGTCATAATTTTAACAAATTCTTGACCCTCCCACCCTCCCATACACATACAACGGAGATGACCCTCCCACACTCTCATAAACGTACGGTGGAGATGACCCTCCCACCCTCCCATACACGTACAGAGAAGATTGGTGATGACCCACCTGCCCACCCATACATATACAGTGGTGATGACCCACCCGCCCACCCATACACGTGCAGTGGTGATGACCCACCCGCCCACCCATACACGTGCAGTGGCATTGACCCACACGCCCACCCACACACGTACAGTGGCATTGACCCACACGCCCACCCACACACGTACAATGGCATTGACCCTCCCGCCCACCCACACACGTACAATGGTATAGATTGTACGTGTGGTGGCACTGACCCACCTGCCCGCCCATACACGTATATTGGTACTGACCCACCCGCCAGCCCATACACGTACATTGGTACTATATGAATTGGTACTATACTTAGGTAATCACGTTGTAAGCTCTATGTGTCAATGGTGCACGCTATGACTACTAAGGCCTCTGACGGATCCTACCACACATTCGACGTACACTCAACTTGACAACCAGCTCTCACAACCTTAGTATGTTCACATGACTACTAAGGCCTCGGACGGATCCTACCACACATTCGATGTACACTCGACTTGACAACCAGCCCTCAGAACCTTAGTATGTTCACATGACTACTAAGGCCTCGGACGGATCCTACCACACATTCGATGTACACTCGACTTGACAACCAGCCCTCAGAACCTTAGTATGTTCACATGACTACTAAGGCCTCTGACGGATCCTACCACACATTCGATGTACACTCGACTTGACAACCAGCCCTCAGAACCTTAGTATGTTCACATGACTACTAAGGCCTCGGACGGATCCTACCACACATTCGATGTACACTCGACTTGACAACCAGCCCTCAGAACCTTAGTATGTTCACATGACTACTAAGGCCTCTGACGGATCCTACCACACATTCGATGTACACTCGACTTGACAACCAGCCCTCAGAACCTTAGTATGTTCACATGACTACTAAGGCCTCGGACGGATCCTACCACACATTCGATGTACACTCGACTTGACAACCAGCCCTCAGAACCTTAGTATGTTCACATGACTACTAAGGCCTCGGACGGATCCTACCACACATTCGATGTACACTCGACTTGACAACCAGCCCTCAGAACCTTAGTATGTTCACATGACTACTAAGGCCTCTGACGGATCCTACCACACATTCGATGTACACTCGACTTGACAACCAGCCCTCAGAACCTTAGTATGTTCACATGACTACTAAGGCCTCGGACGGATCCTACCACACATTCGATGTACACTCGACTTGACAACCAGCCCTCAGAACCTTAGTATGTTCACATGACTACTAAGGCCTCTGACGGATCCTACCACACATTCGATGTACACTCGACTTGACAACCAGCCCTCAGAACCTTAGTATGTTCACATGACTACTAAGGCCTCTGACGGATCCTACCACACATTCGATGTACACTCGACTTGACAACCAGCCCTCAGAACCTTAGTATGTTCACATGACTACTAAGGCCTCTGACGGATCCTACCACACATTCGATGTACACTCGACTTGACAACCAGCCCTCAGAACCTTAGTATGTTCACATGACTACTAAGGCCTCGGACGGATCCTACCACACATTCGATGTACACTCGACTTGACAACCAGCCCTCAGAACCTTAGTATGTTCACATGACTACTAAGGCCTCTGACGGATTCTACCACACATTCGATGTACACTCGACTTGACAACCAGCCCTCAGAACCTTCGTACGTTCACATGACTACTAAGGCCTCTGACGGATCCTACCACATATTCGACGTACACTCAACTTGACAACCAGCCCTCAGAACCTTTGTACGTTCACATGACTACTAAGGCCTCTGACGGATTCTACCACACATTCGATGTACACTCGACTTGACAACCAGCCCTCAGAACCTTCGTACGTTC
Organism: Stictocephala bisonia; assembly: GCA_035578905.1. Taxonomy (NCBI): domain Eukaryota; kingdom Metazoa; phylum Arthropoda; class Insecta; order Hemiptera; family Membracidae; genus Stictocephala; species Stictocephala bisonia. The sequence goes on along the minus strand of JAQJVL010000012.1, from coordinate 1,731,151 downwards.
ACATGACTACTAAGGCCTCTGACGGATCCTACCACACATTCGACGTACACTCAACTTGACAACCAGCCCTCAGAACCTTTGTACGTTCACATGACTACTAAGGCCTCTGACGGATCCTACCACACATTCGACGTACACTCAACTTGACAACCAGCCCTCAGAACCTTAGTACGTTCACATGACTACTAAGGCCTCTGACGGATCCTACCACAAATTCGACGTACACTCGACTTGACAACCAGCCCTCAGAACCTTAGTATGTTCACATGACTACTAAGGCCTCGGACGGATCCTACCACACATTCGATGTACACTCGACTTGACAACCAGCCCTCAGAACCTTAGTATGTTCACATGACTACTAAGGCCTCGGACGGATCCTACCACACATTCGATGTACACTCGACTTGACAACCAGCCCTCAGAACCTTAGTATGTTCACATGACTACTAAGGCCTCTGACGGATCCTACCACACATTCGATGTACACTCGACTTGACAACCAGCCCTCAGAACCTTAGTATGTTCACATGACTACTAAGGCCTCGGACGGATCCTACCACACATTCGATGTACACTCGACTTGACAACCAGCCCTCAGAACCTTAGTATGTTCACATGACTACTAAGGCCTCGGACGGATCCTACCACACATTCGATGTACACTCGACTTGACAACCAGCCCTCAGAACCTTAGTATGTTCACATGACTACTAAGGCCTCTGACGGATCCTACCACACATTCGATGTACACTCGACTTGACAACCAGCCCTCAGAACCTTAGTATGTTCACATGACTACTAAGGCCTCTGACGGATCCTACCACACATTCGATGTACACTCGACTTGACAACCAGCCCTCAGAACCTTAGTATGTTCACATGACTACTAAGGCCTCGGACGGATCCTACCACACATTCGATGTACACTCGACTTGACAACCAGCCCTCAGAACCTTAGTATGTTCACATGACTACTAAGGCCTCTGACGGATTCTACCACACATTCGATGTACACTCGACTTGACAACCAGCCCTCAGAACCTTCGTACGTTCACATGACTACTAAGGCCTCTGACGGATCCTACCACATATTCGACGTACACTCAACTTGACAACCAGCCCTCAGAACCTTTGTACGTTCACATGACTACTAAGGCCTCTGACGGATTCTACCACACATTCGATGTACACTCGACTTGACAACCAGCCCTCAGAACCTTCGTACGTTCACATGACTACTAAGGCCTCTGACGGATCCTACCACACATTCGACGTACACTCAACTTGACAACCAGCCCTCAGAACCTTTGTACGTTCACATGACTACTAAGGCCTCTGACGGATCCTACCACACATTCGACGTACACTCAACTTGACAACCAGCCCTCAGAACCTTAGTACGTTCACATGACTACTAAGGCCTCTGACGGATCCTACCACAAATTCGACGTACACTCGACTTGACAACCAGCCCTCAGAACCTTAGTATGTTCACATGACTACTAAGGCCTCGGACGGATCCTACCACACATTCGATGTACACTCGACTTGACAACCAGCCCTCAGAACCTTAGTATGTTCACATGACTACTAAGGCCTCGGACGGATCCTACCACACATTCGATGTACACTCGACTTGACAACCAGCCCTCAGAACCTTAGTATGTTCACATGACTACTAAGGCCTCTGACGGATCCTACCACACATTCGATGTACACTCGACTTGACAACCAGCCCTCAGAACCTTAGTATGTTCACATGACTACTAAGGCCTCGGACGGATCCTACCACACATTCGATGTACACTCGACTTGACAACCAGCCCTCAGAACCTTAGTATGTTCACATGACTACTAAGGCCTCGGACGGATCCTACCACACATTCGATGTACACTCGACTTGACAACCAGCCCTCAGAACCTTAGTATGTTCACATGACTACTAAGGCCTCTGACGGATCCTACCACACATTCGATGTACACTCGACTTGACAACCAGCCCTCAGAACCTTAGTATGTTCACATGACTACTAAGGCCTCGGACGGATCCTACCACACATTCGATGTACACTCGACTTGACAACCAGCCCTCAGAACCTTAGTATGTTCACATGACTACTAAGGCCTCTGACGGATCCTACCACACATTCGATGTACACTCGACTTGACAACCAGCCCTCAGAACCTTAGTATGTTCACATGACTACTAAGGCCTCTGACGGATCCTACCACACATTCGATGTACACTCGACTTGACAACCAGCCCTCAGAACCTTAGTATGTTCACATGACTACTAAGGCCTCTGACGGATCCTACCACACATTCGATGTACACTCGACTTGACAACCAGCCCTCAGAACCTTAGTATGTTCACATGACTACTAAGGCCTCGGACGGATCCTACCACACATTCGATGTACACTCGACTTGACAACCAGCCCTCAGAACCTTAGTATGTTCACATGACTACTAAGGCCTCTGACGGATTCTACCACACATTCGATGTACACTCGACTTGACAACCAGCCCTCAGAACCTTCGTACGTTCACATGACTACTAAGGCCTCTGACGGATCCTACCACATATTCGACGTACACTCAACTTGACAACCAGCCCTCAGAACCTTTGTACGTTCACATGACTACTAAGGCCTCTGACGGATTCTACCACACATTCGATGTACACTCGACTTGACAACCAGCCCTCAGAACCTTCGTACGTTCACATGACTACTAAGGCCTCTGACGGATCCTACCACACATTCGACGTACACTCAACTTGACAACCAGCCCTCAGAACCTTTGTACGTTCACATGACTACTAAGGCCTCTGACGGATCCTACCACACATTCGACGTACACTCGACTTGACAACCAGCCCTCAGAACCTTAGTACGTTCACATGACTACTAAGGCCTCTGACGGATCCTACCACACATTCGACGTACACTCGACTTGACAACCAGCCCTCAGAACCTTAGTATGTTCACATGACTACTACGGTCTCTGACGGATCCTAACACACATTCGACGTACACTCGACTTGACAACCAGCCCTCAGAACCTTCGTACGTTCACATGACTACTAAGGCCTCTGACGGATCCTACCACAAATTCGACGTACACTCGACTTGACAACCAGCCCTCAGAACCTTAGTATGTTCACATGACTACTACGGTCTCTGACGGATCCTAACACACATTCGACGTACACTCGACTTGACAACCAGCCCTCAGAACCTTCGTACGTTCACATGACTACTAAGGCCTCTGAGGGATTCTACCACACATTCGACGCACACTCGACTTGACAACCAGCCCTCAGAACCTTCGTACGTTCACATGACTACTAAGGCCTCTGACGGATCCTACCACACATTCGACGTACACTCGACTTGACAACCAGCCCTCAGAACCTTCGTACGTTCACATGACTACTAAGGCCTCTGACGGATTCTACCACACATTCGACGTACACTCAACTTGACAACCAGCCCTCAGATCCTTCGTACGTTCACATGACTATTAAAGCCTCGGACGGATCCTACCACACATTCGACGCACACTCGACTTGACAACCAGCCCTCAGAACCTTAGTATGTTCAAATGACTACTAAGGCCTCGGACGGATTCTACCACACATTCGATGTACACTCGACTTGACAACCAGCCCTCAGAACCTTCGTACGTTCACATGACTACTAAGGCCTCTGAGGGATCCTACCACACATTCGACATACACTCAACTTGACAACCAGCCCTCAGAACCTTCGTACGTTCATATGACTATTAAAGCCTCTGACGGATCCTACCACACATTCGACGCACACTCGACTTGACAACCAGCCCTCAGAACCTTAGTATGTTCACATGACTACTACGGCCTCTGACCGATTCTACCACACATTTGACGTACACTCGAATTGTCATCCAACCCTCACAACCTTGGTATGTTCACATGACTACTAAGGCCTCTGACGGATTCTACCACTCATTCGACGTACACTCGACTTGACAACCAGCTCTCACAACCTTTGTACGTTCACATGACTACTAAGGCCTCTGACGGATCCTACCACACATTCGACGTACACTCGACTTGACAACCAGCCCTCAGAACCTTCGTACGTTCACATGACTACTAAGGCCTCTGAGGGATCCTACCACACATTCGACGTACACTCGACTTGACAACCAGCCCTCAGAACCTTCGTACGTTCACATGACTATTAAAGCCTCGGACGGATCCTACCACACATTCGACGCACACTCGACTTGACAACCAGCCCTCAGAACCTTAGTATGTTCAAATGACTACTAAGGCCTCGGACGGATTCTACCACACATTCGATGTACACTTGACTTGACAACCAGCCCTCAGAACCTTCGTACGTTCACATGACTACTAAGGCCTCTGACGGATTCTACCACTCATTCGACGTACACTCGACTTGACAACCAGCTCTCACAACCTTTGTACGTTCACATGACTACTAAGGCCTCTGACGGATCCTACCACACATTCGACGTACACTCGACTTGACAACCAGCTCTCACAACCTTTGTACGTTCACATGACTACTAAGGCCTCTGACGGATCCTACCACACATTCGACGTACACTCTACTTGACAACCAGCTCTCACAACCTTTGTACGTTCACATGAATACTAAGGCCTCTGACGGATCCTACCACACATTCGACGCACTCTCGACTTGACAACCAGCCCTCAGAACCTTAGTATGTTCACATGACTACTAAGGCCTCTGACGGATCCTACCACACATTCGACGTACACTCGACTTGACAACCAGCTCTCACAACCTTTGTACGTTCACATGACTACTAAGGCCTCTACGGATCCTAACACACATTCGACGTACACTCGACTTGACAACCAACCCTCAGAAGTCACGTTAAGCCGCTAGTCTTCAGGTTAAGTGTTAGAGAGGGCTTCTTAGCTCTAACTTCGCCTGGTAAAATAAGACGAACTTTAACTTTAACCTTCGTACGTTCACATGACTACTAAGGCCTCTGACGGATCCTACCACACATTTGACGTACACTCGACTTGACAACCAGCTCTCACAACCTTTGTACGTTCACATGACTACTAAGGCCTCTGACGGATTCTACCACACATTCGATTTACACTCGACTTGACAACCAGCCCTCAGAACCTTCGTACGTTCACATGACTACTAAGGCCTCTGACGGATTCTACCATACATTCGACGTACACTCAACTTGACAACCAGCCCTCAGAACCTTCGTACATTCACATGACTACTAAGGCCTCTGACGGATTCTACCACACATTCGATGTACACTCGACTTGACAACCAGCCCTCAGAACCTTCGTACGTTCACATGACTACTAAGGCCTCTGACGGATTCTACCACACATTCGACGTACACTCAACTTGACAACCAGCTCTCACAACCTTTGTACGTTCACATGACTACTAAGGCCTCTGACGGATTCTACCACACATTCGATGTACACTCGACTTGACAACCAGCCCTCAGAACCTTCGTACGTTCACATGACTACTAAGGCCTCTGACGGATTCTACCACACATTCGATGTACACTCGACTTGACAACCAGCCCTTAGAACCTTAGTATGTTCACATGACTACTAAGGCCTCTGACGGATTCTACCACACATTCGATGTACACTCGACTTGACAACCAGCCCTCAGAACCTTCGTACGTTCACATGACTACTAAGGCCTCTGACGGATCCTACCACACATTCGACGTACACTCAACTTGACAACCAGCTCTCACAACCTTTGTACGTTCACATGACTACTAAGGCCTCTGACGGATTCTACCACACATTCGATGTACACTCGACTTGACAACCAACCCTCAGAACCTTCGTACGTTCACATGACTACTAAGGCCTCTGACGGATTCTACCACACATTCGACGTACACTCAACTTGACAACCAGCCCTCAGAACCTTCGTACGTTCACATGACTACTAAGGCCTCTGACGGATTCTACCACACATTCGACGTACACTCAACTTGACAACCAGCTCTCACAACCTTAGTATGTTCACATGACTACTAAGGCCTCTGACGGATTCTACCACACATTCGATGTACACTCGACTTGACAACCAGCCCTCAGAACCTTCGTACGTTCACATGACTACTAAGGCCTCTGACGGATTCTACCACACATTCGACGTACACTCAACTTGACAACCAGCCCTCAGAACCTTCGTACGTTCACATGACTACTAAGCCCTCTGACGGATTCTACCACTCATTCGACGTACACTCAACTTGACAACCAGCTCTCACAACCTTAGTATGTTCACATGACTACTAAGGCCTCTGACGGATTCTACCACACATTCGATGTACACTCGACTTGACAACCAGCCCTCAGAACCTTCGTACGTTCACATGACTACTAAGGCCTCTGACGGATTCTACCACACATTCGACGTACACTCAACTTGACAACCAGCTCTCACAACCTTCGTACGTTCACATGACTACTAAGCCCTCTGACGGATTCTACCACTCATTCGACGTACACTCGACTTGACAACCAACCCTCAGAACCTCGGTACGTTTGAAATGATGGGATTCTACCATATATTCGACGTACACTCGACTTGTCAACCAGCTCTCACAACCATCGTACGTTCACATGACTACTAAAGCCTCTGACGGATCCTACCACACATTGGACGTACACTTTTGTACAATTCTTGTATCAGCAATGTAATCATTATATCCATCTGAGACTTCGCATCTCCAATACTGATGAAAATGTTGTTAATCAAAAGTTCATAGGCCCTCAGAACCTTACATGAACAGTGAACACGAACAGTGTGAAAATCTTCTTGTTCCTCAATGTTGGTTCTTCGTCTAAGATTTCTATGCAGCTTTAGTGTATCAACATCATAAAATATTTTGTCAGATTGGGGTGTGAGGAGAACTAAGAGTGTTTTCCAGCTGATATGTGACTGAAGAGTGGGATTGTTTATTTGTGATTGATGTTTTGTAAATGTTGTGGTTCAATGTTGTGCGACCGATGATCGAAGGTTGATATTCCGCCCTCTACATACAATATCTCCGCATTTCCAAACTATTTTGTTTTGACTTTACTGTTTATTTATCGTGATTAATGAATTACACTAATTTATAGTTATCATTTCAAGTTCTGTATTGAAAATATTCAATTGTGGATAGGGGAGATGGCCTAAAATGCAACAGTTACAGAAACTTGTTATGAGCAATACATCGCATAAATAAAGTCAATATCCATTATTTTACTAACCAAATAGCCAAGTTAAAGCAATGCTAAACTCCATTATGAATTTATAACAATAAACTAACAAAATTAAAATATCATAATAGAATAAAAGTATTATAAGAGTAGGAAACAGTAATATAATAGTGACATTGAATACAATAGAAAAATAACTTTGATAATAAAAAAATTAAAAACATGTAAATCAAGCTATTCATATTAACAACACAACCAAATTAACCAAAATTAAATAAGAAAAGTAAAATAAATTAGGGTCTACGAAACAAATACAGAAGGATAATAAATATTAAATAATGAATGAAAGGAGTACTTTTTACGATTATAGTATTGATTCTATTATTTACAACAAAAAAGTATATAAAAAATCATAGCCCCAAAAATATCATTTGGGCAGAAACTTGATTATTGTCGTTGATTTTGAATTTACGAAAAGTGAATATTGGTCTATTAGTCATTTTGCGATGTGTGATATTTTAGGACATTTAGACAGAACATAAAGAATTAACCCTTATATAGGATGTTTGTGGGGCAAAACTTCAGGAAATTATTAAATAGGTAAAAATAAACAAAAAAGTTCCTATGAAGATGTGTCTTATCTCGTTTAGTTTGCCGTCTGTCTGTCTGTATGCGTGTTCTTAAAAATACCATATCTCCTAAACGGTATTAGCTACAGTTATGAAACTTTACACGAATATTGAATTTCACACCACTTAATATACTTTAAAAATATAAAATTATATTTTCCCCCGGTTCAAAATGGTGGTCATTTAAATAGTTTAGTGCTAAATTTCATAAAAATTAAATAAATAACAAACAATTGTTCCGGTGCCTAATATTTAGCTTAAAAAGAGAAAAATCTTTTGGTGCCTCATTTGTTACAATTGAACAGTAAATAACTGAGAAAATGTAATTTTTCTGATCGTGTGCAAAATTTGACTAGTGGTTTTGTTCAAGTCAATAGACACGAAAGAAGCAAAAACATGTTTTGGATGGCCGCCATTTTGAATATTATTTTATTGGCTGAAAATATTATTTTATATTTTTCATGTATATTAGGTGGTGTGAAGTTCAATATTCATGTAAAGTTTCAAATCTATATGTTCACACCGAAATTTCATATTTTTAACAGTTTTTTTTTAATATTTAAAAAAGTGTTTCACTTATGTAAACATTCATAAAGACTTAATATAAAGCTATTATATTTACCTTTCGAATTGTTTTATTTTCATTTTTGGACGATTAGCCAAAGCCTAGATATAGTATTTTAAAGATTTCAATTTTGTCAGTAAATAAAAATTACGGGTTGTTTTACGCAAATATCTCGAAGATACTGTACATACAAAACAATGCATGAGTCGAAATTTGAGAAGAATGCAATTATACAAAATTTAATACGAATAATGGTTATATAACACAAATAAAAAAAAAGATAGCTAAATAATTGTTGGCTATTCATCCACTTTATTGGCACTTTGTGGCTAGTAAATAGTTTACAACTGGACTTTGGGTTTCGGAAAAAAATTCCAACAGTAAAAATCCATATCATACATCTATAAACATTATAAAAAAAATCGTCGGCCGTCTTAGACTCATATTAAAAACATGGCCGCACTTTGAAAATTGGAAGAATTTGTGTTTTTCAAAAACTTATTTCCTATTTTGAATGATAGTGGACAATTAGTTGTTTTTTAAAGAAATTTTATTACAAGTGTTCAAACTTGAAGTGGAGGTTTACCCAAAATCTTCCTTTATCCAGATTCGATGTGCCCATACAAAGATATGAGTATTAGAATTTATTAATTCGGGCTTTTTCTCCTAAAACGCCACGATTTAACCTCAAATATACAAAAACATTCTAATTTAATTAAAAAATAGTACTAATTGTATTAATTTATTGAGTATAAATTACCTTTGTAATGAAACGTTACACATCAAAGTATCTTTAACAGAGAAAAAGTTATCGATGAAAAGTGACTTTGTACATTAAAAGATTAGTAAACTCTTTGAAATTGATTTTGAAAATAATTGATACATATTTATTTAATACCGTTTGCGTAAAATGTTTGAAAATAGTGAAACATTATTGTTTTTCATCCAGCACTTTAATTTACCAATAGTTATTTTGTTGTTGTAATCGTAACAAGTGACCTATGAAACCTTGGATCTTTTCCGTTATACGTATACCACTATATAAATATATTGAATAATACATTTTAACCATTGTTTGGTATAAATAACGGAACACGGTATTCAATTTATTGATTTAAAACATGTTTTCCTCATTTTCAACCTTTAGAATCCCAATACATCGAGGCCGCCCATATACATCGCGCCGCGGCAGTTATGGTTAGGTTAGGTTATTATATTGTAGAATGAACCTGTAATTTGTAAAAACATTCTACAATAGGCTATGCTAACCTAACCTAACCATAACTGCCGCGGCACGATGTATATGGAAATATTTTGGGATTGCTGACACATAACGGAAAAGATCCGACATTAAATAGTGGTATACGTATAACGGAAAAGATCCGAAACCTTTAGTTAATTATATTATTATAATATATTTTTTCGTCCACTATCATGATTTTTACAGAATTTCCAGCATTAGTATTAACTAGTAGCTTTATAAGTATGTAAATATGAGTCAAAACACAATAAATTGATGTATACATATTTGTTGTACCTTTTATAGTAATCGTGATAATGGTGGAAAAGCATAATTTCCCATCCGCCATTTTGTTTTACAATATATTTTATGTTAAAATCATAGTAAACGACTTAAAAAACCCCTAGGTACTTATTTTCATTAAAATATGTAATTCATAGTTACTTTCAATCAAGTTAAACTCAATCGACCGAATTATACTGATAACAATAAATAAATAAATAAATAAATAACAAATGATCTCCTGTCGCAAAGCTAAATCCAGTCCATAAAGCCATTTAAGACCTGTCACAGCAGCTTATGACACAGTATGGAGCAAAGGTTTGTTATTAAAGTTCTACAGCCTCCTTCCCTGTCCTTTCTTTTGCGACTTATAGAGTCAATGCTTAGTGCCAGGTTAATAAAAGTTTATATAGATCCTGAAGAAAGCTCATATAGACAGCTGAAGGATGGTCCGCCACAGGGGTCCGTACTTGCTCCAATTTTATTTAACGTGTATACTGCTGACATTCCAATCACCAAGACAAGAAAGTTAATATATGCAGACATTGTTTTAGCTTATCAACGTAAGGACTTCACAACTACTGAAGAAACACTCACAAACGATCTTGCAGCCCTCGAAGAATATTTTTGAACCCGGAACCCATAAAAACCGAAGTAGCCTGTTTTCACCTACTTAATACAGGGTGGAAAAAACATGGAAACGCTTTCACAACTTTTGTATGACTTAACTTGTAAAAGTGAAATCTTATACATGATCGTGGTTAAAAAGAACATAGTTTTTGACGCCATTAGCTACATTAAATCTTTTCAAGGGGACAGCCCTCAAGAAGTTGAACAAAAATCGTAAACGTAAGCCTATGTTGAGTTTGGTATCAAATGACAGGTCTATTCAAGAGAAATTAACTGCCAAAAACCAGAATTCGAAAGGTTTATCCTTTCCACAGTAGTGGTCTTTTGAATTTCAAAGTAACTAATTTGTACAATATAATTTCACCACTATTTAACGGTTTTAAGTAAATTATTCTGATAACAAATTATAGTTTATGGAACTCAATTATTACAAAAACTAAATTATCAAATTATCTAGGGACAATAATAATTTTGTTGTGAAAAAGCGTTACTATATTTTTTCCACCCTGCATATGTACAAATATAGTGTATGAATTAGTTTTATATTAACAGATGATATACATTTCCATATTAATATATAATATCTTAGTACATATTTGCTATCGGGTTAAATTAAATTACTTTTTATTAAGCTTTGATGAGTGAGTAAAATTTCTCTAAGTTCGTAAGTAATACGTGTGGCTAACAAAAGGTATGTTTTACAATTGTTAGATCAATTTACATATTTAGGAGTTATTTTAATTATAATAATTATTAATGAACATTAAAAAAAATATGATTATATTTTATTCTTATAAAATAAGAACGCTTATTTTTAGGCAAATATAATGTAACAGATGAATTTATTTGCACGATCGAAAAAATGTAATCTCCTCCGAATTTGAAGTGAGATGTAGGATCTTAAACATCCTATTTGAAAATAAAAATCACTTTTCAATCCGGAAAAAAGGACCAACAGCTGTTGAAGTATAGAGTAAAGAAGACTGTTTATCACTGAGTAACAATTAGATCGGAATGGATCTTTGGGTTACTCCTTGGACGGGCCAAGACGTTTCATTTAGCCTGCCAACCGTGATAAATTAGTTTAACCTGTCTTAGTTCCTTAACTACGAGAGGAAAGACCCAACTTGGGAACGGACATTTAAGACTTCGATGTGAGATTTTATCGATGTCTTAATCTAAGCATCGTTTAAGTGTAGGAGATTTATGCATAGGTTCAAAGTAGAGGGGAAGGGGGGTAGCTCAAGTCTAGTTTATATCTATTAAAAAGCCTTGGTAAGTTTTTTAGCGTAACGTTAAAATATGGAATATAAGGTTCCTACAAGATTTTCACGATTTTTTAAAAATTAATCAATATCAACCACACAAATGCAAATACATAGAAACTTTTCAGCAGAAATATCGATTTTTTCACAAAAAAATTGAAATAAGAAAACATTTGAATGCAAAAAAACTATGTACTCGTATATTACATTAATATTAATATTAGTGTTCCCTCCTAAATATGAATATGTCACAAACTTGTTCCTACCGGAAATAAAAATTGAGATATTTAACAAAACAGGTTAGGTTGTTTTATGTTAGGCTAGGATAGGTTGTGTTAGGTTATGTTACGTTATGCTAGGATATGTTGTATTAGGTTATGTTATGTTAGGCTAGGATCGGTTGTGTTAGGTTAGGTTATCTTATGTTAGGCTAGGATAGGTTGTGTTAGATTAGGTTATGTTATGTTAGGCTAGGATCGGTTATGTTAGGTTAGGTTATGTTATGTTAAGCTAGGATAGGTTGTGTTAGGTTAGGTTATGTTATGTTAGGCTAGTATCGGTTATGTTAGGCTAGGATAGGTTGTGTTAGGTTAGGTTAGCAATATGTATTTACGATCGAAATACACTAATCTAACTAACAAAACAACATACACTGCTCAGTTATTGTTCATCGTATGAATAATTTGATGTCATATTCGTGTTCAGGAGAAAAAAAGTACGTGAGATTAGTTTAATATAGTTTTTGGTGTAAACATTTTTTTATCAATAAAAGGGTATTTCCGCTGAAGAATTTCTATAGATTTGTGTTTGTGGAGTTAATATTTACTAGGTAAAAAATCATGAAAACTAGGCGTGACCTGGTATTCTATTTTGAACGTTATTTTATTTTTATTATGTATGAAAGAGTCATTCTCAACCATCGTTCAGCTCTACCACTGTACAGGTATGAGTAGGCTGGGTGGTTGGTCCTAGTACAGTCAGCAGTCTGAGGACATGGGTAACCAGGATACATGTCCTTGGATGGTTTTTGAATTTTAAATTACATTAAATTAAACTCTACTGAACTCATTTAAGTTAGAATTTAACTACACGAATCCTACATCAAGTAGGAGTGCACCAAATAACTTATTACAGCAGTACTAGCACTGTTATGTTAACATGAGCAGATCTAAAAACAGTTTTATTTCAGTCAGTGAAGTTCGATAACAACAAGAATGTAATTAATAAACAATTAAAAATCGTATCGCCGTTACAAGATATATCGTATGGCTTTGAAATAAAAGGAGACGATACAACATTTCAAAATTGTATCGACATTTAAAAATATATGAATAATAAAATCTACTGTACAAAGTACTGTCTTAGTGAATAAATATTGATCTCCCGTGACAGAGCTAAGTCCAGGTTTCGTATCCGTTTAACACCTATTTCTCTGATTGAATGAAGACCAGCTAATCCCTCATGAAAAGAACGCAATGGGCAGTCATTAACTATGTGATCCATAGTTTGAACTTCGACTCCACAATCACATGGCTGATCATTTGCCATTCCCCACTTATATTTCCATTCTTCCCACCCCCATGCAAAAGCGACTTGACATAGTCCAATTCCTTATGAGGAAGGTTCATTCCACCGATTAAAGATATAGGTTTTGATACCAGAGACTTATTTCGACCGTCAAATACACCCTAAGTTCACACCTGGTTGGTTTTGAGCGATCATTCGTTTGAGATTAACTGAAAAACTAGTCGAAGGGGCGGTTTTCAAGATTTAAGTCACCCAGCATGTTGTGGGATATCTTGCAAAATGAGGAGATTTTGAGTAGATAGGGTCTTTTTGAACTCTCTTGAAGTTCCTCTTCGCGTCTTCTATCCGGAGGAGCTATGTTGCACAGCACTGGAAACCATGGTAGAGGGGTTGCAATGAGGGAGCCGCTGATTGCCCTCATCGCCCTGTTTAGTTGGACATTGACCTCTCGTACATGTGCACTGGTAAGCTACATACTTAACAAGACATCATTGTCTTTAGGTTGTAAAATAAAACTTTTTTATAAGGATTTTTTTAGAAGGCAAGATTCTTCGAAGAGCATCCGTGATCATTAATTATCAACTGATTTCTGTATGAATATAAACTTAGTGGCTAGAAACATAATTTACTAAAAGTCAAAAAGGCTCGTATGATATGGGCTACTAGTAAGTCTCAGGAGTAGTACACAATAGGGTGCCTATGACTGATACTATGACAAGTGTAAGGAATGTCAAGGTATATCAGAGCACGGGTGGAAAACAATGGAAGATGGTCTGATTACTGTGAATAATACTTTGACTTACAAGGACTACCCACCTGCTCATGCACGTACGGTGGTATTGTCCCCCCCCCCTCTTCTATGCACTTACATCATGCCTAACTAGCCAAATGACTAATCTACTTAGTTTATTTGTTATAGGGAAACGAGTGAACCTAAGATTTTGGGCAAGCGTAAAATCCCTTTCAATAATAGTCGAACAGACGTAGTGACTCACTCACTCTCATATACACGTACAGTAGTAGTGACCCACCCATACACGTACATTGGTAGTGACCCACCCGTACACGTACATTGGTAGTGACCCACCCATACACGTACATTGGTAGTGACCCACCCATACACGTACATTGGTAGTGACCTACCCAATCACCCATACATGTACATTGGTGGTGACTCACTCACTCTCCTATACACGTACAGTGGTAGTGACCCACCCATACACGTACAGTAGTAGTGACCCACCCATACACGTACATTGGTAGTGACCCACTCAATCACCCATACATGTACATTGGTGGTGACTCACTCACTCTCCTATACACGTACAGTGGTAGTGACCCACCCATACACGTACAGTAGTAGTGACCCACCCATACACGTACATTGGTAGTGACCCACCCAATCACCCATACATGTACATTGGTGGTGACTCACTCACTCTCCTATACCTGTACAGTAGTAGTGACCCACCCATACATATATATTGGTAGTGACCCATCAAAACACTTACAGTAGTAGTTACCCACCCATACACGTACAGTGGTAGTGACCCACCCATTCATACACGTACAATGGTAATGACCCATTCATACACGTACAGTGGTAGGGACCCACCCAATCACCCATACATGTACATTGGTGGTGACTCACTCACTCTCCTATACACGTACAGTAGTAGTGACCCACCCATACACATATAGTGGTAGTGACCCATCAAAACACTTACAGTAGTAGTTACCCATCCATACACGTACAGTGGTAGTGACCCACCCATTCATACACGTACAATGGTAATGACCCATCCATACACGTACAGTGGTAGGGACCCACTCCCACACACTCACAGTTGTAGTGACCCACTCATACCTTACAGTGGACAAACATCTTGTATGATTTTTATCAGTATTAACTAGGAAGAAGGTCAAATATATATATTTGGATTTGTATGATAAAAAAAACCATCCATCCATATAGTAGTTATTAGCCAGCCATTGTGTGGGTGTGTGCGGTTGGCATGTTCTACTATGGCTAGATTTATTCCAAAATGATTTGTTTATTCTCCGCTGTCAAAAGCGTGTTGCAGTTGCTAGAATTGAGAAACTTGCCAATAAAATGGTGACGCATTCGTCAGGGACTGTAGAGTGTAGGCGTTTCTGTAATGAATATTACTCGACAAATTTGCACGTGTGGTCACAAATTTATTGTAACTCTACAATTAATCATCCTTAAATCAACGTGAAATCAGGTACGTTGATTAAGTCCATCTGGAGGTGCCCGAATATGTTTTAAAAAGTGAGAGAAATATTTTTTTAATCCATGGTTTTATATGTTTTATTGCACTCCTTTTGTTTTAATGCATTTAACCCTCAAAAAAGTCACAATAAAAGGATATTTCATCGTTGATGTATAAATTCGTAAATATTAGTCATTTTAAACAATAAATATTAGCAGTTTTAGATTATTTTCAGAAATATTATTGTTTCTATTAATATGACTTACAATATCATAGAATTTCGACCAAATATAAATAATTTTAGTACCAACTGAGTAGAATTTTTTTATTAATTTTAATATTTTTTATGAAATCTTCCAACTGGTTCACCATAAACATTTTACATATTTTACAGTGACAAGGCACAAGATGGCAAAAATTAAAGATATGGGTGAATTTGAGGGGTGAATGGGTGTGATGATTGTAGATGAACGAATGTATCATTCTTACTAACTAAGGTTGATTGTTCCTCAGAAAGATATTTATTAATAGCACAAATAGCCAGGGCAACTAAGGGACCTACAGCTTTACGTGGAATCCGAACCAATTATTAGTAGAATCAAACAACTATCAAATATTAGAAAATAGATATTAAATATTAGATTCTAGTCAATAATTTAATTATAAATGATTTTACAGTATAAATTAATAATAACAATAACTATGTCCTAAATTTTTGTCCAACATAAAATCATTTTACTTATTTTAAGTTCAATATATTAAAACAAAATGAATGCAAAAAACGCAAGAAACCGTAGATTAAGAATTATTTCTCTTGCTTTTTTTAATATATTTAGGCACTTTTAGATGTGTTCAATGAACGTACAACAAAGGCACGATTTTATGCTAATTTATTGACATGCAGAGGTTATGTTTTTATGCAGGTTATGTTTTATATATATTTTTAGGTTATGCAGAGGTTGTGGACAGTTATTATTCAATTATGTATTTAGCAAATCGTACTGGAATTGTACTTATTTCGTGGTTAGGTACATACCCCACTTAAAATTAGTTACTTTAAACACATAAAATTTATTTTCACTATTTTATCAAGAATATATATCATATTTACAATTCTCCTTCAATAAGAGGGCAAAATAACAGCATAAGTCCCTACAATTTTTAGTACCTAAAAAATATAAAATTGTGAAACAATTTAGTCAACATTACAAGTAATTTGTATATTTTACCATGAATTAAAATGAATTGTGACTATTATCTGGTAGAAAATATCCAACAACAAAATAAGAATTCATTTTTTGTTAACATACTTGGTTTGTACCGGTTGGATTTCACTAGCACATAGACTTGTACAAGTGTGGGTGGGTAGAAGAAGGGTCCTTATAACTGTACGTATGTTGGTAAGTAGGAGGGCTCTTAGAACTGTACGTGTGTTGGTGAATAAGAGGGCTCTTAGACCTGTACGTGTGTGGATGGATAGGAGGGCCCTTAAATCAGAACATAAAAGTTCTAAGGGGGACCCCTTAACCACTCGTAGAGTGGGTGGATAAGAGGGTCCTTAGTACGTGTGTCGGTGGATGTGAGGGCCCTTAGAACTGTACGTGTGTGGGTGAATGAAGAGTTATTAAATCTGTAGGTGTAGGATTGAATATGAAGGCGCTTAGAACTGTACGTGTGTGGATGGATAGAACGGTTCTTTAAAACTTTGGGTGTAAGGCTGATTAAGAGGGCCCTTAGAAATGTACGTATGTGGGTGGATAGAAGGGTTCTTAGTACTGTGGGTTTAAGGCTGTTTAAGAGGGCTTTTAGACCTGTACGTGTGTGGGAGGATAGGAGGCCTTTTAGAACTGTAGGTGTGTGGGTGGATAGAAGGATCCTTAAAACTGTGGGTGTAAGGCTGTTTAAGAGGGCTCTTAGAACTGTACGTGTGTGGGTGGATAGAAGAGATCTTAGAACTGTACGTGTGTGAATGTGTGAGAGGGCACTTTGCTCTTTATTAATGTTGCTAACCATAATAAATATGTTGATTAATTCAGAAATCATACAAATTATTACAATAAAGTTAAAGTTGAAAACCCTTTTAATTAAAAAAAATCTTTGAAACTAAAAATGTTAAATTATGTTATTAACTCAACACGAACAGTGTGAAAGAGTACACCATTGCCATTAATTTTTAAAGAAGATTATACTACTAATTAAGGAAATGTTAATCTTAATCCTGAAATGTGTTAATGAGATTTTATCTACTGGCTGCAACTAAATTAGCCTGATAAAAACTAATATATTTTAAAATATATATAAATACAAATTAAAGATGTAACTCACACATTAGAAACTGGGAAATGGTATAGAAGTTGGGATAACGCAGTGTATTAGCACACTATATTCCATATTATTACGAAAACAAAGTGAAAAATTACGTAAAGTCTTTATTTTATTACGGTAATTCATGTACACCACAAAAACTAAGACGGACGTTAAAAAAAGCAGTTTTTATAAACATGTAACCATAGATTTCTACTGCATCGCTACTATCTTACTTGAATACTGTCACAAATCTATTTTAATTCATAGATTTAAGATTACTTGATTCTCCATTATTCAAGCTACATGATACTTTTAAAATTAATGTGCCAAACTGTTTCTGGACTAGTGGGCGCAAGTTTTTAAGGCTTGGTCGTTGGTGGTGAAAAGGGGGGACCCGTGGTATGTGATGACGTCATTGATACTTACTACTTCTAAAGCCTTTGTTTGCTGTTTAGAAATCGCCGATTGCAACTTTTCATCTCACAAATAATGTGATTTATTCTATTCAGTGCTTTCCATTAGATAGGTATTATTCTTGTATATAATACGTGAAGCCGTTTTTTGTCAACCCAAATTCTCCCTTATTTCTTGACCAATTTAAACGGTTAAGGTGTCAAAAAGATTGCCTCTGTTTGTAGCTGTGCGATGAGGTCTTAATTTTTCAATATTTTCACCCAGAAAGGCGTGGGAAGCCATTAAAGTACGTTTTTTATCCATATGAATAACACGGGGAGAGATTTAAATGAACCAAACAAAACAGCTGTTCAAATATAAATAATGATTTTTTTAAAAAGTTTTAACAGCTGTTGGAATGTAAACAATGGTGTTTGGGTTAGATAATAATTATTTATTTAAAGGTTTTATTTACATTTTATTGTACGACTCCGCTTTACTGGATATGAAGGTATCAATTGTAATCTAATGCAGTTATATAAATTAATTTGAAGCTATGAAATTAACACGTTTAATAAAGGTAATATCTTTGTGTGTTTATACTAATTATTAGGTAGCAACGTAAGTAATGTGAGTGAGATACTGTAAATAAATGTAATATTGTGAATTTACGTTATACAAGTAACCTACTCTTATTTGTAGTGAAAATTCACATCCCAAGGCCAGAGACCGAGGTGTAACGAGCGCAGCGAGTCTCGGAGTTGGCACGTCCCCCTCCGAAGCGTGCAGGGGTGTCCCCTAGTAACGAGTAAGACCAAATACCCCCCTATTTGGGCAAAGACCAAAGAGTGTTTATTGTAGAAGTGTCATTTAAAATCATGTAAATATAACTAAAAAATGTTAATAATAATAAAATGTGTTATAGATAAATGTGTTGTTTGTTATTTTCATTTCAAATCATCGGTTGCATTTTAAAAGAAACACCGTGAACAATTCAAAATAAAATTTACTCATTAACTATATTAAAAAATACTATAAAATTTTGTAATATTTAGTATTTTTATTTATAGAGTAGCGTTTTGTTCATTTATTTTGGAAATGATAAAAATTCAATAAGAAACTTTTCAAAGCAGTGTGATAATATTTTTATTTTCTTGTATATAATTTAGGTTTTATTTTCAATGAAAATGTTTCATAACCTCGAACCTTGACGAGGTTCAAACAAAAGAGGGTGACCAATACAAACAGAAATAATCAAACCAATTAAAACTATTAAACTAAAAAGGAACTCTACATTGTGCACAAGAATAATTAAGAAAAAATAAAAATATAATTACAATAATATAAAAGTGGACAATGGAATTTACCTAAATAAACAATTACATGACAGAAGAATGGTGAACGACTGTTGAAAAGCACAAAAACACTTTAGTAAAGTTAACATTATTTTCTAGCAGAAACAACGTGCAATGATCAAACTGTCAAACCAACTCAAATGCTGTCATTTTAAATTAATTAGTAGTGTAATTATGTAACTTGTGTAAGAAAACTGTCTCAACTCAGCTTTAAACAATTTAGGGTTAATTTAAGATCAAACGAACTATAAAAGATTTTAAAATGGAGGAGTATTTTTTATTAAAGTACCCCTTATTTGTTTATGAAAAAAAGTGTATGCTGCGGTTTAACTAGTGATAAGCAATTGCGAGATTTTCTTATCGATTTCAACAAGTAAAACCTCTCGAGACGTTTCGATGTATTTTTCACAATCGATATGTTCTTAGCATTATTTAGTAAAACTAGCCCTAAATATGTAGGAATTAATCAAGTAACCAGGAGGGATAAATTATGTGTTAATCGTAATGTCCTTAAATCCTTAAGGTGGTGCAATCGGTTTTTGGTTAGTTGATTATTTTCCAATATTATAGTGAAATTTAGTTAATGTACCTTAAGACAGGAAAAAAACATTTTTTAACCCCTAAAAATCTAGCTGATTTAAAATCAATCATAAGACAAAACCGTTCAAAGTACAAGTTTAATTTTTTATAACTACGTATATCGCACGTAACTGAAAGGATCAACATGTTTTTTATTTTTAAAAATGTAAAAATATGTATAATTTTAGAAGTAAAACATGACCTCTTTTTAACAATTAATTATTAATATTTTTTTTACATTTAAACAAAATTAAAAATATCTTAATCCCTTCAGTTATGTGTAAAAAACGTAGTTATAAAAAATTAATCTTGTACTTTGATCGGTTTTGTCTGATGCTTGATTTAAAATAAGCTAAATTCACCACTTCATAAGGCCACCAGTTCTAATGAAGTGGTTAAAAATATTTTGCATATTTCCTGTCTCAAGGGAAGGTACATTATCTAATTTTGATTATAAAATTGGAAAATAATCAACTCACCGGAAATC
Source organism: Stictocephala bisonia (assembly GCA_035578905.1). Lineage (NCBI taxonomy): Eukaryota > Metazoa > Arthropoda > Insecta > Hemiptera > Membracidae > Stictocephala > Stictocephala bisonia. Next base: position 1,710,396 of record JAQJVL010000012.1, on the reverse strand, counting down.
TATTGCACCACCTCAAGATACATCTGAATGATAAAGTTTAATACACAGAAAGCTGAGAACGTAATATATGAATTACGTAAACCAATGCGAGAATTGAGAGAATCATCTCGATTGTTGAACAATCTCGTTAAGAATCGAACCAATCTATAAGAGTAGCAGATCGATTGTTAAAACATCTTGCAATCGAACATCTCTAGTTTTAACTACTCAGCATTATCGAGATCAAATCCAGATCAAACATACTAAATATCCATTTAAGATTGGCTTATTTTATTCCTTAACATGTGAATTAATTCTATTTTGCTAAAGTTTATAATCGACTGAATAGTGTTGTTTAAAAGTTATTTGCTAGCGTTCTATTATTCATATTGGTAGATTTGTTGGAGACTTTCAAGGCTTTCAGTGTTTTAAAACTAACACAACATTTCGTCAGGTATGAAACTCCTTTCTTCTTCAGGTGCTACCTTATCCTACATACAACACATTTATTTTAACACTGCCCATGTCAACGTAGAATATCCTTAAACAATTTTATACTTTGAAAATAAACATGTGATTTACACTTTACCCCTGTGGTTATAAACCTAACCTAAAAAAGTGCTCTTAAAACATTTTTAACATATTAAACATGTTAAAAAAACGAAAATATTAGAAATGTTCACGTAATGTGTATACTTTCACAATCGAATTAATTTTAGTGTCTAAACATGCTCATAACTGCCAGATGGCACAGAGAAAAAGAAACAGATTTAATAATAATAATAAAAAATAAGATTTTTAATCTTTATTGCGTTATGATAATTTAGCATTGTATTGCAAATGTTAATGATACAATATACTGTTCTTATTCAATACACCATTCAAACATACAAAGCTTTTGTCAATTCCAATATAAGTTGTATAATCTTATATTGTAATTAGTGTCAAGTTCTGTTTATGACTTGTTGCCTTCCTTATTCCCAGTTAAGAACTCAAAATATTAAAATGATTTTGATACCAAAAGGCGTTTTAGTCAAGCTTTAATTTGATTTTCAACGACGGACTCTTTGATGCTCTCAGGAAACTGGTTTATTAAATCTGACTCCAGCTTGAGATGTAGTTTATAAAACACATAAGTTCTATGAAACTGTGTTCGATAGTTGTCCTGCCTCTGGTGTTGTATGTATGTACATTACCACCCTGAGTCAGTTCACACCTGAATCAGCAGTACAAAATTACCTCAAGAGTACAGTCAGTAAACCAAGCTCACTAAAAGCTACGCGACACGATTCATTATACCCCCATTGTATAAAAATTCGGACAGTGTTGTCGGTAATCTGAAGACTATTTAAAATTTACGATAGGTCACCGTACGATAGGATTATGGCCGTAACGTACGCCTCAGTGGCAATTATAGATTACAACTTATACATATTTATAATCACAACTAGAGGAAGCTCCTGCATGCTTCACGTGCCAACCTCATCCTCGCTGTGCTCGTTCAAATCGGCCTTCGGCCTGTGATTTTTGGCTACAGATAATGATGGGATAACTGTATAAAGTAAAATCACAATATTTAATTTATCTACAGTATCTCTCACTGACACTACTTGCATTACTACCTATTTATTAGTATAAACACCCAATTATATTACTTAGCCTGTTTTAAACGCGTTCATTTCTTTGTTTTTATTTAACAGCTGATTATAATATAAATAATATAACAGCATTAGATTGCCATTGAAACCTTCACGTCCAGTAGAGTGGAGTTCTTCAATCAAATGTGAATAAAACCATGCTTACAACCTTCTCTGGTTTTACATTATGAAAGATCTAACCTCCTAATTTTATGTAAAACCCCCATTGTTTAGATTCTAACAGCTGTTAAAACTTTTGGAAATCATTATTTACATTTGATCAGGTGTTACTTTTCGATTCATTAAAGCTCTCTCCATGTTATTCTCCATGTTATGGCCGAAAAACGTACTTTGAGAGTCCTTGGAGAGGCCGAAAAACGTACTATGTCCTTCAGGGTGAAAATATTAAAGAATTAAAGACTTCCACAATACGAAGAGAAGCAAATATTTTTGACACCTCAGCCGTTTAAATAGGGCAAGAAATAAGGGAGGATTTGCGTTGACAAAAAAAGCCTAAAAGTATTATATATAAGGATATTTATCCTTGAGGATTGTGGGAGAAATAAAAGGAGGCACTGACTACCTGCTGCTCTTGCCCACCCATGATGAACTACTATACCATGGGCGCACTACTAGAGGCCTAACGAGTATCATTAGGTTTCGGAGGGAAAAATAGTGTCAAAAACGGCAGAAGAATACCTTCTTGAAAATAGTGTCAAAAACGGCAGAAGAATACTCATACAACCTTGAACTCGGAGAGGGACAGTTGTGGCCACACAAAGGATATTTAATCATCCTCGCCCGGTTTGCAGTCCAGGGCTGAGTGCCAAAACGGAACTTCTGACAATCATGAACATCCAATTCCTGGTAATAAAGACACTAAATGGCATTCTTTTTACCAAATACTTATTTCTTTTAAAACGCAACACTATTTACAAGTATAGAAAATTAAAGTTTAAGATAATTACAAAATCATAGTTGGTAGACCTGGTTTATCTTATTCATTGCTATCAGCTGATTTAAATTGCATTGTTGTTCACTTTGTTTGGGTTTCGTGCTATGTCATTAAGGTGAGTTTAGAAACATGTTTGAGCAAACTTTGAAAAAGGTGTCCAAAAATTAACTAAAGAGGTCAGAACGTTAGGGTGGTTTATTTGAATGCCAAACCTAAACAAAAATGTCATTAAAATCATATAAATAGTAGTAATAAATGTTATTAAAAGAATATTTTATAGGTGTATGTTTTGTCATTTTTATTTCAAATCATGGGTTGCGTTTTAAAAGACACACCCCGTACCTTGGTATAACGCATGACTTCTAATAGTTTTTACAAATACCATTAGTAAAAAGATAACATATTTTTGTACTATTAACATTTATTACTACTATTTATATGATTTTAATGATATTTTTGTTTACGTTTGGTGTTAAAATAAGCCACCACTAGCATTTATACAACGTTCTGCCCTTTTTAGTAAATTTCTGGACACTTTTTTCAAATTTTGCTCAAAACCATATTTCTAACCTCAATTTAGTGTCATTGCACGAAACCCAAATAAAGTGAACAACAATGTCACAATTTAAATCGACTAATAGCTAAGTAAGAAGATGAACCAGTGCTACCAACCTATAATTTTGTAACTATACGCAAATTTAAATACAATTATAAATATATGAATTCCACGAAATACGACAAATATTAACAAATAAGAAATGGATACAAAATATACTACAGTATTTTCAAAAGTATTGCAGTTTATGATTGATTGCTCATGATTCAATTGAATGTTCATGATTGCAGTATATTTGAAAGGGAGGAATATAATAAATCTCTCAAAGAATTAAGTAAACTTCAACATAGAATACAAAACATCATTGGACTTGAAGAACAAGATTACGAAAAACCATTATTTATAAAAGAATAATTTGTAGTTCAATTCATTATTTATACTAAAATTATGAAGATTTAAAGAAAAATTTCTAAAAAAATTAAACAATACTCTTTGTAATTGTTTATACTTACCATCAAACATATTAAAAATGTTTCAACGAACAATTAAATACAATGCCATAAAATTGTTTAACATCCTACAAAAAAAATTAATAAAATCTCAACATTCATCGCAAATAAGCAAAATAATTAGTTAAAACACAAATTAAAAATTCATAAATATTGATGATTTATTTTTACTTATTTTATTGTATTTATATTATGTATTTATTTGTAATTTTATATTTTATTGATATACAAAATACATTTCTCCAGCGTATGAAACGAAATGAAAATCGTCTTTATTAGGGGTGAAGCTAGGACTATACAATCCTCTCTTCCACTTGACTTCAATAAATAAAATTTAAAACGCCCTATAGGCTAATTTTGGAAATAAATATTATTGTTTTAAAACATGAACATTTTTAATGTTCATTCTTCACAAAGAAGAGAAAAATATTTAATTCCAGAATAAGCTTTATGGGATACTGCACCATCATTCTGAATTTTCTTTTCTATTGTACCAATAACATTAGGATAGTCTTAACCACGGGTATAATTACAGATAAAAGGTATAGTTTTTAATTGTTTTTTATTAATAAACAGGAAATTCTAATTTAGAATCTTTAAAGAAAGCTTCAATTTTACGATTCTATTCCTATTCTATGGGTTTTGTATCAAGCTGACCTATTTATCATTTATCGGATAATGTAAGCTTTATTAGCGTATACAAGGCCAGCCTATGGAGTTAGCCTGTACATAGGCTGGAAAAATGTATTTTGTATAACATTTTTAAATATAAAAATAAATAAATTAAAAATATACAATAAAATAAGTTTAACTACGTCTGTGCTAGTTTCTAGTTAATTTCTTCACTAGTTTGTTATTATATGTTATTTAAAGTTATTTGTTAACGGTAGGTAGATAATATTTGGAGATTTTCAATGCTTGAAGTGTTTAGGAAACAAACACAACGTTTCGACAGGTATAACAAACTCCCGTCGTCTTCAGGTGTAGCTCAGCCTACATCTAAAACTTTTTTTACTAAACGCTCCGTGGTATCTAAGCATGTGGTTTTTAGTTTTTACTTGAATTAGTATGGGCTAGGAAAAAATGAAAAGAAGAAAAAAGTAGTTTTAGATGTAGGTTAAGTTAGTAAGTACACCTGAAGACGACAGTAGTTTGCTATACCTGTCGAAACGTTGTGTTTGTTTCCCAAACACTCGAAGCATTGTAAATGTTCAAATATTCACCTATCAAGAACTTGTTATTCTCATCAATGTATGGTTTTTAGCTGCCTCCATGTAATTCAATAATACTTGGACTTGGTGAAAAAGTACAAATAGCTGCTGAAATATTTACTGTACCCTCCCCGATTAAATTGGATTAAATTTATTCTTTGAAGTATATTTGGAGTTTTCCGTTCTTTTTCAATTTCTTAATAAGCAGTGTTATAATGGCGTGAGTATTTTTAGCTGTTTTCGGGTAAAATTCTGTTTGCTGTTGTCATACTTGCGTTCAGTGAGTTTAATTTTGTTGTTTTATTGTTACTGAAAATAATTGCTTTATACTTTATGGCGTACACTTATTGATTTATATAATTTTACTGGCCAAATTCAAAAACATTTATTAAAAAAAATATTATTAATTCGTGCAGGATTTTAAAATTATTTATGCTTATTATAATTTCTATTGATTTTTGTTTAGCAATGCAGGAATATTTATGCCCTGAGTTTGATATTTATTTATTTATTTTTTTTAACAAAATTTGGCCAAGGTTATTTAAATCGATTAAACTGGAAATACAGCGTTAGAGTGGGTCACTACCACTGTACGTGTATGGGTGGGTGGGTTGGTCACTACTACTGTACGTGTATGGGTGGGTGAGTGGGTCACTACCACTGTACGTGTATTGGCGGGTGAGTGGGTCACTACCACTGTACGTGTATGGGTGGGTGAGTGGGTCACTACCACTGTATGTGTATGGGTGGGTGAGTGGGTCACTACCACTGTACGTGTATGGGTGGGTGAGAGGGTCACTACCAATGTACGTGTATGGGTGGGTGAGTGGATCACTACCACTGTACGTGTATGGGTGGGTGGGTGGGTCACTACTACTGTACGTGTATGGGTGGGTGAGTGGGTCACTACTACTGTATGTGTATGGGTGGGTGAGTGGGTCACTACCACTGTACGTGTATGGGTGGGTGGGTCACTACTACTGTACGTGTATGGGTGGGTGAGTGGGTTACTACCACTGTACGTGTATGGGTGGGTGGGTGGGTCACTACCACTGTACGTGTATGGGTGGGTGGGTGGGTGGGTCACTACTACTGTACGTTTATGGGTGGGTGAGTGGGTCACTACCACTGTACGTGTATGGGTGGGTGGGTGGGTCACTACTACTGTACGTGTATGGGTGGGTGAGTGGGTCACTACCACTGTACGTGTATGGGTGGGTGGGTGGGTGGGTCACTACTACTGTACGTTTATGGGTGAGTGAGTGGGTCACTATCATTGTAAATGTATGGGTGAGTGAGTGTGTCACCTCTCCTTTATCCGATATTTGCCAACTATTGGTATCACAAACCAATTACTCAACTGTACGTTTGAACAGCACAGTGAGCTCCATGGATGTCTTATGTACTCAGCTTTTCAGACTAGATTGCACTATTTCTAAAATTAGAGCAAACTGTAATTATTTTGAAGTTAGTTTCGAATAAAGATTTAACGGACACAGGCTAATTTAAATGGGTTCCATATATTTATTACACTACTGTAGTTATATGCCACTACTGTAGTTTTATTCATATATGTGAAGTGAAACTTCAAAAACTAAAACAAGTACATAAATCATAACTGTTTGGAGATTCTTTATGAATGAGTGTGAAAAATGCAAATGACTTAATTCTTTTAACAAACTAAAATTTTGCAATGTAATTTTTCAGTAGATATTTTTTTAAGAAATTTAACATTTTACTGAGTTTTTTATCTCTATGTTATTTATAAAATAATCATAAAATATAGTATATCCGATCACTAATGAAAAGAAATACGCTGTGGATGCCTCTCCACGCATCAGTTACGCGCAGCAAGGAGAAATAACGTCAGATAATAAAATATTTAACAGCTGTTATATTTACTTAGTGATTTTGAATCACTCGTTCTAAATCCATCTACTCTTAATGAAAATGCAATAAACGTTAACCCGTGATGTGCTATTTAAAGTGTTCCTAAAAATAATCTTAGTTTGTATTATGTATTAACATTATTATTTTATTTATTTAACTTGAAAGCAGTACGTATCCGATTCGGGGATGTGGCTTCTTCATGACAGAACCATTCATGTAACCGGCTGGCGCAGTCGATAAATGCTATTTATTGGAAATAATAACACAACATAGTGAATAATATACTTTATAACCTACCGTATAACCAGTATGTTAATAATAATATTATATGGTATATTAATAAAATAGTATATTATTTTTAATATACTGGAATATGTATAATATATATACAGTGGATTAAAAGTCCCAGAACAGCTTAATAATTTTTTAACGATTGCAGTTAAAGCAATAAAACTTGGTACATTATTACTGTGCCTATTATTCTACTATTTTAAGTAACTGCCATTTTTCTGTCATATCAGGGGGATGGCCCGCAAGGAGTGAGAAGAAAATTTTAAACGACAGCATAGGGTCAAGTAGTACTAATTGTACATCAAATTAAAGGTCTTTAGTAGTAGAACATAAACACACAAATCTGAGCGCAAAAGGTTCGCTCTTAAAACAATGACGCTGGTTTAAAGTTCTAAAACGTTACAAATGTTTTAGGTCCTGTTCTAGACAGTTAAGTACTATTTTCTTAGCTCAAGTTGGGAATAAACTTTGTAAATGTATATTGGACTTGAGAAATAGTTTTTTAGGGTAGTTGGTGACTCTTCACATCCAATGGATGATAGTCTACAAGGATTTTGAAAGAAAATTAAAAATAGCATAGGTAAGAGGTGAATCTAGCACAGGTGAATACCGCAAACAGCACTTAAAAAGATTGATCCAGTACAAAATGGCAGATGTTCAAAGATTCTGCCCCAAAGTGTATAAATCAAACGTTCAAGATTCAAAGAATTACTTCCTTGAGAATTTTTTGCAAAACTCATTCTAACTGGTTATTGACAAGTCCGGATTTTGATTTTTTTAACTTCAGCTTAATATGAAAATAGTGAAATCTTACCTCTTCCACATTATAATTCTTTTCCAATTTTTTTTTGTTTATTACCTTACATAGAATCTATTCCAACACTTTAAGTTAATCAATAAAATGTTATTTTAAAGCAGGTCCTTCAGGTTAGTGGCTAATTAATTATGATTGTGTCAATTATTTATATTCTATTGTAATCAGTTGTTTATTTTACAATCAAACGAGCTAGACTCAGTTTTCTTTTTAATTTTTAGTTATATTAAGTTTTTCTTTTCTAGGGGCCACATTACTAGTAACAGTGGCTACTCAATTTCCATTTTTACTTTGTAAAAATTTTTATGTTTATTTGGAGGAAATAAACTCATTTATAATTGAATTAGAGTTTTTATGAATCTATGTAAAAGTTCTTTGATTCGTAGATATTTAAAAACAATTAATTAAAATATACGTCCAAATATGACTGAATTTGTCATAAATTGAAGGGAAAATTAATATTAAATAAAAATAATTAAATTTAATATTTTTATTTAAATATCAACATTTATTTAAAAATTTAATATTTTTCAATTATTTTTAAGTAACAAAAATACAGGCTGATTTTTACATAAAAATCTAGGCCTATAACAAGTTTGAAAAATCTCTTTAAAAACAATATGGGGAGTTCGATCGTCACATAAAACTCAATATTAACTTTATGCAATATATTTCTTTAACTAATTAAGATAGATAGAGCTTTAATTCTTTTTTATTTCAAACATCGTTTTAATATCTAGTTCCGCACACATCTATTTTCACTTCCCTGAAAAAAAAAATGTTTATGAATTTTTAAAAACTTCAAGTTTTTGCGTAAACAATTATTGTTATTATTTTTTATTTAAACAATTATTTAAATATTTTAATATTCTTAGTTACATAACTAGAAAAAAATCAGGTTGATTGTTAAAGAACAGTTTCTGAATAATCGAACACCGAATTTAAAAAATGTAATTTTCAGGAAACGAGAAAAAGCTACAAAAATGACAACTCACTTACAGAAAGATGAAGTTAGTAGTGCACTTAACAACTTGTACAAGATGAGGTTGTCTCTGTCTGCATCCCCTTCATATAAGTCCTCCAGTCTTCTTTTGACAACATTTACGATACTGTATGATAATTCATGTTAACATTTTCTGACTCAAAAGTTCTTACCCAACTTTTCCTTAAGTCTTAGGTTTTGAGCTAGGCATAAGTCAAACCTCAGTAATGTTAGTTGTTGCATGATTAGTTTTAGGAATTCCTACAGATTTCTTTACTTTGTAACATTTATTCCTAGAGCCAATTTTCTTTTTATTTCCCATGAAGACCAGCGATCAATTTATAAGCTATAAAAACAAAATACAAATATGTAAAATACATTTCATACAGTTTGTTATTTTCATTCATAAAGAACAACAAATAACACAACAATGTCATCTACAATTCAGCTGTCTAGTTGTTTTTTAAATTATTCAGAATGGCCATTATCAGAATATAAAATAAACACTGTTTACCAGTACTTGTGTACAAGGAAACATGCAAATAAAATACTTGAATAACATCTGAGAAATGTTTGCATAAAATCAATAACAAGCCCTTAGGAAAAAATATTATTCATATACAAAAATTTTTTGGATAGTATTTGTTATGTATCATTGTAAACAGCAGAATTCATGGATTTATAATAAATTAAAACTTAAAATTCACAACAAAAAAAATTTTTTTTTCGTTGGGACTCCTCCTTTAGGTATGTTTCTTTTTCGATCCAATCAATTACATCAATTGAAGAAACAATACTGAAGTAGCTTTGCCCAATTTCGAAATTTGCGTCGAATATTTTAATATTTGTAAGCGTGAAAATTAAACCTTTTCTTTTCGGTATAAGATCCAAATTTGAACGTGGTTTACGTCATAAAGTATGTTAGCTGGCGTATAATATCCGGGTATTTTATTTTAGTTCTTTATTGATATATTCTGTCAGTATATTTGTTACTATGAAATTCTTAGTGACTTCTTATTTATATTGAAATTCTTAGTATCACTTTTAAAATTGTATTAGTTTACTGTTGTGATTGCTAGCAACATATTCTATTGTTGCAGGGTTTTAGGATTTTTTGACAGCTCCAAACTATAATATTTTCATTCATTAAAAGTAAACTTGTGTTCTTTTATCTCATAATTTTACACATGTATATTTTTATTTTTTTACAGATGTATAATTTTACAAATTTATATAAATTTGGATGAGCCGGTGGCCGAGCGGTCTAAGGCGTCAGGACTTGGGTTTGGGTTAGTGATAGCACTGGTTCGAATCCGGCCTAGACTGGAAGATTATCAGTAATATGCACCTTCTACTGTACTGGTTCGCCCTCTTACTCTGTCTAAATAAGTTCCTCGCACAGATCAGTAGTCTAAGGGAATGGGCTGAGTAAGGTTAAGAAGGAGATCGGACTCTCCTTCACAAAAAAATAAATAAATATAGAATTATATAAAATTAACTAATCCATACATTCACCGTATGATTTTTAAGTGTCTTTCACAACGTTGCGTAAAATTCGATTAGTAAAAATGTATAAGTATCATTCAACTCACTGTAATGAAATTAACCGACAGTAAAAAATACATGCATCCCCTTATCTTAAATTAAATTCAAATAGTTTTTTGATTAGCATAATACGTGTTTGTACATATACAGTACAAGTAAACGTCACACAACACAAATTTATTACAATATAAGCACAAAATGCACAAATATATTACAATACAAGTACAAAATGCACAAATATTATGGTGATCGATTTCGGTGAACCACGCTCACCTTCCTCAGACCAGAGGGATTCACAAAAGGTGGTCTGAGGAAGGTGAGCGTGGTTCACCGAAATCGATCACCATATATTTGTGCATTTTGTACTTGTATTGTAATATATTTGTGCATTTTGTGCTTATATTGTAATAAATTTGTGTTGTGTGACGTTTACTTGTACTGTATTAATTCAAAACTTCACTAAAATTGTAAATCAAAACAGCATAGCTACATTTTTCGTCAAACGATATCGATAGGACCAAATCAGATTTCTGAATCAGCGAATATAACGGGGAGGATTCTGCGAAGAAGTACTCTACTCGAAGGAAATTTAATAACCTTTCGATCACATATTTGCTGTCTGTGTCACTCCAGAAATCTGATTGACACATTTCACAGGAATCATGAAACCGAACATAACTTTGATTTAATAGTAAATATAGAAATGTATATGATGGTAGTAAATAATTTATTGTTTAGTGTGAGAAATAAAAAAAATACATAGAAAACGCCATACATGGTTGTACAGGATGTTTGATTTGAAGTCTGATATTGCCGGTGCCATTTATTCAAATATATACTTTTGAGCCATAGAAGTATTTTAACATTCGAAAAAGAATTTATTAATACATTTTTTCAAGAAAGTCTACTAGGAATATCAGATTGTTAGGAAATCTAATGCGTGCAGTATTTTAGGGCTTAAAACATTTACCGATCGTCCTACTCAACCTCGACAACAATCATGATTCACGTTCTATAGTCGTCCTAATCCTTTAAAGCTGCTGCTTTTAACTTAAAATTTGTAAACGTTAGTAAGTGTGTTCCTTAAGGGTTATAATACTTAGACTTTATTTTTTTATCGACATAATCCATTAATTTAGTTGTTACTTTTTATTTAAAGTTATTAAATTATTAATTTTGAAATTGAGAGAGTTTGTTATTGTTTGATACCTAAGTTAGATTATTGGTAAAATTTGCATAAAAACGCTGTCACTATGTTTTAGCAATTGCTATTTAACTCTATAGTGTCATTCCTTGAAAATTTTATATAAATAATGAATTTATTAACAGAAATACAAACAACATAAAAATATAACATAAACTTGGAAAATAATGTTGGCCGGTTGCCAGTACATAGTAAACATGAGTCAAAACTAAACAAAAAAAAAAACATTAAATAAAATGTCCACATTCATAAAAAGCTACTCCACAAAAAAAAACGCAATATCACAAAACTAATTTTATCCATAAAATGAACATTTCACTGTCTAATTTTATTCACAGAATTTATTTTCGCAAATGTTTGTATTATGCTTATTTTCGCACTTCCCTTTTTTCTTATTAAGTTAAGAATTAACGTGAAAATAAATACGTCATCCAAAACGTTTTTTGTATTATTAGACACAAGTGAAGGAACTAATGGCGTCGATCGTATTACTTCAATGTGATACCGCCTTCTTCTTGCATTTTTTATGACTTAAACAATAACAAGACCTTGTGGATCTGTGACATACAGTGACGTCATGTGAAAGAGTACCAACAGCTAAAGAGTTTATGAAGATGACTTAATAAAAATAAACCTGGCATAAATAGCTTTGAAAATAGGTTAACACTCTTTTTACAATCGCAATATTTTATAGTATGTCAACAACTAAGATGACCTAGTGAAGAGATATTTTAAAGATGGTGGATATTTTAAAATATTTTTTAAGATATTTTAAAAAAGATGGTGGTTAGTTGAGCTATCAAAATAATTTTATAATAAACTTATTGAAAAGTTTATGTACAAAAGTCCATTACATTTTGAATATACAAGTGTAGTAAACATTTATTTAAATAACAGGACATAAGTTAGGTGTATACTAAGTTTGGAAATAAAAGGTCCTATTAATAGTTACCGCATAATACAACTTACAGGAAAAGTTTATTAAAGAAAAAAATATAAATTGAGAGGGAAAATATTTAGGCCTAAGAGTAACAAAACATTTCAGATTAAGTTTGTCTGTATTAAATTGAAAATAAATATAAACTTATAAGACCCGAGAGTAACAAAAGCTACAGATGATTTCCACGTCTTTTCAAACATTCCCCACACGTACATCTATCTTATGTCGGTACAGCTACAACTTCGGCCAGGGCGAAAACCAACCTGATGAACTGGATCATTAGAATCAAGAATGGGTTATATTCCATTGTCTTTCCAGCAACTTATAACAAACACAAGGATATATATGGGAAACTTGTAACAAACACAAGGATATATATGGGCAACTTATAACAAACACAAGGATAGATAATATGGGAAACATAACAAACACAAGGAATATATATGGGCCTATAACTTTCCACTCGATCGGAATCTTTGACAGGCTAGAACCGATATTACTGTTGAACGCTTAAAACCTTTTGGTAAATTGCCTGTAGCTAGTATCTTAAGGTAAACAGTTTGAAGCCACTTTTCTACCTGTATGCAACATATATTCCGGGAAGATACCGTCAAGACCGGCTGCTGGTATGGTGGAAATCGCCTCCTCTAACTTCCTTGAAATATCTGGAGGAAATATTGATGATTTTATACGTCATCTGTGTTGTTACCGTAGTTCGGAAGGCACGTAAGCCGGTGGTCTAACGAATCTACAACACAAAAGTCTAAGGCGAGAGAAAATTTGTGTTAATTGAGAATCTCTCCCCACCAAAAGCGATACGACATTTAATCTTATCCTACATAATAAATCTAGTTAATTAATGTGTTACTTCACTTACAATTAATCAAACTATAGTATTTAACAGACAATTTTATATTAAAATACATTTCTTTCTAATCTTATTTTTTTTTACTGTTTGTTGCTAAATTCAATTAAGGTAGTAGTCCTGTAAAACATAAGTTAATTTGTTGAAAATGGACAGTTGGTTTAGTTTTTTAGTAGTGCCAACATCATTATTATACTTCTTTTAATTGCCTGCTAACTATACTGTAACCTTACAATGTCAGATAGCATGCCGTATCTATGCTGTATTCTTACAATCTTATCTACAATCTATGCTTTTTCTTCAACTAATTCTCGTGTTCTTCCGTAGTGTCACTTCTTACATTTCTGACAATCTATGATGTAACCTTACAATGTCACATATACGTATATGATGTTTCTTCAACTAACTCTCGTGTACATCCGTAGTGCCACTTCTTACAATCTATGTTGTAACCTTACAATGTCACATAGCAGGTCTTCATATACGTACATGATGTTTCTTCAACTAATTCTCGTGTACATCCGTAATGCCACTTCTTACATTTCTTACAATCTATGTTGTAACCTTACAATGTCACATAGCAGGTCTTCATATACGTACATGTTGTTTCTTCAACTAATTATCGTGTACATCCGTAGTGCCACTTCTTAAATTTCTTACAATCTATGTTGTAACCTTACAATGTCACATAGCGGGTCTTTAAATACGTACATGTTGTTTCTTCAACTAACTCTCGTGTACTTCCGTAGTGCAACTTCTTAAATTTCTTACAATCTATGTTGTAACCTTACAATGTCACATAGCGGGTCTTTAAATACGTACATGTTGTTTCTTCAACTAACTCTCGTGTACTTCCGTAGTGCAACTTCTTAAATTTCTTACAATCTATGTTGTAACCTTACAATGTCACATAGCGGGTCTTTAAATACGTACATGTTGTTTCTTCAACTAACTCTCGTGTACTTCCGTAGTGCAACTTCTTAAATTTCTTACAATCTATGTTGTAACCTTACAATGTCACATAGCGGGTCTAAAACGTACATGTTGTTTCTTCAACTAACTCTCGTGTACTTCCGTAGTGCAACTTCTTAAATTTCTTACAATCTATGTTGTAACCTTACAATGTCACATAGCGGGTCTTTAAATACGTACATGTTGTTTCTTCAACTAACTCTCGTGTACATCCGTAGTGCCACTTCTTACATTTCTTACAATCTATGTTGTAACCTTACAATGTCACATAGCAAGTCTTCATATACGTACATGTTGTTTCTTCAACTAACTCTCGTGTACATCCGTAGTGCCACTTCTTACATTTCTTACAATCTATGTTGTAACCTTACAATGTCACATAGCAAGTCTTCATATACGTACATGTTGTTTCTTCAACTAATTCTCGTGTACTTCCATAGTGTCACTTCTTACATTTCTTACAATCTATGCTGTAACCTTACAATGTCACATAGCAAGTCTTCATATACGTACATGTTGTTTCTTCAACTAATTCTCGTGTACTTCCATAGTGTCACTTCTTACATTTCTTACAATCTATGCTGTAACCTTACAATGTCACATAGCAAGTCTTCATATACGTACATGTTGTTTCTTCAACCAATTCTCGTGTACTTCCATAGTGTCACTTCTTACATTTCTTACAATCTATGCTGTAACCTTACAATGTCACATAGCAAGTCTTCATATACGTACATGTTGTTTCTTCAACCAATTCTCGTGTACATCCGTAGTGTCACTTCTTACATTTCTTACAATCTATGCTGTAACCTTACAATGTCAGATAGCAGGTGTTTAAATACGTACATGTCGTTTCTTCAACTAACTCTCGTGTATTTCCATAGTGCTTTCCTCATAATTGCACTTCTTACAATTGTGTCTGGCTATGCTGTAACTTTCAAGTTTTAAGCTTTGGCCACATTTTACCACAAATTATATAATTTTACTCTTGACCTACTCAAGGCCTAAAATGTCCTATTTTATATCTGGAATTGAGATAGAATCTATGTGAGACAAAACGTGGGATGGGACTTGATGGATCTAATAAAAGTCCAATTTCAATGTAGTTTAAACCTTTTAAATCTTTGTCTGCCTTTCTTATATTATAATATTGCAAAGATAAATACAATTTAATATTTTAATAAACAATTAAAGCTGAAACTTTATACCACCAGAAAGAACTTGAGGGAAATTAATCATTAAGAAAAATGTATGAATTGTAAGAATAACTAAGGCGATCAGTGGATTTGCGACTAGCAAAACAAACTGAGTTATTTACAGTAAAGGAAGAAAATTTGAGTCGTATTAATGTATACATTATCACTTACCCTATATAAGCATAGTTGGATATATCTTTTTCTAAAGAATTACATTTTTATGTAAAAACGGTTTGATGTACAGAAAAACGAATTCATCGTGTCTTGAACGAGCCCTGTTGATAGGAACAGGGGTCACAATCAAAAGTGTACTGAATGGGTGTCGAGTTATAGAAACTTGGGGTGTCGAGTAGATAGTTCTCCAGTGCTTTGTGTGGATGGTAGGGCCAGCACCGTTGTCAGTCCACAATAACTAACTAATAAAAAATGAATTTATTTTCTCAAGAAATATACAATTAATTTTTTTCATAAATTAGGAAATTAACTTGACCCAAAATCCAGTTACACGACCAGTACAATTAAAATATTTACGGTCAAAAATAAAATATGTGAGTGTATCATACGTTACAAATAAATTAAACTGTCGCCACCTTTGATATTAAACATTATTGGTACAAACTATAGTGAATCCATGTATAATAATGAATTAAATACATAATTAAAAAAGGGTTTAATGTTTTATTTAAAAGTACACATTTGTATCTGCTATAAGGCCTACATTTACAAAGTACAGTAGAACTTCTATTAACCGTCACTGTCGGGACCGGGACGGTGACGGATAATAGAATAGACGGATAACAGAAAATCGTCTTTTAAATGACCAAAATGGTACGTTTTATGTAGTAAACTCATTAAAAAACTATATTTTAAGGTGGAAAAAGGAATAAAAATACAAATTAAAACATTTACAATGAATAAGAAGTTTGTATTGCACAAAAAATAATACAGTATGGCCTATAGTATGTATTACAAAAAATATACAGTACAACATATATTCTTATACTTTGTTAAAATTTGTAATTAATGTATGCAGTACTGTTAACAATTTTACAATACAGCACCTGTATGTAAAAATTGGTATAAGCCTTAAAAAAGTCAGTCATCTTCTTCTGTTTTTTAGAAGCTCTAGCTTTTTCAGCGGCAATGCTACGAATCTTGCGGAGAAGTAGAAGCTGAGTGGCATTATCTTCCTCTTGCAGCTCGAACCAATCTATACATTTTGTCAGCATTGTTTCTACTTCTGAGTGGCTTGTTGTAAGTTTTGGCTCCTGATTTAAGTCTTCATCATCGTCTTGGCGGCAATAGACGTGCAGTCGCTACCGGACGGCAATGGACATTTGTGTGTATTCGCGCAGTTGCTTCGCGGCACAGTATTTAAAATCGCTATTTTAAATTTTACCCCTGACGGTTAACAGAGACTGACGGATAAACGAGTGACGGTTAATCGAAGTTCTACTGTAATTCAATATATTTATTACACATTCAAGAACCGTGAAACAAAATACTAATAAATAAAATATATTTTATTTTAAATCGCACAAACCGATGATATTCAAAGTTAGATTTTCATTCTTATGTTATTTTGCTCTAGTTTGATGATGCCAGTTTTGAAGTAATCAGAAACAATAATTATTCCTTTCTCAAGTGTTAACAAAAACCAGTAACCTCACAGAAATATTTGTTGTGTTCAAATGTTACATTGGAATGCTTATAATATTTCTAAGGCTGACAAACTGTATAATACCTTCTTAAGAATTAATAAGACGATCATAGTTGTAGTGCAAATATATTTTGTTATTCTGTTTACATTATCTAAATAGTGAATAAGGCAAAAACACAAACATCGACGTGAAATATTTCAATAGGTTTGTCGAATATAAAATGCTTAGGGAAAGATTTTCAGTGACCTTTTCAAAAGTATGCCGTATTCTGAAAAAAATGGTATCAGCTAGAAAAAGAGTCAACAGATCAAAGTTGGAACAATTGTATTAATTCCATGAATTTCATTACGTTTAAATGTTGAATAATCGTTTTTAATACGAGATAGTATATAGATCGACACCTGAGCCAAAATATGTAATGTTGGATGTAGTTAGAAATACACTTCTAAAAACTACGCAAATATTTCATAATGTACGAATAAAAATCGTTTAATTGAAATCAGTTAAATTCTTCTGTTTACAATATCCATAAAATAAAATAATATATTGAATTATGTTTTCATAAAAGGGTTTATGTTCATTAGTTGGTTACTTAAAAAATAGCTGGTTGATTTTTATATATAAAGTAATATTGTTTATTGATATTGTTTTTATACGATTTGAACGAATTAAATTGATTAAAAGTAAAGAAAAAATGGCAATGGCCAATAAACTTGGGCGAAGATGTGAAAATGAAATGCTCAGACTTCCAACATTCATAATTAATTAATTTTGACGAAGCAATCTACTATCATGTACAGGGTTGCCAACAACCACGTGAACAAACTTTACCACATAGTTCAGCAGATCAGAACTAACAAATAATACAATATAACATGTGTATATATCGACTAGTTTCCTTTCTGTGTGTCTGTATGTGATTCTTAAACATCTAAAAGATGGTTTAAGATAAAATACTGAAACTCGTTTTATCTTAAAGTTTGTTGAATATTCTAACCAAATTTTAGATATTCAACAAAGTGGGTTAGGTTTGTATATGTTGACCATGAATAATTTACATACCTAACCTAACCTAACCTAACCTAACCTAACCTAACCTAAACTAACCTAACTAACCTAACTTAACCTAACCTAATTAAACCTAACTAATTAAATCTAACTTGTTTCGTTGAATGTAACACAACTCTCACATTTGAATTTGTCGATCCTGAAAATAAAAAAGGAATTACTCCACACATATTTGGATAGTAATGGAAGTTTTTCGGATGGAAAAACTTATATCCAAACAAAATTCCTCACTGCTTGAGAAATCATGTCACAAATTTCCGATTAATTACGACGATGTTTTCACATTAATACCACCAGTTGTAATGACGACAGTTGAAATCCACGTTTATTTCTGTATAAATAAATTTGAAATAAAATTAAACAGTATATTCAGCCGATTCTCAATTCTATACAAATGGACATTTTTATTTTACTGATCCATTAAAATTACTGGACATGTTTGCATAGATTTCAATCTTCCCGGAATCGAAGTAGTTATATATAATTACATTTTAAAATTGTATGTTTTAAAAACATTCAAAAGAGGGTAGTATTTTTTACTAAAAAAATAAAAAAATTATTTGGAAATTTTCACATTTAGAATTTTCACACTTCTAACCAGTTCCCCCCGTCTGGTGGGGAACCAACAGTGTCGTTCCTTAAGTCATTACAATCACATTTAAGCAAACATCTGTCTGTCCTCTCAAAATGTCCAAAACTAAAATTATAATACAGATCCTACCTAGGCTGTAAGTACAGAAGAAAACAATGGATTGATTAAATAAATACCACACTCTTAAAGTAATAAAATATGTTTATGGAGAAAATTATATTTTTTAAATGGAAAAACGGAAATGAACAACGTAACAAATTCCTCTTTCTTAGTATCGTAGTGGCGTTGATAATATTACTGGAAATATTCAATATTCCGAGAAAATAAGTGGTGTTTCCCCAGTATGTTTATTTATATTGCTAAACAATAGTTGTTCTAAATTCCACATTTTAGATATTCAACAAAGTGGGTTAGGTTATTATATGTTGACTGTGAATAAGTTTCATAAGGTTAGGTTAACATATTGTCAACCTAACCATACCTAACTAACCAACCTAACCTGACTTGTATTGTTGAATAGCTCATTATTATCTGTCGTAGATTAGTTGTTTGACCGTTAAGTATAAAGATTTGCGAAGTGCGTCATGGAAATAATTACGATTGTTAAATTAAGTTTATACATAGAAAATATCTTGATACTTTTTACTTTAACACTAATTTGATCCTTTTTCATATTAGTTGTTACCTTAACTTCATTACATATCCTGAATGGACGTAAGGATGATTCTCTCGCCATTTCAGAAGGATTACTTTCCTCAATAGTTGGAGCAGCTTCAACAATGCTACCTACCAAAGCCATGGTGTCCAATACTGGAATTGCATGAACTAATTGTTTCATATATCTCCGTAAAAAGAAATCATTATTTTACATATTTCATTTCACATTTTGCTGGCTGTTAAGAACCATATTAAGATATTAATAAGGTTATTTCTTATATTTAGTTTTGTTTTGATATTTATTAATAATTTACGTAATTTAAGGATATAAAATTAAATTATTAAATTTACGTAAATTAACAACGTATTAAGACATTTTCAATTGTTTTCCACTAAGAAATGTTTACATAATTTATTTAGCCTTTTCTACTGCTGTTCATTAAAATTATCCATTTTATAACCAGTAGTTATTTTTATTTAGAATCGCTAATCCTTATCGTACTACATTAGTCATATGCATTGTCACTTATAACAGCTTTCTGAAAAAATGAATTTTCTCTGTTATCATTAGCTTAATGATAAAACTTGATACATAGTTGGGTTTGGCCTACATTTTAGGTGTCTGAAATATTTGTTATAAAATTTTTAGTTTTTTTAGATATTTAGCAATGACATATTTCAATTGCCACCACTTTGAAACGGATTCTTTGAGGAAAACGAAAATATTAGGCAAAATGTATCTTAATGATATAAACTCTTAACCGTCTTTGAGATATTTTAATTTTTGTAAGAACCACATACAGACACCCAGAAAGGAAATCAGTCGAGATAGGACCTATGTTATTTTGTATTATTTATTAGTTTTTATATGCTGAACAATGTGGTAAAGTTTGTTCACGTGGTTGTTGGCAACCCTGTACATGATAGTAGATTGCTTCGTCAAAATTAATTAATTATGAATGTCGGAACTCTGACCGTTTCATTTTTACATCTTCGCCCAAGTTTATTGGCCATTGCCATTCTTATTCTTTACTTTTAATCAATTTAACTCGTTCAGATCGTACAAAAAAACAATATCAATGAAATCAAACAGCTGATTTCTAAGTAACAAACCAATGAACATAAAAACATTCTTATGAGAACTTAATTGAATATATTATTTTATTTTATGGATATTGTAAGCTGGAGAATTTAACAGATCTCAATTAAACGATTTTTAATCGTATATTATGAAATATTTGCGTAGTTTTTCGAAGTATATTTCAAAACTGTCACAACAATCACGCTCGTTGTGTTTTTGAAAACTACAAACTACAAGCAACGTCTCTTTGGAAAAGTAATTGCAAACTGTTTACAAAGTAAATAAAATAAAAAGCAAAACAAAAAGATTCAAGATCTTATAAATATAATACATAAAAGTGTTCATGAATTGAATGTGGAAACGTTATCGCAGGATCTATTAGGTTACGTTGTCAGGACCTAGATGCACAGGTAGTGTTACACCTCATTTTAAAGCCTTATCGTTTTCAAATAACAATTTTAAATTTATTCTTGCTCCTAGGGGTAGGGTGGCTCAAAATATAAAAAAATTATGGTTTTTAAAGTCAATTTTACCGTAAATGTCTATGGCCTTGACGTTATCGCAAGATAACGGAGTCAAGCAACATCGTGCGTGGCTTTCCCTTGGATGGGTGACCGTCTGAGCGATCCCGTCTTTGCACGCAACCCGTCTACCCGGCCACTGAAGGTAGTTCCGGGTCACCATTAAGCCATTGGTCCCCAGGGTTAAGTGTTAGAGAACTTCTTAGCCCTAACTTCGCCTGGTAAAAAGAGAAGATCTTTAACTTTGAACTTTAACTTTTAAATCTTCTGTACATCACAAGGAAGTAACTTTTTATCCAATACTAACAATGCCACGCCCTTTAAAATAGCAATAAATTTGTTTAAAATCAATAATATTTTGAAAAAAATAGCTTTATGCTACATGTTTAAAGTAGGAACCTACACCAAATAAAATAACAAATTTTAGGTCTCTAAAAGTAAAACATTTTTTGTATTTAAAGTTTTACAATGTATTATTACGGTTTCCAAATGGCGGATCAAAAACTAATCTTTTACGTTACCTTATACTCGTATTTCATCTAATATTTGGCGGCAATGAGTTATTTAAAATCTTTAAAATACAAAAAATATTTTAACAATAATTTTTCGTCCACCATTACGAAACCAACAGAGATATTAAAACTTTGAAACAAAGTTTTACAAACTGACTCAGTTACAAACACTCTTTAATGTTAATAAATTAAGAATAGTTTGAAAATGAAATAGCATGTATCAATAGTGTTTAGAATTTAGACCTATTCACTTCTAAATTGGATACAGGTAAAGAAAAAAAATTACATACAGCTTAATCATTATCATAATCTGCAATATGTTTGTCTTAAAAGTTTTCAAAGAAATTAATTTGTTTTAAGATAACAATAAATTTAAAAAAGGAAAAAGTTTGGTCAACAAACAGAATTCCTTTAGTAGCTATATTTATTCCAGCTATTATTCTTGTTCCTAATCATTGTTTTAAAAGTATTATATATTATAATGTACATTGTGATTATTAGTTAAATATAACTTCTATTTGACTAAAATAAAGGTAATTATGCACTTTTTAGACGCTTCTGAAAATAAGATTTATTGTTGAAAAGGCGTGAAATATGAGTTTATATCTCATGAGGAGTAAGATTTCAGACGCGGAAAACTTGTTTTTTAACGAAAAATCGAAAAATTAGTTTCTTATCGGATACTGAAAAAATGATTCTTCAAAAATTGGCATATTAAAAATTTTTTTTTATTTTACATGTTTTCTATGCTGAACACGAATTTATAATTGGTCTTTCAATAAAATTAATGTTTGGCTCGAACATATTCTTTTTACTTATCTAATAAAATATAACCTAGCTTATCTTAATTGTCCATCTACTCAAAACATGTTCTAAATTTTTATTTAATTCGTGTGTCTGGTCTCCGGACATTTAAGGGTGTTTGGAGGTTCCGTGTTCCCGATTTCATATGTACCTATTTCATGTGTACCTATTTCGTTTGTACCTATTCATATGTACCTATTTCATATGTACTTATTCATATGTACCTATTTCATATGTACCTATTCATATGTACCTATTTCATATGTACCTATTTCATATGTACCTACTTCATATGTACCTACTTCATATGTACCTATTTCATATGTACCTATTTCATATGTACCTATTTCATATGTACCTATTTCATATGTACCTATTCCTCAAAAACTACAAAAAACATTAGTATGATTTTTTTATTTAAAATAAAATGCTTCTTTTAAAAAGGGATTTTTAAAAATATTTTGTTCATTTCTACATCTACCGGGTGATTCATTACTACTGAACGTGTAATTTCAACATCCAACCTATCAAACACGTTCGGTAGTACCCACTGTATCACACGAAGAAAAACACCACTAAATTGAATTTTCGTACCTTCTAGATCAAGCCATTACACACAAATTACCTATTTTTCCAAGTACAAGAATATTTTAACACTATGAACTTTTTATTAATAAAATTGATAAATATTGATTAAGTAATTATATTATACAAGTTTATGACGGAACATTTCTCTTAGGAGGCAATATTTATAGTCACATTCATTACATATTTTTACCATAGTGTAATTCATCATAAATATACTGTATAAACAATGTTAAAGTGGCTGCAACATATTATAGTTTGACTAGATGCAACGCACTACTTATCTACACTCATCATTACTCAGGATGGAGGATATGTACATAAGAACAGTACATATTATGTTCTTGTTGTCTGTACTATGTTCGTTAGTTGTACTATATACTTGTCGAATGTACTCTGGAGGTAGGTCGAACTATGTATTTGTCGTGTATGTACTCTATATGACCTATATAGTGTACATACATACAAATACATAGCATACACGACAAATACAGAGGACGACCTACATATAGAGTATATATGACTAGTACATTGTCCGACTAACAAACATGTTACAGATGACAAGTACATAATATGACCTATATAAAGTACATGCAAACAAATACATAGCACACATCACAAATACAGAGGACTACCTACATATAGAGTATATACGACTAGTACGTTGTACGACTAACAAACTTAGTACAGACGACAAGTACATAACATGACCTATATAAAGTACATGCTTACAAATACATTGCACACACGACAAATACAGAGGACTACCTACATATAGAGTATATACGACTAGTACATTGTACGACTAACAAACATAGTACAGACGACAAGTACATAATATGACCTATATAAAGTACATGCTTACAAATACATTGCACACACGACAAATACAGAGGACTACCTACATATAGAGTATATACGACTAGTACGTTGTACGACTAACAAACATAGTACAGACGACAAGTACATAACATGACCTATATAAAGTACATGCTTACAAATACATTGCACACACGACAAATACAGAGGACTACCTACATATAGAGTATATACGACTAGTACGTTGTACGACTAACAAACTTAGTACAGACGACAAGTACATAACATGACCTATATAAAGTACATGCTTACAAATACATTGCACACACGACAAATACAGAGGACTACCTACATATAGAGTATATACGACTAGTACATTGTACGACTAACAAACTTAGTACAGACGACAAGTACATAATATGACCTATATAAAGTACATGCTTACAAATACATTGCACACACGACAAATACAGAGGACTACCTACATATGGAGTATATACGACTAGTACATTGTACAGATCGGAAGCGATGTATTGTTCGATATACATTGTACACTAAACCTTTAAAATGAATGTCTGTATATTGATATACTGGATACAAAAATACTTTAAACTGCTTCGATTTATATACGTATGTCATTCACAAATTTAACAATTTTTGGAGAACTTAGCATTACGTAAAATAATAAAGAAAATCAATCATATTTACATTTTTTATAACCTTTTCAAAACCGAAAATGAATACAAAATGTTATATCCGTAATGTTTCTCGTACTTTAAAATTATTATATACTTCGTATTATCTACCAAGCTACTTTATGAGGATCAAAGTATTTTGATCATTTTCGACAAACCTTAAACAGCTACTTTAGGCTGATTGCCTAAAACAATCTCTAAACAATTGCAATTTAGCAAATATAATATAATTTAGCAATTTCATAACATATTTGATTCATAACATAAGTGATTATTATCAATTGTACTTATAACACGAAAAATGATTAAGAAGTACTTAAGAGAGTTAATGATCACTATAAACCAGTTATAAATCTAAGAGATTAAAATTTTCTTGGATGATAATAAGTTTAAATGTTTCTAATGCATAATTTTAAAAAGTTAAAATTTAAATTATACATGAAAATATAAATGGGCGGTTTTTAACGTTTCCTACGGGTTAAACATATCAATCCCTTCAGTTATGTCTAAAAATGTAGTTATAAAAATTAAATTTGTACTTTGAGTGGTTTAACTTACAGTTGATTTTAAATCAGCTAAATTCACTACCTCATAAGGCTTAATGCAGTGGTTAACATTTTTTTTTTATTTTATTTTTCCTGTCTCAAGGGATGGTATATTAACTAATATTGATTATAAAATTTGTTCTCTCTAAACGATCACGTCAATATAAAAGCTCAACCTGCTGCCGTTCTCCTAGGTAACAAAGTTTTAAAGTTTATAAACACCGATAATTCTTCAGGGGGGTGCAAATTAGTGAAATCTTGTCAGATTTAGTAGAAATGACCTTGTAAATTTCACTTTGAAAACCAAAATAGCCCAGCTATATCATTTTTATGTTTATTGTATCAGCTGTTTAGAATAAATTATTAAATTAATGTCAATGTTACTCATATGATAAAAAGGAAATGTCGAGGGGCTGTTTATGCCTATTAGGAATGAAATGTTAAAAACTACTTTCTCAGTGGATATCTATGATACAAAAGCAAACGTCCCTTCAAGTTTAATTAAAATTTGTGAAAAAGTAACAAAATACAGGTAACAAATAATTCAATAGTTTCAGAGATTTCATGATGAGAGTGCACTGTTTTTTTTTTATTTTTTTTTATTTTTATTTTATAAAGTGTTGGGCAAACGTCTTTAATATGTTTACTATTTATAGAAACAATTGAAATAAACGTAAGGATACTAAGTAGTTATGTACATGCCCCTATACTAAATTTTGAAACATGTTTTACTTGTTTTTCGTTTGGCCAGGGGATGAGTCATGCAGGAAGTCTTAAAAAGTTTTAATTTAAGCCTATCTCGAGTTATACCTCATTTTAAAGGTCTTTGTCTTACAAGACAAAAGTGCAAATCTGAGGTCAAAAGGATGCCCCGTCAGAAAATATCCCCTCTTAAAGGATTTAATATCATATAACTAATACTGCTTAAGAACAAGGCTAAGATAGTTATAATAATAAATTTATTTCTCAATTTTTACACGATCAGATTTTTTTGACAAGAAACAAATACAAAACACATTTTAAAACATAATATTGGTGACTTGCCAAATATAAACAAAGAACAAAATAAAAGATCTTATATACTTAATATAAATAAAACTTAAAAACATTTGCCTACATACTAAGTCTAATTTAACAGTAAAAAAAATGTATGTAAAAAAGAGAAATATAGGGCCTCTAAGGCATTATATTTAGCCTGATTAGAGGTTCCTTTACATAATTAAACTTAAAAAACTATTATCAGCGAACAGGTAATAAATTATCAATTTCTATGTGCAGCCTAAAATTAAGAAATATGATAGTTATATTTACCAATTGATAATTGAAAATAAATCCTTGATTGTAATTTTAGTAATTTATGAATAATAAATAGTAATGTAAATAAACTAAACATACTTACTTTATTAAAAAGAAAAAATTTAGTGTTAATTAATTTAAACATTATAATGCCATATCAATTATTTTATGAGTATTTATTATTATACGTATATGTATTTCATTATGTGTTAATCATTTAACTTCAGTTAACATTTTTTGTACCATGATCACTACCTCGAAATATTGTTCCCACTTGCCATTTATCTTAGTATTTGTCTCAAGGAATCAACATCATCCAGACTAAATAACCAGTTTTTCAATTTATTAAAAAATAATTTTCTACTTTGTGCTTCTTTTATATATTCAGGTAATTGATTAAATATTCTTGGTGCAATAAAATTAACAGTTTTTGTGAAGAAAGTATTGTTAGGTTTTGGTATTGAAAAATGCTTCACATTTCTAAGCCTCTGCCTGTAAACATTTGTCATACACTGAACACTTCCACTTCTTTCATAAAATATCTTTAAGACTTTAAAAATGTACAAGTTTTTCAATGGTAAAATTCGTAGAGCACAAAAGAGGGGCAATGTATGCTTAAACTTACCTTTTCGGTTGATTAGCCTTATTACATGTTTTTGTTGCAAATATATTAAATTCAAATATGTATCATATGCACTTCCCCACACTATGATTCCGTACTCAATTCGACTCTGAAATAGTGCAAAATATAACATTCGCATGATTTCCCTACTACAAATATCTTTCAAAAAATTTAAATATCTCAAAATGCCATTTAATTTATTCTTTAACCTACTGATATGCATCTTCCAACTAAGTTCACTATCAACATTTATTATATATAATAACATTTATTATATATTGCTGCGTACGGACATGATTTGACTGACAGAATATGAGAAATTAATTTATTTTCACAAAACAAGTATGTAAAACATTGTATCATTAAGTTCTTAAACTGTTTTTAGTGTATACCTACTGTCAAAGGTGTTTTAATAATTTTTCTTATTTTTATTTTTGTTAAATAACATAGTTATCTCTATAACGCAGTCTGTCCTTACCATGGTTAACAATCAAAAACATACTCAACAACAGGGAACTCAAACAGGGATAAATAAATAGCCATATAACCATTGAGTCGCTGTATTTTCTGACTGGATCATCCTTTTGACCTCTGGTTTGCACTTTTCATTGTACAAACAAAGACCTTTAAAGTGAGATGTAACTCAATGTAGGCTTACACTTAGAATTTGTATGACTTCCTTAATGGGCCATCCCCTAGCTATACGAAAAACATGTAAAATATGTCTAAATGTTCGGTTCGGTACATGACTAAAAAGTTTCATTAAACTTCTTTCAATGGTTTTAAAGTAAATAAATATATTCCAGACGTTTGCCCAACCCTGTACATTAGGATTAAAAATTGACTATAAACACAGCAACTACACTGAACATATTCGCAACAGTTCAATATGAGTATAACTGGATTGAACATGAGCAAATAACATTTACTGTCGGTGCAGAAATTATGTGTGCCCAAGTTTGAAGGTTGTTTACTAAGAAACTAAGAAGCATATGAAAACTCCAAACATAATATTGTTTCTCTTGATTACCTGTGCGTCATGATATATAAATTTCAAATTTTATTTAACGTTCTAACAATTTTTATCCTAGTTGGAACAAAAAAGGTACATGAATTTTAACTAGTTTTCATGTTTCATAAAATTTACACCATTATTACTAAAAAACGCGTTCATATATTCATGTATTTATGTATATGCATTTATATTTTAGTGCGTAGTGGATAGGAATGTTTCCTATCTGTTTCATAAATTTTAGTATGTTATCTTGTCAAGAAAAATGGTTCTTATCAATTACCTGAAACATTGTTTTCTTAGTTTCTAGAGGTTGTAAAGTTAATTGTCTTGTGGTAATTCTTGTTACATGTATAATTAAAATAAGTTATTTTCATTCGTGTAGCTAAAAGTAGTGATTTTATATTGATTTTAATCAGTTTAAATTGATACATTAAAATTTATTTTAAATCGATTTAAAATCACTGCATTTACTTACACGATTGAAAATAGTTTATCATAACTATACATGTACAGTAATAAGAATTACAACAAGACCAAAAGATTAATGTTACAACCTTTAAAAACCAAGAAAACAATGTTTCACGTAATTGATTAGAACTTTTTCTATTTACAAGACAACATTCTAAAATTTATGAAAGTTACAAAAAAAGACCTATCAATCGCGTATTAAAATATAAATGTGCTACATGAACGCTTTTTGAGTAATGATGGTGTAAATTTTATGTAACGTACAAACTAGTTATAATTCCTGTACCTTTTTTGTTCCAACTTAGATAAACATTGTTGGAACTTAAAATAAAATTTTGAAATTCATGACGCATAGTTAATCAGGGGAAACAATAATATGATTGGAGTTTTCATAGGCCTCTTAGTTTCTTAGTAAACAACCTTCAAACTCGGTTGCACATAATTTCTGCGCCGATAGCAAGTCCAAACACATTTTTATTATTTATTTTGAACAACAAGGCGTAAAACGTGATTTGGCTACAGCTTTGTACTGCGGGTCTTACATCATTACTGGTGAAGGCGCTGTACCGTGCACACACCACCGTACTGTTTTTCTGTACCTTAACATCAATACGACAACGCTTTAATTGTCTGCACATACAGTGTTGTAGACCCAACCACCCAACCAAACACGTACAGTGGTGTAGACCCAACCACCCACTCATACACGTACAGTGATGTAGACCCAACCACCTACCCATACACGTACAGTGTTGTATACCCAACCACCCACCCAAACACGTACAGTGGTGTAGACCCAACCACCCACCAATACACGTACAGTGATGTAGACCCAACCACCCACCCAAACACGTACAGTGGTATTGACCCACCCACCCGCCTATACACGTAAAGTGGAATTGACCCACCCACCCACCTATACACGTACAGTGGTATTTACCCACCCGCCCGACCATACACGTACAGTGGTATTGACCCACCCGCCCGCCCATACACGTACAGTGGTATTTACCCACCCATACACGTACAGTGGTATTGACCCACCCACCCACCAATACACGTACAGTGGTATTGACCCACCCACCTACCCTTACACGTACAGTGGTATTGACCCACCCATCCACCCTTACACGTACAGTGGTATTGACCCACCCATCCACCCATACACGTACAGTGATGTAGACCCAACCACCCACCCATACACGTAAAGTGGTGTAGACCCAACCACCCACCCATACACGTAAAGTGGTGTAGACCCAACCACCCACCCATACACGTACAGTAGTGTAGATCCAACCACCCACCCATACACGTAAAGTGGTGTAGACCCAACCACCCACCCAAACACGTACAGTGTTGTAGACCCAACCACCCACCCATACACGTACAGTGATGTAGACCCAATCACCCACCCATACACTTAAAGTGGTGTAGACCCAACCACCCACCCATACACGTACAGTGATGTAGACCCAACCACCCACCCATACACGTACAGTGGTGTAGACCCAACCACCCAACCACCCACCCATACACGTACAGTGATGTAGACCCAACCACCCACCCATACACGTAAAGTGGTGTAGACCCAACCACCCACCCTAACACGTAAAGTGGTGTAGACCCAACCACCCACCCATACACGTAAAGTGATGTAGACCCAACCACCCACCCATACACGTACAGTGGTGTAGATCCAACCACCCAACCATACACATACAGTGTTGTAGACCCAACCACCCACCCATACACGTAAAGTGGTGTAGACCCAACCACCCACCCATACACGTACAGTAGTGTAGACCCAACCACCCACCCATATACGTAAAGTGGTGTAGACCCAACCACCCACCCAAACACGTACAGTGTTGTAGACCCAACCACCCACCCATACACGTAGAGTGATGTAGACCCACCCACCCACCCACACACGTAAAGTGGTGTAGACCCACCCACCCACCCATACACGTACAGTGATGTAGACCCAACCACCCACCCATACACGTAAAGTGGTGTAGACCCAACCACCCACCCATACACGTAAAGTGGTGTAGACCCAACCACCCACCCATACACGTAAAGTGATGTAGACCCAACCACCCACCCATTCACGTACAGTGGTGCAGTCTCAACCACCCAACCATACACATACAGTGTTGTAGACCCAACCACCCACCCATACACGTAAAGTGGTGTAGACCCAACCACCCAACCATACACGTAAAGTGATGTAGACCCAACCACCCACCCATACACGTAGAGTGGTGTAAATCCAACCACCCACCCATACACGTACAGTGATATAGAACAACAGGTATAATGTTGTAGAACTACACATACACTTGGTTTTGTATGGTTCCTCAATACATCCCTTTAATAATGCACCCTTTAAAATATGCTTTTCACGGCTACTACTGAAAAAATATTTTTATTTATTAGCAAATAATCTTAATGGCAACAACAAACTATAATTGCCCAACATTTTGTACAAAGCAAATGCTATGATTGATTGCCCATACCTTTTTACAAGGTAATAGCTATAACTACCCATATTGTTCTACAAACTTAAAGCTATAATTGCCCATAATCTTGTAAAAAGTAAACGCTATGATTGCCCACATCTTTTTACAAGGTAATAGCTATAACTGCCCATATTGTTGTACAAAGCCAAAACTACAATTTGCCATACTCTTGTACAAAACAAAAGCTATAAATTCCCATACTGTTGAACAAAGTAAAAGCTAATTGCCCATACTGTTGTACAAAGTAAAATGTATAATTGTCTATGCTTTTGTACAAAATAAAAACTACAATTGCCCATGCTTGTACAAAGTTAAAACAATAATTACAAATTCTGTTGTTCAAAATAAAAGCTATAATTCTCCATACTGTTGTTCTCAGTTAAAGCTAGAATATCCCACGCTAATTTACAAAATAATAGTGACATAATTTGCTCTAGTTTATTTATTAAATAGATTTATTGTATTTTATTGATAAATGAATATCAATAAAATGAAAGTGAAAGTGGACTTGGACAATAAATCAAGAATTTCCAAAACGTTCTTGATTTATTGTCCAAAATCAATTGTACAAATGTGTGTTTTTAAAAGAAGAGTAGCTCGTTAAAGTAAGAACTGTGGTTAACAACCTCCTTATTGCTTGTGGCCTTCTCTCTCAGCCTGTCGATCAATACGATCTCTAGGACATTCTTCTATGCCTTGCATCAGCTTTTGAAAATATCACAAATCAGCTGTTATATTATTATTTGATTAATATAAATTATTGGTTATGGTCTTCTCTCTTAGTCTGAGGATCAATGCGAGCTCAAGGACATTCTTCCATGCCTTGAATCAGCTGTTGAATATATCACAAATCAGCTGTTAAATTATTATTTGATAAATATTACTAAATTATTATTTTATTAATATAACTACAACAACCGCCTTATTGATTATGGTCTTCTCCCTCAGTCTTTGTATCAATACGAGCTCCAGGAAATTCTTCCATGTCTTGAATCAGCTGTTGAATATATAAAAAATCAGCTGTTACATTATTATTTGCTTAATATAGTTACGAAAACCTCCTTCATGCTTGGATCAATACCTATTGATCCACAATATTTCTTAGTATGTGGATCAATACGAGCTCTAGGACATTCTCCCATTCCTTGAATCAGCTGTTGAAAATATCACAAATCAGCTGTTAAATTATTATTTGCTGAATATAATTACAACAACCTCCTTACTGGTTATGGTCTTCTCTCTCAGTCTGTCGATCAATACGAGCTCTAGGACATTCTCCCATTCCTTGAATCAGCTGTTGAAAATATCACAAATCAGCTGTTATATTATTATTTGATGAATATAACTAATGCATCAATAATAGTAATAACAATAATAACTAATTCAACAATGCATGCTTGTTGAAACCACTTAATTCTCTCTGAAAATACCTAATTTGTATGTTTGAAAATGAAATTTATGTAAATATTGATTACGTTTTCAAACGTATGCAAATCATGTATTTGACCTGAAACGACAAGAATAGGATTAAAATGCTAAAGAATTATATTTATTGCTCTAAACATTCACAGACAAAAGGATTTGTTACAGTATCATCATAGCGTGAACCAGACTCACATTAATAACAATAAAACAAATTAAGTAGATTATTTGAAAAGATGTGCTTATGAAGCGTAAATATTAACTTACAATCAATCACGGATTTCCTTTTAAAAACGATAATCTTCATGTCAATATAAATATTAAGCATGAAATGTACACTTAATTCTATTCAAATAGTGTTACGGCCACTGAAAATATTAAGCAGGTTTTATTTTTTTAATTTAGTAATGATGGAGAATTTGATAGCGTAGGAGAGGATTGTTGGACTTATCCCATCATTTTGTGAAGGAAACCTACACACATTTTTGACTTGTACAGCCCAAGTCTCTCTCAAAAGTTACAGCTAAATTACACATAATTAAGCTTTGATAATCTACGTTAACATATAATAAAACACTTAAAAATTACAGCATACATGCTAACCACTTCATTAATATTTTTTATCGCTAAATATATTAAAGAAATGTTTCTGTTTTTAGGTTAGCTTGTGTAGGCTACTATAATTTTAAAGTGTTTTTAGAAAGTCAACTTACACCATTATAGTTTAATTAGATGTAATGTAGCCGTTATACATAAAAAATACCGGTTCAGTATTTTGTGTAATTTGTGTGAACTTCGCATAACACAAATGTACTAAATTATATGCATAAAATATACAAATAAAATATAATATAAGTACAAAACACACAAATAAAATATAATATAAGTACAAAACACACAAATATACTATAATACAAGTACAAAATGCACAAATATATTATAAGTACTAAATACACAAATATATTATAATATAAGTACAAAATGCACAAATATACTATAATATAAGTACAAAATGGACAAATATACTACAATATAACTACAAAACGCACAAATACTATTGTAATCGATTTCGGCAAACCACATTTACCTTCCTCAGACAAGAGTGGTTCACAAAAGAATCCACGTTGTTTTCCGAACTCTATCACCGTAATATTTTTGCATTTTGTACTTATATTGTAATATATTTATATTGAGTGACGTTCAAATGTCATCTGTACCAAAACGTATCTGTACCAAAACGTATTATCCTAATTAAAACTGGACTTGGAATCAACGTCGTGTAGGTGTTCTTATCAATATGATGGGAATTCCCAACAATCCCTTTCTACCATGTACTTATTTTGAATTCAGTTGTAATTTTAGTGTTTAATAAATATCTTATTCAATAAAAATATAAATAATAAAACATAATACTAAATATGTTGAGTACGTAAACGCCTCCTGGTGGCCGATCGACACGGTGTGCCCCCAGGCTCTCCAGGTGGAGCGGGCGACGACGTAACGACCCTCCGAGGACCCTCCACTCCCCGAGCTGTTTCTCATTTGTAACGGCCGTGTTTCTCGTGGCCGCTCAAGAGCGTTTTGAAGCCCCAATTTGCGTCAGCTTGGGTCTCGCTCACGGCTCTACCTTTTTAGATGCCAACTCCGCAACGTTCGGCGTAATATTCGCATTTGATTGGTTTCGTAGTTGTCAGTAAAAACCAACGCTTTCAGAATGTTACATTTTGGAATGTTGTATATCATTTTAAATAATTGGTTCCAAAGAATTGGCACAAACCTTCCCCTATATGAATAACTAAAAAATCAAAACTTTGAAAATTACCGGTTTGATTCCCAAATATGTTTTTTTTGCCATAACTAAAAAATATTAAAGTTTTTATAAAATTATTAATAGAGACATGCGATTTTAATAAAATATTTTAAATAGTAATTCAAATCTTTCAAAAGCACATACACACAGACAGACACAAATACGGACAGACACCAAAATTGTTTTAGAAAAAAACACTTTTGGGTTTAGGGGACCCTAAAATGGATTTTCATACCAGCTTGTAACAAATCTATTTTAGACGATCACAATACTTTCTCTATGCTAACGCATATGAGAGAAAGTAAAAAGAGATATATCAACAATATTTATCAATGCTATGACATTCACAGTACAAGTGAACGTAACACAACACAAATATGTTACAATATAAGCACAAAGTACACAAATATACTAACAATATGAACAAAACGCGTTAGTTGTGCATTTTGTACTAAAATTGTAATGTATTTGTGTTGTTTGATGTTCACTTGTATTGTATATGAACCAACAAGTATTATACTAATCAAGAAATTATTTGAAATTTTACTCAATTTATAAATCTTCCATTATGGATTTAAGGAAAGCTAAATCATCGCTCACTTTTTGTGTCTACATTTTGTAGTCAAGTGACAAAATAACGTCTTTTACCTCTATTCAAAACGACATACTAAAATTCACAAAGGCCAACAGTTTTATTTAGATAGCATAAATATACACATTATATTTGATTTTCAGATATTAAAATATTGGATGTAACTGGGGGGGGGGGGAATAACTAAAATTAAAATCATAACTTATAATGACTTAGAAAACTCAAATGAGGTGCTAGAGAAACCACTGAGGATACCAGATCACAGTATGGGTGAAACGTCTGGTTATCTTGTAAATATTTTAAATAGTACCTTGACGCGGTTGTCACAGGATAATGTAGAAACTATTCATCTTATTGTTCTGTAGTGTATTATTAACAAACTTGAATATTACTGAAACAGCATGTTTGAAAGATGTTGTCACCGCATTTAATAAATGATATTTATTTACGCATTTACTTTCTAGAAAATTTTACTATAGAGGTATCACTGGGCAGGCATGAAAGAAAATCAACAAGGAATATTTATTTTAGTACTAATATAGTTTTTTGCACTCATAAAACTCAAAGGTTTTTTTTAAAAATATAACTGTATTAATTAAATTACATTTCTACGTATGAACCACTTATATTGTGACCTACTGAAAGCAATGCAGCGAGAGAAATTCACTGAGTGGTGGAAGTGAGATAGAGAACTACTCTTTCCCCACTCATTCCATGTAAGCATTTTCATGGCAACTAGGTAGACGGTAGGCCTCGTGCTAGCAGCACAGTAGCATGCAGTAAGTCACCATTGGTTGGTTTGATAAAAACTAACGAATCAAACTTAATAAGATTAAACATAAATAATCACAAATATAACCTAATGATAACTTTTAACGCAGGGTTTCCCAGTGGTGACGGGTGGCTGATGCATTATATACATGTACATGTTGACATAGTGTTATGTTTATGTTTCCGAATTGAATATTTAGTTTATTAATCGGTTTGATTTGTTACTATATGCTATTTACATACTTAGAAAAATCTATGACAAATAAAATGAAACACTGAATACACTCTAGGATTAAATAATAAAATCAAACGCAAAATGTAATCAGAACATGAATTTTTATGTCCAAGAAACCCTAAATTTCTAAATCGTTAGTAAATACCTGTAATAGAATCACAAATTTTATATTTGTTGCAATGATTTTCCGTGAAGTATAGGGTAGGAAGGTATTGTAGTAATTTTGTACATTTCAATAATTTACTATAAAACATGTTCCAGTAAAATAGAGGCTAACATTATTGAATATTTACGTTGTAAAAGTTCAGCCAAAATCTGTTCTATACTATAGTAATTCTATACTATACTTTAGTAAGACTACACATCTTCAGAAACTATAATTCATTAAATTAATGATAAAACTAGCGGTGCGCTAGTTTCACGTTTCTCAGCCTGTATTGTGAACTCTTGTCAAACCCATGTCAAACTCGATAAGTGGGGGTAAGATATTACAGCGCTTTGAGACCATGCGCGATTTTGTCGCACTTAGGTGATTTTCTCTCTGACACGCTCTACGTTGTCGTTCTCCCGAGGAAGTTCAACTTAAAACCGGGGGCGGAAGTTAGTCACGACCGAGATGTTGGTGGCGGACTGGTGGAACTATCTCCTCGCTGCTGAAACCCTTATATGCGCTAAATATACCATGCATGTCGCGATTTGTCCGGCCCAGTTGTGCCATTAATGTTTAGTGTTTGTGCTAGAATTATAGTCCATATAATAATAGTCCTTCCATTAGCAATTTAATCTTATGATACTTATTAACTAAAAACAGGATATTCTGTGCTAAATTACAGATAATAAGATCTTTTTGTAAAGCGGAGTTTATATTATTGGTTCATTCTTATGTTACAGAAAGCTAGGCTTGCCAGAATCCGCATTGCAAAGGCATCATCGGGAGCTGCCTTTGTCAGTAAAAAGAAAGCCGCCGAAGCTAGACTGGCAGCGCAAGAGTCTGGGCTGGAGATGGACGAGAGCTACAGAGAAGAAGACATCTTTGAGCTTCAACACCATCACCTTCTCCGATGTCTAGAGAAAACAACGGTGAGTTCTAACTTCTGAATGTTGCACAATCCCTTTGCAACGGTTAGGTATGTTATGATCTGTTACATCAGATGGAATGTATTTGAATATTTTATTTTGTGTTTTTAATTTGTAGTTATAGGTTCCAGGAAATACAATAAACATTGCCCTGGAACTCTGGAACTATGAGAAAGGTGCAGATTACATCAGTGCATGTCCAATGGTTTGGTCGTAAAAAAATGTGCACTTTAACTAATTAAAATTGTTTAGTGAAATTTTAATTTATAAATTATTTAATATTCTTTTAAATATTCATTGATTACAAGATCCGTGTTTATGAACAATTTTTTCTTGGACTTTTACAATAACAGATGCAGCTTAAAATTTAATTTATGAAAGTAAATTTATCTTTTTTGCCTGCATGGTTTTATTTCTTTGTTGCATGGTTATTGAACCATCTTACAATATATGTGTAGCGTGTGTAATCTGTTATGATATTTCCCTAAACTTATTAAGTACAGTATAGTACATGTTACAGTGGTAGCTACTACTTCGGTGCAACACCACCACAGTACGTGTATGGATGGGTAGGTGGGTCAATACTACAGTACGTGTATGAGTGGGTGCGTGGGTCAATACTACAATACGTGTATGGGTGGGTGGGTGGGTCAATACTACAGTACGTATATGGGTAGGTGGGTTAATTGCACAGTACGTGGATGGGTGGATCAATACTAAAGTACGTGTATGGGCGGGTAGGTAGGTCAATACTAGTACGTATATGGGTGGGTGGGTTAATTGCACAGTACGTGTATGAGTGGGTGGATGAGTCAATACTATAATACGTGTATGGGTGGGTCAATAATACATTACGTGTTGGGTGGTTGTCTCACTACTACAGTTCGTGTATGGGTGGATTGTGGGTCAATACCACTGTATGTATATGTTTAGGCGGGTGGGGTAATACTACTGAACGTGTATGAGTGGGTGGGTGGATCAATACACGTACTCATTGTTTACCCCGCATTAAACATGATACGCCATTTATTCACTCAATTTCAGTCCAATGTAATTTGATCATAATGTGACTTTATTTGCCTTAATAACTATGATAATTACATTTTATGCATTACAAACCAAATACAATTACTTACGCACCTCAAAATGTATGGTGATTTTAAAGGTAACAAGTATTTTGAAATAAGGAGAGGAACAAAATATGTGACCACTCAACTTGTGACTTCTTGCTCATACAGAATCGATTCCAAGTCACCTCGAGCCCACGCACAGGCTTCCTGCTCATACAGAATCGATTCCAAGTCACCCCGAGCCCATGCACAGGCTTCCTGCTCATACAGAATCGATTCCAAGTCACCTCGAGCCCATGCACAGGCTTCCTGCTCATACAGAATCGATTCCAAGTCACCCCGAGCCCATGCACAGGCTTCCTGCTCATACAGAATCGATTCCAAGTCACCTCGAGCCCACGCACAGGCTTCCTGCTCATACAGAATCGATTCCAAGTCACCTCGAGCCCATGCACAGGCTTCCTGCTCATACAGAATCGATTCCAAGTCACCTCGAGCCCATGCACAGGCTTCCTGCTCATACAGAATCGATTCCAAGTCACCTCGAGCCCATGCACAGGCTTCCTGCTCATACAGAATCGATTCCAAGTCACCTCGAGCCCACGCACAGGCTTCCTGCTCATACAGAATCGATTCCAAGTCACCTCGAGCCCATGCACAGGCTTCCTGCTCATACAGAATCGATTCCAAGTCACCTCGAGCCCACGCACAGGCTTCCTGCTCATTATACTCATTTTTATTAGTGAAGTGGAATTGGAATGTTGATTTATTTATTATTGTTAGCCAGCCTAACTTATCAAGTCAGATATTTAACATTTTGAATAAATAGTTAACCGTAAAAGCTCAGCTATTTATCTCAAAACAATAGAAGCTCGCCAGTGAAGGATTTAGTTCCGAGCCTAAAATTCGCTTTCGTGTTCGATGAATTGTTGTATGAATTGTAGGCTTACAATCGTGAATTATTTACTTTATCTTATACCTTAGGTAAAAGTAAACATTTTTCCATTCCATTTATGACAAAGAAGAAAATCTTTTAGTTCCAACTAAACTAGTAAAATAGTAGAATAGCTACAACCACAATCATCATCGGTTGATGATCATTGTTGATCGGCTGCCATCAGATCAGTCAAACACACTTATGTACATTTCAAAACTTTCTTAAATTATTTTTGAAGAAAATTCTCATGGAGAAGTGTACATCTATGACAGATAGATTTCAATTCTAATCTTAACGAAAATCGTCTCATAAAAAGACTGAAATTATAGTCTGTATGAGGTAACCTGTCTCCTTACTCTCGGCTACCTGGGACTGGCCGGACCATTCACAGCTCCACAGCTGTTTGCTTAGCAAGTCACCTACTAGCTTCCCCACTAGATGGACATGTTACCTCATACATATTATAACTCACCTGGTTTCAGGATGAACTGAGAAGTGTTTATCAATTTTAACTATTTCACATAGCCTATTATACTTTAAGGATAATGTGTGGCAGTGTCATAATTATCTTCAATGACAGGAATAGTTTTGGCGTCAGTTTTGACGTAAGTATCAGTGTCATTTTGAAGTCAGTGTCAATATTTCAGCGTCAGTTTTACATCAGTATCTGTCTCATTTTGAAGTCAGTCTTAGTGTGTCAGCGTCAGTTTTGACATCGGTATCTGTGTCAATTTGAAGTCAGTCTTAGTTAGTCAGCGTAAGTTATACATAAGTATCTGTGTCATTTTGAAGTCAGTCTTGGTGTGTCAGCGTCAGTTTTAAC
Source organism: Stictocephala bisonia (assembly GCA_035578905.1). NCBI lineage: Eukaryota > Metazoa > Arthropoda > Insecta > Hemiptera > Membracidae > Stictocephala > Stictocephala bisonia. The sequence continues at coordinate 1,670,650 of JAQJVL010000012.1, read as the reverse complement.
ATCTGCATCTGTGTCATTTTTAAGTAAGTGTTAGTTGTGTCAGCGTCATTTTTGACATCAGTATCTGTGTCATTTTGAAGTCAGTGACGAGCTTAATGTGTCAGAGTCAGTTATGATGATATTAATGTCGACAATAGTTTTGGCACATTTTTGCTGTCATTGTTTTTGCCTGATCATGGTCATTGGCTAAAAATTACATAGCCGTTAAAAATATACATTTCGATTCCTTTCCTGTTTCATACAATAATACAAAACTGTGTTTACGTCCAATTAATTATTAAAGATCTAGTTTAATTTTCGTCGTTCAAGTAGTTCATAAATCTGACGAAAGAAAGTTTATTATCTGAGGCATAACGGGCATCAAAACGTAACATGCAGTTTAATGAATTATCTTATCAATGAAGATATTAAACATGGTTTACTGTAGTTTAATAAAAATCGTTAAAATGCCTTTTGTGTGCCCCACATTTACAATACATTGTCGGTCCGGAACAAGTTAATGATGAGCAGATGTCTCACACACCTTATGTAACGGGCTTCGTGGTCAAAACTAGTAGACAATAATGACTTGAACAATTGGCCAGCAATCAAATCAGAGGATGAGGCTACTAGAACTGCTATTTTAAGTGCCATATTTATTCTGGTGCGATGAATAAATAGTAACTTGCAAATTTATTCTCGTTTAGCATCAACAAAAAGATTAAAGGCAAATTGACAAATGAAGAAACAAAATTAAAACATTTATGTAATTAATAAATTAATTAACATTATTTGAACTAAAACATTATAACTTAGCATTGTTATTAACAGAACATTATTTTGTTAAGTACATTAAATCCACACAACATTAAATGACTCAGTGAATAGGTCTGTCAATAAGGACACACCAAAGACGGCTAGATGGTTTATATCTCACTTACTATTACTACCACTAAGGACACACCGAAGACGGCTGGAAGTTTTTTGTCTCACTTACTAATACTACCACTAAGGACACACCGAAGATGGCTATATGTTTTATGTCTCACTTACTAATACTACCACTAAGGACACACCAAAGACGGCTGGAAGTTTTATGTCTCACTTACTAATACTACCACTAAGGACACACCGAAGATGGCTATATGTTTTATGTCTCACTTACTAATACTACCACTAAGGACACACCAAAGACGGCTGGAAGTTTTTTGTCTCACTTACTAATACTACCACTAAGGACACACCGAAGATGGCTATATGTTTTATGTCTCACTTACTAATACTACCACTAAGGACACACCAAAGATGGCTATATGTTTTATGTCTCACTTACTAATACTACCACTAAGGACACACCAAAGACGGCTAGATGGTTTATATCTCACTTACTAATACTACCACTAAGGACACACCGAAGACGGCTTGAAGTTTTTTGTCTCACTTACTAATACTACCACTAAGGACACACCAAAGATGGCTATATGTTTTATGTCTCACTTACTAATACTACCACTAAGGACACACCAAAGACGGCTAGATGGTTTATATCTCACTTACTATTACTACCACTAAGGACACACCGAAGATGGCTATATGTTTTATGTCTCACTTACTAATACTACCACTAAGGACACACCAAAGATGGCTATATGTTTTATGTCTCACTTACTAATACTACCACTAAGGACACACCGAAGACGGCTGGAAGTTTTTTGTCTCACTTACTAATACTACCACTAAGGACACACCAAAGATGGCTATATGTTTTATGTCTCACTTACTAATACTACCACTAAGGACACACCAAAGACGGCTAGATGGTTTATATCTCACTTACTATTACTACCACTAAGGACACACCGAAGATGGCTATATGTTTTATGTCTCACTTACTAATACTACCACTAAGGACACACCAAAGATGGCTATATGTTTTATGTCTCACTTACTAATACTACCACTAAGGACACACCGAAGACGGCTGGAAGTTTTTTGTCTCACTTACTAATACTACCACTAAGGACACACCAAAGATGGCTATATGTTTTATGTCTCACTTACTAATACTACCACTAAGGACACACCAAAGACGGCTAGATGGTTTATATCTCACTTACTATTACTACCACTAAGGACACACCGAAGATGGCTATATGTTTTATGTCTCACTTACTAATACTACCACTAAGGACACACCGAAGATGGCTATATGTTTTATGTCTCACTTACTAATACTACCACTAAGGACACACCGAAGATGGCTATATGTTTTATGTCTCACTTACTAATACTACCACTAAGGACACACCGAAGATGGCTATATGTTTTATGTCTCACTTACTAATACTACCACTAAGGACACACCAAAGATGGCTATATGTTTTATGTCTCACTTACTAATACTACCACTAAGGACACACCGAAGACGGCTGGAAGTTTTTTGTCTCACTTACTAATACTACCACTAAGGACACACCAAAGATGGCTATATGTTTTATGTCTCACTTACTAATACTACCACTAAGGACACACCAAAGACGGCTAGATGGTTTATATCTCACTTACTATTACTACCACTAAGGACACACCGAAGATGGCTATATGTTTTATGTCTCACTTACTAATACTACCACTAAGGACACACCGAAGATGGCTATATGTTTTATGTCTCACTTACTAATACTACCACTAAGGACACACCGAAGATGGCTATATGTTTTATGTCTCACTTACTAATACTACCACTAAGGACACACCGAAGATGGCTATATGTTTTATGTCTCACTTACTAATACTACCACTAAGGACACACCGAAGACGGCTGGAAGTTTTTTGTCTCACTTACTAATACTACCACTAAGGACACACCAAAGATGGCTATATGTTTTATGTCTCACTTACTAATACTACCACTAAGGACACACCAAAGACGGCTAGATGGTTTATATCTCACTTACTATTACTACCACTAAGGACACACCGAAGATGGCTATATGTTTTATGTCTCACTTACTAATACTACCACTAAGGACACACCGAAGATGGCTATATGTTTTATGTCTCACTTACTAATACTACCACTAAGGACACACCAAAGATGGCTATATGTTTTATGTCTCACTTACTAATACTACCACTAAGGACACACCGAAGACGGCTGGAAGTTTTTTGTCTCACTTACTAATACTACCACTAAGGACACACCAAAGATGGCTATATGTTTTATGTCTCACTTACTAATACTACCACTAAGGACACACCAAAGACGGCTAGATGGTTTATATCTCACTTACTATTACTACCACTAAGGACACACCGAAGATGGCTATATGTTTTATGTCTCACTTACTAATACTACCACTAAGGACACACCGAAGATGGCTATATGTTTTATGTCTCACTTACTAATACTACCACTAAGGACACACCAAAGACGGCTAGATGGTTTATATCTCACTTACTATTACTACCACTAAGGACACACCGAAGACGGCTGGAAGTTTTTTGTCTCACTTACTAATACTACCACTAAGGACACACCGAAGATGGCTATATGTTTTATGTCTCACTTACTAATACTACCACTAAGGACACACCGAAGATGGCTATATGTTTTATGTCTCACTTACTAATACTACCACTAAGGACACACCGAAGACGGCTGGAAGTTTTTTGTCTCACTTACTAATACTACCACTAAGGACACACCAAAGATGGCTATATGTTTTATGTCTCACTTACTAATACTACCACTAAGGACACACCAAAGACGGCTAGATGGTTTATATCTCACTTACTATTACTACCACTAAGGACACACCGAAGATGGCTATATGTTTTATGTCTCACTTACTAATACTACCACTAAGGACACACCGAAGATGGCTATATGTTTTATGTCTCACTTACTAATACTACCACTAAGGACACACCGAAGATGGCTATATGTTTTATGTCTCACTTACTAATACTACCACTAAGGACACACCGAAGATGGCTATATGTTTTATGTCTCACTTACTAATACTACCACTAAGGACACACCAAAGACGGCTAGATGGTTTATATCTCACTTACTATTACTACCACTAAGGACACACCGAAGACGGCTGGAAGTTTTTTGTCTCACTTACTAATACTACCACTAAGGACACACCAAAGATGGCTATATGTTTTATGTCTCACTTACTAATACTACCACTATGGACGCACCGAAGACGGCTGGAAGTTTAATGTCTCACTTACTAATACTACCATTCAGGACACACCGAAGACGGCTGGATGTTTTATATCTCACTTACTAATACTACCACTAAGGACACACCGAAGCTGGGTCTCACTTACCCAACTAGATGTTTTATGTCTCACTTACTAATACTACCACTATGGACGCACCGAAGACGGCTGGAAGTTTTATGTCTCATTTACTAATACTACCACTAAGGACGCACTCAAGACGGCTGGAAGTTTTATGTCTCACTTACTAATACTACCACTAAGGACACACCGAAGACGGCTGGAAGTTTTATGTCTCACTTACTAATACTACCACTAAGGACACACTCAAGACGGCTGGAAGTTTTGTGTCTCACTTACTAATACTACCACTAAGGACACACCGAAGACGGCTGGAAGTTTTATGTCTCACTTAATAATACTACCACTAAGGACACACCGAAGACGGCTGGAAGTTTTATGTCTCACTTACTAATACTACCACTAAGGACACACTCAAGACGGCTGGAAGTTTTTTGTTTCACTTACTAATACTACCACTAAGGACACACCAAAGATGGCTATATGTTTTGTGTCTCACTTACTAATACTACCACTAAGGACACACCGAAGATGGCTATATGTTTTATGTCTCACTTACTAATACTACCACTAAGGACACACCGAAGATGGCTATATGTTTTATGTCTCACTTACTAATACTACCACTAAGGACACACCGAAGACGGCTGGAAGTTTTATGTCTCACTTAATAATACTACCACTAAGGACACACCGAAGACGGCTGGAAGTTTTATGTCTCACTTACTAATACTACCACTAAGGACACACCGAAGACGGCTGGAAGTTTTATGTCTCACTTACTAATACTACCACTAAGGACACACTCAAGACGGCTGGAAGTTTTGTGTCTCACTTACTAATACTACCACTAAGGACACACTCAAGACGGCTGGAAGTTTTTTGTCTCACTTACTAATACTACCACTAAGGACACACTCAAGACGGCTGGAAGTTTTATGTCTCACTTACTAATACTACCACTAAGGACACACTCAAGACGGCTGGAAGTTTTTTGTTTCACTTACTAATACTACCACTAAGGACACACCGAAGACGGCTGGAAGTTTTATGTCTCACTTACTAATACTACCACTAAGGACACACTCAAGACGGCTGGAAGTTTTATGTCTCTTACTAATACTACCACTAAGGACACACTCAAGACGGCTGGAAGTTTTATGTCTCACTTACTAATACTACCACTAAGGACACACTCAAGACGGCTGGAAGTTTTATGTCTCTTACTAATACTACCACTAAGGACACACCCAAGACGGCTGGAAGTTTTATGTCTCACTTACTAATACTACCACTAAGGACACACTCAAGACGGCTGGAAGTTTTATGTCTCTTACTAATACTACCACTAAGGACACACCGAAGATGGCTATATGTTTTATGTCTCACTTACTAATACTACCACTAAGGACACACCGAAGATGGCTATATGTTTTATGTCTCACTTACTAATACTACCACTAAGGACACACTCAAGACGGCTGGAAGTTTTATGTCTCTTACTAATACTACCACTAAGGACACACCCAAGACGGCTGGAAGTTTTATGTCTCACTTACTAATACTACCACTAAGGACACACTCAAGACGGCTGGAAGTTTTATGTCTCTTACTAATACTACCACTAAGGACACACTCAAGACGGCTGGAAGTTTTTTGTTTCACTTACTAATACTACCACTAAGGACACACCGAAGACGGCTGGAAGTTTTATGTCTCACTTAATAATACTACCACTAAGGACACACCGAAGACGGCTGGAAGTCTTATGTCTCACTTACTAATACTATCAATAAGGACACACTCAAGACGGCTGGAAGTTAGAGTACCTGAAAGCTTTCTGACGTTTCAGTGGTATATTATTACTCATTGGCTAAATAATAGCTGAATCAAAGGCCTTGGCAGCTGCATTATAATAGTGCAGAGAAGAACATCTATCCAGTTGTACAATGATAAGTGATTGTATAATCCCAAGTAATTCCCAGAAGGAAAATGAAAAACTGCTTACTAGGAGCATCTTTCAAACAACTCACCCCATGAATGCAGATTTCAAGAGGAGGATCCTCTTATCTTTTCTAACTAATGCAACACTACCGCGACATAACTCTATTTCTTGGTAATTTGTGAGGATAAGATCCAAGACGTTCATAGAACTGTGAAAGGTTCAGATAGTGTATACATTTTAACAGAGAATGTATCCTGGCTCTGGAACAAGAGCTGCATACAGTTAAAAAGGACCATTCCTTTCAGTTACAGCCTGGAGTATTAAATCTCCAATCATTAGGTTGTAAAGCCTCATGAAATCGAGTTTTTCCAACAGCGCTTTTAGGTAAGTGTCCAGGATGGTAGAATGAACTGAGGGGGCAAAATAACTGCAAGAAAAGAAAAAATAATTACCACCAGGTACACGAACCTCCATGCACACACTCCTCAGGGAAACATTCCAGATCAAGTCTCTTAAATGAGATAACATTTTTGCTGATAGCAAGTAATACAACACCTCCTCTGGCGTAATTGATATCACACTCTGTCAGTTATGTAAACAATAAAATCAATGGAATAAAAGAGGCTGTAACATGGTCGGGTTAAAGCCAAGTTTCTGTAAGAGCCACAATGCATGGACTCTTGAGGCTTTTTACACTGGAGCTGTTACAATTTAAAATGGAAACTCTCAATGGACTTAGTTCGGCCCTCAGCTATCTTTCCATCCACAAGTCCTTGGATGGTTAATGGAAGTTCCGTTTCTAAAATCTGCGGTAAGCCTCCGGAAACAACATTAGGATCTACAGACAACCTATTGAGCCCCTCAGCCTCAATTGTTTAAGAACTCCTAACTAGAGTGTCGTCATTCATTGGCTTAGGGCGCTCAGATAGAAAGAGCACTTTTAAATTCTTGCTTTAAAGCTCTCGTACTCTGAATCGCTAAAACAAGACAATTGATGTATGAATGGCTCTCACAAGTTTATTTATTCTTTTGGGGGAGCACCTAAGACTACTAGTAGTTTTATTTCCAGTTACTGATTTATTCTCTGGGGGCCAAGACTACCAGTAGTTTTATGTTTCCAGTATTGATATTGTCCCCGGGAGAAACCACCAAGACTACTAGTAGTTTTATGTTTCCAGTATTGATATTGTCCCCGGGAGAAACCCCCAAGACTACCAGTAATTTTATGTTTCCAGTATTGATATTGTCCCCGGGAGAAACCCCCAAGACTACTAGTGGTTTTATTTCCAGTTACTAATTTGCTCTCTGAGGGGAGCACCCCCAATACTTGAAGTAGTTTCATGTCCAGTTACTGATTTATTCTCTGGGAGGAGCACCCAAGACTTGAAGTAGTTTTATGTCCAGTTACTAGTTTATTCTCTAAGGGGAGCACCCAAGATCTGAAGTAGTTTCATGTCCGGTTACTGGTTTATTCTCTAGGAAGAGCACCCAAGACTTGAAGTAGTTTTATGTCCAGTTACTAGTTTATAATCTAAGGGGAGCACCCAAGATTTGAAGTAGTTTCATGTCCGGTTACTGGTTTATTCTCTAGGGGGAGCACCCAAGACTTGAAATAGTTTTATGTCCAGTTACAGACTCATTCTTTGAGGGATGCACCCAAAACTTGAAGTAGTTTCATGTCTAGTTACTGATTTAGATACTGATCTAGTCTAGATGGGAGACCATACAAGACTTGAAGTAGTTTTGTATCCAGTTACTGATTTTTCTCTGGGAGGAGCACCCAAGACTTGAAGTAGTTTTATGTCCAGTTACTGATTTATTCTCTGAGAGGAGCACTCAAGACAACTAGTAGTTTTATTTCTCAGCTACTGGTTTTTTGTCTAGGGGGACCACCCAAGACTCTAAGTAGTTTCATGTCCAGTTACTGATTTATTCTCTAGGGGTACCACCCAAAACTTGAAGTAGTTTCATGTTCAGCTACTGACAGGTACATTCTCTGGGAGGAGCACTCAAGACAACTAGTAGTTTTATGTCTCTGCTATTGAATTATTGTCTATGGGACCACCCAAGACTTGAAGTATTTTTATGCCCAGGTAACTGACAGGTACATTCTTCGGGGGGGAGCACCGAAGACTACTGGTAGTTTTATGTCCAGTTACTGATTTATACTCTGGGCGGAGCACCGAAGACTTGAAGTAATTTTATGTCCAGGTACTGACAGGTACATTCTCTAGGGGGACCACCCGAGACTGGAAGTAGTTTTATGTCTAGGTACTGACAGGTACATTCTCTGGGGGGACCACCCAAGACTCTAAGTAGTTTCATGACCAGGTACTGACAGGTACATTCTCTAGGGGGAAGCACCTAAGGTCTTACAACTAGTAAAACCTAAAGTCTGTGCTACTGATCTATTCTTTAGGGGGACCGCCCAAGACTTGAAGTAGTTTCATGTCCAGGTACTGACAGGTACATTCTCTAGGGGGACCACCCAAGACTTGAAGTAGTTTCATGACCAGGTTCTTTTTTACTGACAGGTACATTCTCTGGGGAAAGCACCTAAGATTTGAAGTAGTTTCATGACCAGGTACTGACAGGTACATTCTCTGGGGAAAGCACCTAAGACTAGAAGTAGTTTCATAACCAGGTACTGACAGGTACATTCTCTGGTTGAAGCACCTAAGACTACTAGGAGTTTTATTTCCTGACTGGATTTTTTTATTCATTGACTGGATTTGAGTAATAATAGCGTAAACTTGTTAACATTCTGGTACTTTTTTTATTCAAACTGGGATAAAAATTATTAAACTTAAAATAACATATCAAGTGCATATTTCATAACGTACAATGAAACGAGGAAAACAAAGGTGTGATTGGATTTTTCTTAGCCCTCTTAGTTTTTTAGTAAACAGCCTTCAAACTCTGGTACACATAATTTCTGCGCCGACTGTAATAAGGATAATATTCATTTTAGTGAAACCAATTCCTCAAGTATATGACAGTGACTTTCATACTAGCACTAGTCTAATACGAACATTGTATAGCTTACTGTAATGTCTTGGTTAGAAAGGGCTATGGCCATGTTCCTGACTTAAACTAATTAATTATGAAGTGACATCCCGACAAGGTTTTTACATTAACCATAAATAAATGTAACGCATTACAAAGTTAACTTCCCAGCTATAACAACTGTAACTAGTAAAATGTTATTTATAAATTAAACACTTAAATATTAAATTGTAAACGTTGATAAAAGTGTATGGAATGATTCACCTTTTTAGGTGTTACAAACAATTGAAAATAACTTAAATTTATTTATTTTATTTTTATTGCGTAGGGACAAATTTTAAAATGTGGTGCAATCGTCAACATAATATAAATATAGGGTGTTTCTTTTAAAAGGCAACTCACGATTTGAAATAAAAATGACTGACAAAACTTATATCTATTACACATTCTATTATTATAAACATTTGTTACAACTATTTACATGATTTTAATGACATTTTTGTTTAGGTTTTGTGTTCAAATAAACAACGATTAGCATTTTTACAACGTTCTGCCTTCTTTAGTAAATTTCTGGACACCTTTTCAAAGTTAGCTCAAAACCATGTTTCTAACCTCAACTTAATGACATTGTACGAAACCCAAATAAAGTGACCAACAATTCCACGATGTAAATCAGATGATAGTCAAGGAAAATCAAGAACCAGGGCTACCAACCTATGACCAACTTGCAATTATCTTAAACCTTAATTTTCTGTACTTTTCAATGCATTTTAAAAGAAACACCCTGTATAATATATAAAAATGTATTACAAATTATAAAACTAAAAAAACTTAACAACAAATAGAAATTTCTTTGACAAAAAATGTTAACTAAACTATGACAAAATTATACCTGAACTGATAGCTTTTATTAGTGACGAATCATGACAAAATAAGTTTTAGTGACATGAAAATAAAATAGTTTTTATGAATATAACATAGTATATTAAAAAATAACAGTGCAAAGTAATAACTAAAAATGTAAATAATAATATATACCTTACTAAACATTTGTTCCACATTATTTACTGTAAGAAATTAAGAATTACGTTTGTATAAAGTTATATTATTAATATGTAGTGAAATGATTGAATGAACGAAGTTCGCTGTATACATATAAAAGTGTTGAAAATTGAATGAACGAAGTTCGCTGTATACATATAAAAGTGTTGAAAATCCACCTGTGTTCAAAAGCAGAGAAAAAACTTAACTTCTAATGAAAAAATATTAAAAATCCTTATTAAGTATATATATTATACTTCATGTTATGACATTAAATGACCAAAATGTTCATAGACTGTTGTTGAAAATATCTTAGTTAAAAAATTTAAAAGACCTACTAAAATGGAGGATAGCTGAGCTCCACTTGGCCGTAAAACTGCTGTATGCAGCTCCTCTTTCACGTTGAATGGCCCTTCAGCTTCGCTGGAGGATGGGCGGCCCATACTTTTACAATACATGTCAACAGTTCGTATACAGGGCGTTTCTTTTTAAAGCCATCCTATTTACAAATACAAAAAATGAAGGTTTAAGATAATTACAAGTTCATAGGTTGGTAGCCCTGGTTATTCTTCCTTGGGTATCAGGTGTTTTACATTATTTCATTGTTGTTCACTTCAGTTGGGTTTCGTGCAATGTAATAAGTTGAGGTTAGAAACATGGTTTTGAGCGAAGACCAGAGAGTGTTTATTGTGAAGAAATATTTTAAAACAAAGTCGTTTGTTTTATGTCAAGATTCTTTCGAACAACAATTCCCAGGTAACCTAAAAAATCTACTATTTACAGACTTGTTATAACATTTAAAGAAACAGGTTCATTTGATTTCAAATCATCGGTTGCGTTTTAAAAGAAACACTCTGTTCATATTCCTTTATAATGGTTAAGCTTGAAGCTATAGTATCATGAGGAACAATTCTAGTTAATAAATCGAGATACCGTTGATTGTGTGTGAACGAAATATCATGACTTGTTATATGACAATTTTACTGTTCTTTCTCAAATAAATTCTTTTTACTTGGTAAGAGAGTGCCATACATCCTGTTAGTTTACATAATTTGATATTTCTCTAGATATAAAATTAAATAATAAATATTTACAAATTAAACTTATTTTACTTACGTACATTGTGTATAAACATACTTGCAACTCATCTCTTATACAAAATGAGAAGTCACATCCTTTGTATCATTACTTTAATTGAAACATAATAGAAAATATGATACCAATATTTCAAAACAACAATATTCACTCAACACATTTATAAAATTCTTTTATAAAAGTTCTAATTGTCTTAAATTATTGTTATTTTATAGTTCAATTTATTGGATCTTGAAGATTTCAAAACATTTTCAGCATTTAAAAAGAATAATGTGTTTTGAAACTGAGTATTATTAATAATTTTTAATAGAGTGACTCTATTTCATGTCATTTATTAATTAATATATTCAATTAATTGAGAAAACTGTATTGCCAGATTGTTTAGGCATTATGGTGAAAATAACATTATTACATTGAAAGTGTGAAGTCAATATAAATTGATAGTACTTGCTGAAAAACAACATTCCATGCTAAAGTCAATGACTTTGATTTCATGTTAATTTACCTTATGATTGATTGTAATATCAATTATTACATGCTTTGGTTCAGCATCATACGGAGGTTGCTGCAATGACTTCGAACACTAGTGTAGTAGTGGCGCAGTGCTATAACTTAACTACTTAGGAACACAGTTGCTATGGAGATTGTTGACGATAGGTTATATACTCCACCCTCTTAATACTGACACAGCATCCGCTCAATGGTTGCCATCAACGTGGACAGTACTAGAGAAGTGTGGGGTGTCTGTGTTGAATGGTAGTCAGTGTCCTGATTTTGTGTAGGGAAGAGAACTGAGTATTAGCCTTGTCAGTTAGCTGAAAATCAGACCAATATTACATGGTTCGATTCCACGTAAAGCTGTAGGTCCATAGATGCCCTGGGTGTTGTGCTATTAATAAATGGTTCTTTGTAAGGTTCAGTTGACCTTAATTAGTAACAATGACTACACTCGCTTATCTACAATCATTCACTCCTCTTATTTGTCCATATATCTACGGTCTTATTATTGTTGTATACTCCAGTGTTCATTATTTACTCATTCATTACTCATCTTTAAGACGCTGATCGTAGTGTCTTAATGATGAGAAATGAATGAATAAATAATGAAAACTGGAGTATACAACAATAATAATATAATAATAATAAATAAATAACAACACTAATTCAATATTAACAATACAATAATTCAAAACAACGATATAAGTAGCCAATAATGAATACAATAATATATATAAAACACAAACAATTTAACAGTGAAAACATGGAAAAATAATGCAATAAATTTGAAAGTAAATAACAACATTAATACAATATTAACAGTACAAGAATTTATAGTAATGATATAAGTAACAACAATAATGAATACAATAAAATATATAAAAAAACAGAACTCAATTCAAATTAAGTCAATTAGCCAAAATATATATCTAACAATTTATTACTGTACACTTAAAGATCCCTTTAAGTTTTATAATCACTTAATTGATGTGCCTATAAATATTTACTAGAACAACTTCATAACATATTTACAAATGTTATAAGACATTTATAACAAACACTAAACCTAACAACCTAATAAGGTTAAAAAATATGTTCTTTAACAAAATTATTTCTTTTTAAGGAAATTATTTCACTAGTTTTCAATTGGCTACTTCACATAACTTTAAAACTCACTTCTGCTGTACAATGTGCCCTTTTGCTGCCGCTCTTATCGGGGCACCCGACCCACAAAATTGTGGAGTCCAGGTCGCCTGGCGCGAACAGTCGAACCGACCGGACCAGACACAACAATTAAAGTTGGTCCTCATTCTAATTATTTTGCCTTAGTTGGTTTTCTTACATAGATCGACCAGAGAGCACTTCACCATATATACTTGATGAGTATTTCCAAAGTTTTGATAATTAATTGTATCTTTTTTAAGTGGGGCTCCCACTCAGCCCAAGTCACCATGGGTGTTCGATCAAAAATTATTTTTGAATATTTTTTTAATTAAAAATGTTCGTACTGTATTACAAGTAATAAGTGTGGTCAGAGAAAATATAAAAAAAATGTTTTTATATGGCATTCTAAAGTGGCTAATTTAGCCTTTCTTGGTTCCTAACTCATTAACAAACCATGCGATCGTATTTTATTCAAATATTGAGAGTATAGTGAACAAATGGTACTAACCAACCTAGAGCAAATTAAAACCAATAATAAAAAGAATACTTTTTTATTATTATTTGTATTGTATTGTAACCAATTATTATTTGATAAATGAAGTCTGTACGAATTTCGAGTTGAAATTTGTACAATTATCTTTGGCCGACAAATTAGATTAATAATACATAAAATCTTTATTGATAAAGTTTACAATAAATTAGGGAGTTATTCCCGGTTGTGCTCCGGACTTGCAGCAAGAGTGCTGTTACTCTCCTATATTCCCCCCAAAGCATTCACTCTGCTACTCGTGGCGACACTGGCGGCGAAACGTTGAACTAAACTCCATCCAGCGCCGTACTGAGCCGATCGGACGAACACCCTCAACGGTCCTCCTACAGGCCAACGACAGCGACCAATTGAACTCTCAAGTTTCCAAATGTAGATCCAGAAAATCTTAGACCAACAATCTCTACCGAACCACTTTGCTATGAAGCACTTTGAAAAAAATAAAATACAGTTCAGCTACAATGCAACAAGCTGACAAAGTTAATAAATTAAGTTCTATGCTAGCTTCCACTACACCTTGCTCTGGAAACTTATATCTATGTCAGAAATTTCCTCTGGACAGCACCAACTACTGGCATTCTTAAGGTGACATTGAACTCATGCTCTGATAAGCTTTAGTCGAACTTGATCTTTAATTAAAATAACCTCGATGTAACTTGTAAACCCAACTTCCTCTTAGCTTTGTATGCAGTGTAGCTTGTAGAAGCTTGATTGCATAGAAAATGGATGATGATAATTGGTCCAACAGGTACTGATGGGGTCATCAATGAAGTAACTGATTATTTTTATGGATGGAAGGAACTACCATTAGGTCTTTTGCTAAGGTTCAGTGGCATGTGGTAGTCTTTGACCTACCTTACAAGTGAATCAGTTCATGGTTGGAGAGTCAAAGAGTATATCATATCAGCAATGGTATTGTAGTATCATCTGCATATAGCTGGATTTGGAAGTTCAAGACGAACATAATATGATTAATAAATAACAAGAACAAAAAAGTACATAATTAGATTTTTTGTTATCGTGTTCTCGTGACATAGAGAACCAATGAAAAACATCAGGGGAATATCTAAAGTTGTTAAGCCACGTTTATACGATGCCAGCAAGCAGTCTAATGGTTGGCTACCATGGAATGTAAGGCCTGGTTTATTGGCATTTCAGTCAACTTTCCTGAGGAGTAGACACATCCCAACTATTGTCCCCCCCTTTCACTTCTCTTATGGTTTGAGAACGCCAAGGCCAGATGTGAGTCATTAAATCAAACTACATGATGACTGCATATAACAATAAAATCTCTTTTATAAGTAAACAGTTTTCTTGTACAAAATTTACATTAATTAACTGGTAATTATGTACTTTCTAGACGCCTCCGAAAATGCGATTTCTTGTTGAAAAAGTGGTGAAATATGAGTTTACAATTCTTGAGTAGGTTGATTTTAGCCGTGGAAAACTCATTTTTTACCAAAAAATTGAAAAACAAGTTTTTTATATGATATTGGAATCCCCAAATTTTTTATTTTACTTGTTTTTTTAGTGCTGAACAAAAATATCTAGTTGTTTTTAAATAAAATTAATTTTTCAGCCCAAAAAATACACTTTTTACTTACGTAACCAAACATAACCTAACTTATCCTAATCGTCTGTATACTCAACAAAAATTCATAATTTGCAATTGAATTCGGGTGTCTGGCCTCCGGGGCGGCCTTCCGGCCGTCTTTCCGGCGGAAATAAGTGTGAATTTGTTTTTTGTGGCTAGTCACAGCTCCTATTAACATTGTGCATATGGGCACCATAATTGATTTGCCGCGAATGTAGTTTTTCTGTTATATCTCGAGAAATAATCTTTCTAGGCCAAAATAGTTTTCAAATTCGTGTTCAACACAAAAAATTACATCGAATTAAAAACAAAAAAAATTATGAATAAATCACAAAAAATAACAGCGATAAATCTGAAAATATCATTAAAAAAAATTTAGAATTTTTGTTTTTTCGTATAAAAAGCTTTTTCCGCGGAGTATAAAGTGTTTTCTCATAATATATAGACCTGATTCTACGCACTGGTAGTAAAAAAGCCAAGATTTGCGAGGTGTCTAGAAAGCGCATAAACACCAACTTTTCTTTTGAATTATCATGTTTTTATCAAAATCTGATTACTTGATTTGTTTTATTCAAACCTATCAATAATTTAATTTTGTGTAATTTAAAACGTTTACTATCTAAACAATTATGTAATTAAAAGATTCATTTGAAAAACTTACTGTATTTTCAGTTTAGTGTAATATCTTAGGTGTTCTAGGCTATTCATTGAAAATGTAATGCATGAAAACAAAAAAGTTCCATGTAAATGTTTTTGAAGTTGATGTTGCTTTTGTAAATTTATATATTTTCTGTGTCCGAGAGGAAATTCATTAAGCTGCTTTTAACAAAATAATTACTATTTACTTGATTTTTTCCTTAAAGTATAATGTAAAACATTGTCAAATCCTCCAATTAATAATTTTATTGGAGAATTTGATAATGTTTTAAATTATTTTATACTTTAAATAATTTCTCCAACCTCAAAAAATAAATGGATTATTTAATTCTTGCTCGAAGAAATCCTTGATTAGTTGCTCATGTGCAATATTCACTAATTTGGGAGTAAGGTAAAATATAGATTATGTTGATATTTTAATTAAATACCATAAACTTCTGTGACTCCTGCAGCCAGATTCATTAATGTTAGTTATTGAGTGTTAGTATAGGAAATCCCACTTCTGTAGACTGCTTACAAATGAGTATTCTTTTCAATGTTAAAAATGAATAGTTGTATTCCTGATGGTTCATACAGCTCTCCGTTGTAAAACAAGCTAGATATTCTTATATATTTTACTTGTAATATACATAGATTATTTTAGAGTCTCTTTTCTCTTCGTTCATGCGGTTATCCTTTTTTAACTTTTCAGTATGACCTAAATTTATCCTGCAGGAGAGATTAACAAAACTAATTTTACTATCATCCCAAGAGACTACAACAGGCGCAACCCAACCCACTATATCATATGACATAAAGACAGCTGGTACTGGCATCGTGTGGACAGGTCAGGCCAATACTTCGAGTAAGGGAAAATATAGATTATTTTGATATTTTAATTAAATGCTATAAACTTCTCTGACTCCTGCAGCCTGTTCACAGTGCAGCCTGTTAGTTATTGAATCTGTCCAGTTGAATTGTCCATCAGTCCAACTACTGGATATCAAATTATTGACATGCCAGCAGTTGGAAGGCAACCGTTGGACTGCTTACAGGCATCGTGTGAGCTAGGCTTAAGGGAAAGAAAAATCCAACTTTAAAACAATTAGGTGCTGGACAGTTGCTGGACACCTCAACAAAATTTTTTTTATTTCAAAACACTTGATATCAACCAAGAACTGCATAAAAACGAAGACAAATTTGAAACAGTTGCTGGATTTTCTGTGAAACTATTCTGATGTTAAGAGATAAGGTGGCTGACTTTCTTCTAGAAAAAGCTGTGGACAGCCTTCCTGAAAATCTTGGGTTCTACCTAAAGAAAAGTTAAAAAAGTTAAAGGATGTCTTATTTTACCAGGCGAAGTTAGGACTAAGAATCCCTCTCTAACACAACACTTAACCTGGAGACCAACGGCTTAAGGGTGACTTCCGAACCACCACCAGTGACTGGACGAGCGGGCTGCATTCAAGGACGGGATCGCTCAGACGATCAGTGACCGGGCAGGCTGGCTGCGTGCAAGAACAGGACCCATCCAAGGGACAGCCACGCTCGGTGTCGCTTTACTCCGTTATCTTGCGATAACGTCGGAACTCTCCGGTCAAGGTCACTGGTGTATATGAGAAATACTTTAGAAACTCTATTAAGATATAGACATTACTAACGTTGTCTTCCAACTCGAAGAAAACACTCCCATTTTTAAACTCCAGTTGAATACGTACAGCAAGAAAAGAACATTAGCAATAACATTGACACGGCTTTGATAGCTAATTGAGGGATATTATAAATTCATTAGGCTGAGTGAGCGAGTCTTGACGGTCTATAGAACGTGTCAGTAGATATGAGGCAGCGCTCAGACAGTGAGGACGTACGTTCGTTATCTCTTTTTGCTCCCGTTTGACTGTTTCAGCTCGAGCGTGTTTGGTATTGTATATACTTGTCCGTTTTCATAACTTTTTTACTCAAAGATTGTTCTTATTTAATAGTTTTTATTTCTAAAATTTATATTTTTCGCAATGTCTGTGTGTGGTGTCTGTGCTAAACCCATAAAATGAAATCAAACTATTGAATCGTTTATTGACAGTAGCTCAGTTTTCCATGGAAACTATTTGAATATGAGTAAATCAGATATGGAATGCATCATTTCAGGCACCTGTATAGAGATGCAACCCGTGGAGACGCAAAAACACGAGGTTTGAAAGTGAAGGTGAGGATGAAAAACTTACACTTGATGACATTATGAACGTTTTTATTGAAATTCGAGAAAATCAGATGACTAACGAAAAGGAATTCAATATCTCTTATGAAGTTTTAAATTCAAAAGTTTATGATAATACTAGAGCTATGAAGCTACAAACACTAATGATAGAGGAGTTTGTACAGATTGTTGAAAAACTAACTATCGAAAAAAGGAGTCAAAGCAGAAAGTTGTCATTCTGGAAAATCGTATTGAAGACTTGAACAATATTCCAGGAGCAATGCGGTTGAGATCCACGGTGTTCCCCAAGACAAAAATGAAGACGTGATCAGTGTGGTGAAAGAAGCGGGTAAAGCTCTGGACTTTAATGCCACTGACTCAATTATCGACGCATGTCACAGGCTAGCAAGAAAACCTGGTAACAGCCACATGGGATCGTTGCAAAGTTTACTCGGCGACTAGACAAGGAGGAGATCTTTAAGAGACGGCGAGTCAAGAGGAACCTTTCCACTAAGCACATGAACTTGCGCATCGATCACCCGTCTACATAAATGAGGCACTGTCCCTCGCAAGGAGGAAGCTGCACGGGGCGGCAGCGTGAGGCGTGACAACTCTGAGTACTTGTGGGTGCGTGGCGACAAGATATTCTCACGGAAAGAAAATAGTGCAAGTAAAGTGCCAGTTTGACTTAGATAATATTACAAAATAAGTCATAAAAAATTCTATTTACTTACGAATCATTTAGATTTTCATTTAGATATTGTTTTTTTTTTTTTACTATAACAATATTTAACACTATAAAGTACTACATTATATAAATAGAAACTTTATGTTAGTTATTATTGAATCGATTAAAACTAGTTTAAAAGAAGCCTCCTTTCAAAATGTAAGGATTTTTAAAAATATTTAATTATTTTTCGTAATGTGACAGATGAATTTAAATTTATTATTGTTCATCAGAATACAAAAAGTTTAAGACAAATTTTTGACAGTTTTATTTGAATTCTCTGTGCTTGATTGTAAGCCAGAAATAATAATATTAAGCGAACTATGGATACATTCGAATGAAACCAGTCTGTACCAAATTCATAATTATGTTTTTAAAACAAACTGTAACGACAACTACAGAGCGGGAGCAATTGCTGTATATTTCAAATATTTAAATAAAAGAAATAAAACCCATGAAATTTGATTAAGCTGATATATTGCATTGTACTATAAAAGCACTTGGTTAAGTTTGATATTTTTCAATGTATATAAATTTAATTTTTATTCTAAGGAGATTAATGAACTAAGACCGTATTTTGATGATAGTATTAATTTTTAAAATATGACCAATGAGTTCATCATTGGTGTTATTAATCTAAATATTAATGAAGACTGTTGGCAGACTGACGATTGTAAATGTTTAATGGCCATGAGTGGTTTTGAAAGTCTGGTTAATGACTCGACCAGGATTGTGTCAGGGACCGAGAGTTGTATTGATCACGTGTTTGGCCGAGTCTCCAATAACAATCTGATTAATGTCATGGCGAGAATTTTGGATTTAAATATCACTGACCACATTCTTGTAAGAGTGACAGTGACAGCTGGCATGTGCCGGCACCAGTCCACAACAGCAATAACGGATGACAGGGAGTTACCTGATTGTCGTCTTGATTACGCAACACTTAAGTGTCTTCTGGAAAACGCGGACTGGACTCAGGTTTATTGTGAGGAGAGTGCTTCGCTAGCTTTTCTTCGTTTCTTTTATTCAACATTTTTAAATGTTATAAATAAAGCCAAAATTAAATTTGTCAGGAATAATAGAGTCGAAAAAATAAAACCTTGGATTAATGATTATCTTTGTATGAAAATCAGGGTTCGAAATAAAAATTTGCTCATTAATTGCGAAAAACATCTTAATAATGTTAAATTAAAAAAATACTACGCAAGGAATAGGAATAAGCTTAATTTTGAGATAAAGAACAGTGATCCTAATATGGTTTGCAATTAATTTAGTAGTGATTTTTTATCTGTTATTGATAAATTGTCATTTAAAAAAGTTTAGCCAGATAATTTTGCTGGTATCAAATTCAAAATTATTTCAGACAAAACTTTGAAGTAAGTTCTTCCTGTTTTATAAACAGAATTGTTTATAAATCCAGTCATGCATCAGGATTTGTTTTTGATAGTAAAATCAATGTGTAATAAAACTGCCCCAGGCATTGACGGCATAAGCTCTTCTCTTATGTATGAAAACGTCAAGGATGTCTTGCTATACTTGATTAACTTCAGTTTTAACCCTAGATCTCGTAGGTATCGAGTATGGGTATGTCACCAAGGGTATCGATACACAAATTTTACGCAATTAATAAACCTCATAAACGCAGTTGATAGATTGATAATTGTTTAATAAAAATCACTAATACACGAAAAAACATTTGAAGATCAATTGTTAATATATTTTATTAGCTTTTATTACAAATATAAGTGACTGCTTAGCCCATAAGACCCATTTGAAAAGTATTTTTTTCGCTTCTGGGTATTATACAGAAATTTGAAGTATTTTTTTCTCTAATCCTTGACATTTTATAAAAATAACGCAACATTGATACATTACACTAAAAAAAGGGAGAACTAAAGCACTGCTGTTTGAACAAACATGTGCCATAATAAACAATTAATTTAGAGCAAAAAGGTACCTAACAACACATCAAAATTACGTACGATACCTATCTAGGGTTAAAAGTAGAGTTTTCCCTCAAAAATTAATAGCTGCTGTGATTCCCATTCACAAGGGTGATTCTAGAACTGACTGTAATAATTTCCGACCAATCTCACTATTGTCAACTTTTTTGGAATTTTTAAAAAAATTTACAGAGGGCACATTTATTAGCGACAATCAATTTGGATTTAGGGAAGGGCTGAACACAGAGTTTGCATTAAAACATTTCATGTCCTTAGTATTTAATGGGCTAAATTCCTCAAAAAATAGTTTAGTGGTAATTTTTTAGACATTAAGAAAGTATTGGACACTATCGATCATAATATATTATTAATTAAATGTTATAGCTATGGAATTAGAGGCATTGTTTTTTAATGTTTCAAAAGTTATTTGATTGGAAGAGCAATGTGTTCGAATTGGAAAAAGTTTTAGTGAAATAGGTAAAATTTCTGATGGAGTCCACAAGGATCTGTTCTTGGGGCAATGTTATTCTTAGTTTATATTAATGACTTGTGTGATGCTTCATTTGAAATAAAATTAACTGCCGATGACACTGCACTATGTTACATAGAAAATAATTGGATAGACTTGAAAACAGCCATGAATAAAGATATAAGGGCACTTCAGTGGTGGTTACTGGAGGTTACACGCTGCTGAGCCCAGGAAAAACCGTTTATATTAACTTCACTCTGTGCAGTGCAATTCTCGTACCATAGTTTAAAAAAATCAGATACTAAATATTTAGGTTTAATATTAGATAACCAACTAAACTGGAAAACTCAAATTTCAAAATTAAGGTTGAAATTGTAAACTTTTCATTAGTACTCAGCAAATTAGATTACGGCATAATTATTTGGTGTAGTACATATGACAATACTATACATTCAATATTTATACTCCAGAAACATTTTATTTTAATAATAACTAAAAAAAAGTAGAATTGAGCCTTCACACCCATTATTTATCAGGTTGAAGATACTTCCTTAAAAGATATGTGTTTATATAAAAAATTGTATTTCTTTGTAGTGCAAATCTAGACATTCCATAGGATGTCTATAGATCAAGATTAAGAACTGCGGACTACGTTGTAGTACCAAGCCGGATAGTACATTTTTTCTTAAGAGTTTTATTTTCATGGGGCCAAACTTCTAGCATGTGAAAAACGTTGTAACAATTTAATGTTTGAAAAACATTGTAACAAATAAATTATTTTTGAACAGATTAAGAAATTGGTTGTTTACCGAAGTACAGGCATAATATAAATTTCAATTAAGCCTAACACATTCATTGGGCGCTCTCTCTCTCTGTCTCCCCCCCCCCTCTCTCTCTCTCTCTCTCTCTCTCTCTCTCTCTCTCTCTCTCTCTCTCTCTCTCTCTCTCTCTCTCTCTCTCTCTCTCTCTCTCTCTCTCTCTCTCTCTCTCTCTCTCTCTATCTCTATCTCCCTCTCCCTCTCCATCTCCCTCTCCCTCTCCCTCTCCCTCTCTCTCTCTCTCTCTCTCTCTCTCTCTCTCTCTCTCTCTCTCTCTCTCTCCCTCCCTCCCTCCCTCCCACCGCCTGTTTATATAGTCAATGGCAACGTTGGACCAGTACAGTTGTCAATGATCAAGTTAATGAAAATTCATAAATGATTGGTCCCACCCAATATGGACACTTCAGACTTCCCTATTATTGTCTACATCAATGGCAACCATTGAGGGGACGCTGTGTCAGTATTAAGAGTACCAAGTATGGAATCTATTGCCTACAATCTTTGCATCACTTAGTTCCCGAGTAACTGGGTTACAGCACTGCGCTACTAATGCTGTCTAGTTCTTATTAATTAATCAATTATCAGGATTCAAAAAAAATTCCTAAAGATAACAGTAAACTCTTATCGTTTTAGGCTAGTTCGTTTATAAGATCAATTACCGATAGAGGTTGGTACCATGCATTATACAGTTTTAGTCTCATATGAGGGTTTCTCCGAAGCAAACATATGTAATGATCATGTCCCCTATAAGGCGTGGGACACTAGTGGAAGACACAGTTGCGTCACGGGTTGACGGTGGTGAAGTGGAGCATGGAAGCAAATCAGAGCTATTAGCCGTGGGACACTGTGGAAGACACAGTTGCGTCACGGGTTGACGGTGGTGAAGTGGAGCATGGAAGCAAATCAGAGCTATTAGTCGTGGGACACTAGTGGAAGACACAGTTGCGTCACGGGTTGACGGTGGTGAAGTGGAGCATGGAAGCAAATCAGAGCTATTAGCCGTGGGACACTGTGTAAGACACAGTTGCGTCACGGGTTGACGGTGGTGAAGTGGAGCATGGAAGCAAATCAGAGCTATTAGTCGTGGGACACTAGTGGAAGACACAGTTGCGTCACGGGTTGACGGTGGTGAAGTGGAGCATGGAAGCAAATCAGAGCTATTAGTCGTGGGACACTAGTGGAAGACACAGTTGCGTCACGGGTTGACGGTGGTGAAGTGGAGCATGGAAGCAAATCAGAGCTATTAGTCGTGGGACACTAGTGGAAGACACAGTTGCGTCACGGGTTGACGGTGGTGAAGTGGAGCATGGAAGCAAATCAGAGCTATTAGTCGTGGGACACTAGTGGAAGACACAGTTGCGTCACGGGTTGACGGTGGTGAAGTGGAGCATGGAAGCAAATCAGAGCTATTAGTCGTGGGACACTAGTGGAAGACACAGTTGCGTCACGGGTTGACGGTGGTGTAGTGGAGCATGGAAGCAAATCAGAGCTATTAGTCGTGGGACACAAGTGGAAGACACAGTTGCGTCACGGGTTGACGGTGGTGAAGTGGAGCATGGAAGCAAATCAGAGCTATTAGTCGTGGGACACTAGTGGAAGACACAGTTGCGTCACGGGTTGACGGTGGTGTAGTGGAGCATGGAAGCAAATCAGAGCTATTAGTCGTGGGACACTAGTGGAAGACACAGTTGCGTCACGGGTTGACGGTGGTGAAGTGGAGCATGGAAGCAAATCAGAGCTATTAGTCGTGGGACACTGTGGAAGACACAGTTGCGTCACGGGTTGACGGTGGTGTAGTGGAGCATGGAAGCAAATCAGAGCTATTAGCCGTGGGACACTGTGGAAGACACAGTTGCGTCACGGGTTGACGGTGGTAAAGTGGAGCATGGAAGCAAATCAGAGCTATTAGTCGTGGGACACTGTGGAAGACACAGTTGCGTCACGGGTTGACGGTGGTGTAGTGGAGCATGGAAGCAAATCAGAGCTATTAGTCGTGGGACACTAGTGGATCAACTAAAAATATTGGTGAAGTGAAGATTTGGCGAAGAAGTGTGAGATCAGCTGTTACCCTTTACATACGGTGAGGAGCTAAGTGTAGCAATGACAGTGACTGGTTTGTTTTTATGTTTTGTCTCACCGCATCAAAAGCTATCAGACCATTATTTGTCAAATTGTCTAGATGGTTTGATTGTTGAATTGTCTAGAGGGTTTCCAGTTAATGGGCTAAAAAAAAGCCGGAACAAAATCCAATCACACTAAAATAATGTTCTTCTGTATATGTACGTGTTTGAGGACAAACAATACAAATAATTAATAATCTAAAATTTAAATCAAGTTTTATACCTTTTTTTTATTTGTATGTAATGATTTAATATGACTGAATTTCAAAGATTCGCCATATTTTTTAATACAATCACAAACATAAAAAACAAGTAAAGATCATATAACTCAAATTATTGTGATAGATTTCTGTAAACCATGTTTGTCATCCTCAGACCAGAGGAATTCATGAAGAAATTAAAAAATTACCTACCATGGCTTTTTTCCAATATAATCTTTGGATACCATGGTAACAAACTTTAGAATACACCCTCAGGTAATTTTTAATATTCAGAAGAAAGTTTTAAGAATTATATTTTCATGGTGGAAGTTTTCTTTATTAGTGCAATAAATGTGTAACTCATTTCCTTAGAATAGACAAACCCTTCAATTTATTTTATCTGGACATAAAATTTTTTTAGATCTAAAATCTATATTGGTATATACGAATTTTATATTTATATGCTATAAAGCTCAATGTAATGACTCACTGACACTAAATGTTGAGGCACTTCCCGGCATCCTACCCCCATCATGTGTATATTTGAATAGAAGCTCTCAGTCTGAAAACTCGTGGAAAATTCATAAAAGTTTACTTTTGTCACTTCTAAACAAGATGGCATCCTTTTTTGGCCCCAAAATGAGTTCGATGTATTTCTTATGGGAAAATTGGAGAAAAGTAGTTTTTTGACCTAGCTAAAAAATTACTAGGGTAAAATGTTCAAAGCGTGACGGGTTTGTTTGCGTAATAAATGTGCGTAATAAACGTAATATACATGAACTGCAGCCTAAAATCTAAAAAATTTGGGGTATTTGGGGCTCAAAAGCTAAAGTGATTGGAAATATAAAATTTTTTAAATACTAATGTTATTCACTCAATTGGGCATTTTTGTCGTGAATCCAAATATACCATCAGATTTGGAAAAGGGTAAATAATATAAAAATATGTCCCAAAAACAAAAAAAATCTTAAAAAAACAAAAAATGTTGTACTAAAATAATACGGCCAAGTGGAATAACATACTACAGGTATTTATCTCCTAAATCTAAATATACCACAAAGTTTATGGGCCCTGCTCCTGAAAACCCAAAACATGCCCCAAAACCCCAAAATGAACAATGTCAAACTAATACACCCAAGTGGGGTATCAGGTTTAAGGTATTTTTCTCTCAATTTCATTATAATATTTATACCATCAGATTTTAGAAAAGACAATGTTTATGGGATACACTGTTCCAAAAACCAAAATTCACTGTAATACAGGGCAAGCGTCCCGGCGAGGACGTAGGCCAAGCTTCCTCATGAGGCGAGATCCATAAATGGGGCTGTACAAAGTGTCTTGGCGAGGCCGTAGGCCAAGCTTTACTTTGAAGCTGCAGGTCAAGTTCTGCAATAGGGCCTATAGCAAAGTGTCCTGGACAGGTCATAGTCCGAGCTTCCCCATGAGGCCACAGGCTGAGTTGCACAGAGGGCTACAGTCAGTGCTTCCCCTATGGGTGTAGCAAGCGGCAGGGTTGGCACGCAAAGCATGCAGGGGGGTCCCTAGTCATATATATAGAGTGATAATGTAGTGGTACCAAAAATATGGGTTATTTCCTTTTGATGACAGCATTTCAATATCACTAAATTTTTCAAGCAATTTGCAACACTATCTTTATATATCCTATACATATAAGTAAACTTAACTCAAGACTGATTATGAATAAGGAGGATTTTGGTACAGCATCCGGATGTTGATTAGGGAAAAGAACTTAGTATCTGGCTAGTCAGTTAGCTGAAAATCAGACCAATACTAAAATAGTTTGGATTCCACGCAAAGATGTAAGTTCCTTGGTAGCTCTGGCTATTTAGCTCTTTATAAATGGTTCTTTCTGAGGAACAGTCAACCTTGATTAGTAACAATGACTACACTCATTCGATCCTCATATTCGCTTGTATTTCACAATCGGCTTGTTAATGATGAATAATGAGTTTATACAATATTCTATCAAAAAGTAGTCCCAAGAAAGATTGTTTTAGTTTTGTTGGGGGGCGCGGTGTGAGGAACTCCCAATTACCTCTCCAATCCCATGTACATCCCACCAATCCTTCTACTGGCCAAGAGCCCAACGGCCTTGTGATACAGCAATGCAACAACTCAAGAAACAGGTTAACTAGCGAAGAGTGAGTTTAGTCATGAGTCAAGAATTATATGCTGCTTTCAGCATCCTTAAAACCCTGCTATAATCAATAATTGCCATAAAAAGGATGTGAAGCCTGTTTGCAAATCCAGCACATCTGATACCTGATCATATACTCCAACAAAATACGAACAAACAAATAGATCTCTTGAGTTTTTTAGTATTCCCTATAGATCTTAAACCAACAGTCTTTGCCAACCCAATTTTGTCATGAAGCACTATGTAAAACAAGCCAGTCACAACAGAGCTAACAAAATTAATAAATTAAGTTCTACATGCATTTTCATTTAACCCGGCCTCATTTCAAACTTCTACACGGTCACCATCTATCTGAATGTCCTCTGGACTAGAATTTAATGAAATTCAATAAAAAACAATGTTTAATATTCATTCTAAAAGTAAACTGAAGAACAAACATAAGTATTTTGTTCATAAGTGTTTAAGGGTCAATTGAATTTCAAATAAATTTGAGTCAAATTAATCTACAAATTCCAAACATATTATGGTTTGAAACCTATATCCCTTTTTCTAATGGCTTAAAAAAGTAATGGTAATAAATAAATAATTTGCAAAAATTGCACTATATTTATATCGTATGGCTTTCAAAGCCAGCCACCCAACTAATGAAAAATGTAAAAACTAAATAATTTTTAAAATCTACAGTAAAAAGTACTTGAGTCTTAGTGTTTAAATATTGATCTCCCGTCACAGAGCTAAATCCAGGTTCCGTAACCATTCAACACCTGCTTCTCTGATTGAAGACCAGCTAATCCCCCTGAAAAGAACACAATGGGCAATCATCAGCTATGTCATCCATGGTTTGAACTTGTCTCCATAATCACGTGACTGATCATTTGCCATTCATGCCCCACTTATATTTCCAGTAGTAGCATATTCCCACACCCGTGCAAAAGTGACCCAACATAGTTTATTCCTTATGAAAAAACTAATGATGTATATTATCATGAAGTAAATATCACATTTTCATCTATGTAAATACTTTGTACTTTAGATATTTTTATTTAGATTTTATTTATCAATCTAAGTCTGAATCTTTCATTCCTCCTCCTTTTAATATGGTAGCTAGCTTTGAAATCCTTAAGGTATATACCTGAGCAAAGAAGATTTTCACACCTCAGTTTATTTCCCCAACCCAGCATTCAATTGCAAAACGCAGGCGTCAGATACTGATAACTGGCGCTGCCTGGTAGCAAAGCATGGAAGGAAAGTCAACTGCCACGTCAGTTCTTATCACCCAATGGTTTGGGAGTGGATAGAAAGATGACAATTGGTCAATCCAGGTAGATGTGTGTATGCGTCTGTGCGCACACGAGTGTGTGAGCGTCTGTGCGCGCATGAGTACGTGTCTTTCTGTCTGAGCGTCATTTTTTCTGTTTCTTCTTCTCTTGGATGTAATATTATCATCATTATTATTTGGTTTTTTCTCTCCTGCGGCCTCTGGTTTATTTTGTATTTGTCATTTGTATTGTATTTCATAATATGGATATAAAATATTTTTTGTTATTTAAGTTTTCCATTCACCAGGAAACACTTTTATTGATAACTACTCGGTCCTCTCACACAGGCTTTAGCCCATGAGAGGATCATTCTCAGTTATATTTTGTATTGTTACTTTTGTACTTTTCTTTTTTTGGGAATAAACCGATTTTTGATTTGATTTTTTTTTTAAGGGTCTGAGGCTTGAGTATGACAAAATTACTCACTAGATAAGACTGTTAAATAACGTTGGTGTTTGATAGTCCTGCTCCCAACACCTAAGAAAGATGGGTCTAAGCGACAAAGACAAGTGAGGTTCTGCTATGAGTTAGTAAACACCTATCAGTTGGATATCCAGCTCTAAGGCTACTTTAAATACAACCGTACCAATCCCTTTTTCATACAGGGAAAAAACTTCATGCATTTTGGAGTAATATTGTCCTATTAACTGTAAGGTACGTTTTTGTTTATGTTCGGTATCGAATAAATAGTTTGCACACTTTCCAGCTACGATAGTTGCAGCGGGCTGGGTATAATTCCAGGGGTCGGAGATAAGGAATGGAGTCGAGGCGAACGGTTCAATACTTTTGATCTCAAAAGATCATTCAGGTGACACAAGACCACAACTCATCATTACCTCTCACCTCGAGGTAGGTTGGGACAGTGTGGTCAGGATATAGGATGCTGGAAATGCCGATATTATATCCTAATGTCCTAAAACCCCAAGTACCGCCTTTCAAGACAGTCCAAAAGCAAAAGGGGACCTACAGAACCGACCTACGCCTGGGCTAAGTCCCGCCTTTCACGGCAGTTCAAAGCCAAAAGGGGACCTACGAGAGCTACCTACGCTTGGGCTAAGTCCCGCCTTTCACGGCAGTTCAAAGCCAAAAGGGGACCTACGAAATTTACCTACGCTTGGGCTGTCCCGCCTTTCACGGCAGTTCAAAGCCAAAAGGGGGCCTACGACACCTACCTACAATTGGACTAAGTCCCGCCTTTCATGGCAGTCCAAAGCCAAAAGGGGACCTACAGAACCTACCTACGATCGGGCTAAGTCCCGCATTTCACGGCAGTTCAAAGCCAAAAGGGGACCTACGGAACCTACCTACGCCTGGGCTGTCCCGCCTTTCACGGCAGTCCAAAGCCAAAAAGGGGACCTACGGAAACCTACCTTCGCTTGGGCTGTCCCGCCTTTCACGGCAGTTCAAAGCCAAAAGGGGACCTACGAAACCTAACTACGCTTGGGCTGTCCCGCCTTTCACGGCAGTTCAAAGCCAAGAAGGGGGCCTACGAAACCTACCTACACCTGGGCTAAGTCCCGCATTTCACGGCAGTCCAAAGCCAAAAGGGGACCTACGGAACCTACCTACGCCTGGGCTAAGTCCCGCCTTTCATGGCAGTCCAAAGCCAAAAGGGGACCTACGGAAACCTACCTACGATTGGGCTGTCCCACCTTTCACGGCAGTTCAAAGCCAAAAGGGGACCTACGAAATTTACCTACGCTTGGGCTGTCCCGCCTTTCACGGCAGTTCAAAGCCAAAAGGGGACCTACGAAACCTACCTACGCCTGGGCTAAGTCCCGCCTTTCATGGCAGTCCAAAGCCAAAAGGGGACCTACGGAAACCTACCTACGATTGGGCTGTCCCACCTTTCACGGCAGTTCAAAGCCAAAAGGGGACCTTCGAAATTTACCTACGCTTGGGCTGTCCCGCCTTTCACGGCAGTTCAAAGCCAAAAGGGGACCTACGGGACCTACCTACGCCTGGGCTAAGTCCCGCCTTTCACGGCAGTCCAAAGCCAAAAGGGGACCTACGGAAACCTACCTACGCCTGGGCTAAGTCCCGCCTTTCACGTCAGTCCAAAGCCAAAAGGGGACCTAAGGAAACCTACCTACGATTGGACTGTCCCGCCTTTCACGGCAGTTCAAAGCCAAAAGGGGACCTACGGAATATAAATCGAAAAAGTACTAGGGCTACTCGCCTCGTAAATGAAATGATTCAAATAAAAATAAAACTTCTACTTGCAGAATGTAACAAACAAAACTAATAATAACGATAGATGGGTCAGGACCGCTTTTCTCAGCAGTAACTACTTAACCCCAATTAACTCGTCTCTGAAACTTGAACTTCTCCTCTCACATGCAAGTATTAAAACAAACTACTATATGTATGGCGTTAATAAGCTAATGCACAAAGCTAACAGAAATGGCAAGCTGTAATATGTTGAGGCAGGCCCACTTACCTCGTCGAACTGGCTTTGCTGATAACACTCGAGTTGACTGCCTCTGCGGGTTGCGGTCGGCAGTTTTGTTCTAACCGGCCTGGCGACTCCAAGCGGTGCGTAAGTGTAGCAGGCGGCAGACGCGGGAATTTCGAATGCCCTAATTCTCTGTCTACTTGAACTACTCTTCGTTCAACTTAAATTATTCTTTTTAAAACAAAAAAAAACTACTCTTCATGTAGCAACCTTAAACCCCCCACTTTGATCGGGGCAAAAAAAACCACAAAAAAAATAATCGGACTACCAGAAATCAAAGCCTCCTTCTTCACAAATGAAATAGAATCTTATCGCTCGAATTAAATCATAACTTTCTTCTTCCAAAATAAAATCAAACTTCCTCGATTGAAATCAAAATATCATTATCATAAAAACATCACACTGGGGGCAGATATTTCACATTTACCCACTTCATGACGCCATCATGGTTATAGATGCGCACTCTTCTTGGATGCATCTTCTTTCGCTTGCGTTTGACAACTCTAAGGGATGGATCAGACGGGCCTTGGTTACTCTTACCAAGTCGCTTATCTTCAGACGCTTCCGTATCTAGTAAGGTTGCTACTTTCTTACTTGTCTCTTCCTCGTCGATCATCTCCCAATCGTCCGGGGCAGCTAGGGAAAGGCAGGGCGAGGGGGATCGCCGAGATCTGATTTTTCTTCTTCCATGGTGGGATTACGAGGATAAAATCTTTGCTTGATAGGCTCGTTCACACGTAGCTTTATCACGTGCTCTACTAGTGCAGTGATACCGGGAATTTCATCGAACCGTGCTAGCTGCTCTCGTAGCAAGGTACTCAGTTCCTCTTTCTCGCCTCCACTTAGTTCCATTACGGTATTTACAGACATGGGGTCTCTTGCCATTTCTATAAATTGATCTGCTGACTTCAAATAATAAGTGGTATTCATTTTAATAACATCGAAACTCTCGATTATATCCATGCCAAGTATCAAGGAGGACGTTAGCGTGGGCACACATATCATTTTGAATTCATGACACTTCCCATCTATCTGGCCAACGAACTGGACGCGTTTAGTCGCTCGCATTTTTACTCCATTTGCCATTTGAATTACCGTTGATTCCTGCGTTTGTCGTGCTCCATTATTGACCAGCCAACTGAATAAACGGTAATCTACCAAAGATATCATGGCTCCTGTATCAATAAGTGCATACATGACAGTACCCTGATAGGATATTGCCACATAAGGCCGAGTATCCTCACCTTTGGCAACAGCCTCGCAGTTCTTGGTAAACTGGCCTACATATTCAACCCACTTTGCCCATTCTTCGGAGGTCGTTCGTTTGCTCTCATGGATCTCAGGTGACCTCCTCTTCTCTGGCCGTTTATCGTTTCCCGCATTGCATGAACAATCTGTAGTATTGACACTCGGCTTTTTACAAAAATAACACCTTAGTGCTTTGGGTAGTCGGCAGTTTCGAAATAAGTGACCTCTTCTTTCGCAATTCCTAGCACTTTCCAACTGATCTGAATTTAGGCGTATAAATTTAACAAATTCTCTTCTCAATTGATCTAATGTTTTCCCTTCACAA
Source organism: Stictocephala bisonia (assembly GCA_035578905.1). Lineage (NCBI taxonomy): Eukaryota > Metazoa > Arthropoda > Insecta > Hemiptera > Membracidae > Stictocephala > Stictocephala bisonia. The sequence goes on along the minus strand of JAQJVL010000012.1, from coordinate 1,638,852 downwards.
TCTAAACAGTACTTAGACATTCAGCTATTAACTGGGCTTTGGGTAACCGATAGACCCAACCTACTAATGGATCTAGTTCGGTAGGTGACGGAATTGAAGGGTACATGACAGTTCCTACTGTTAACCTTGGGACACTGGGTCGCTGTTCAGCAGGTTTTGTTTGTTGATCCAATCCTTCTCGTTCAGACACTCCTCTCTCGGTTTCCAACGGCTTGCTATCCGTGTTCACGCCAGGTTTATTCACATCCCCCTTCCGGGTTGGCATTTCTTTCGCATTCTGGGATCCACCCTTCGGCAATACGTACATTTGACTACAAAAGTAGCTAAGAATTCTCCAGAAACTAATTGGTCTCAGCACCTCGAAATAATAAAGTCAAAACAGACAAAAGCTTTCGCAATCTAAATAGCTTTCTCCTGGTAATAGACTAAAATTATTGTGATCTATGACTTTCGTAGACTCGAAATGGGATGTCACTTATAATCTCCTCGTTAGTCAGCAGCAAACTGACCGTCTTTATTTTTTTGGAAAATAAAGTAACTCGTCTTTGTGGTGATATGAAACAAGATAATATAAAACTCAACTTCCAAAGATAGTCAAACTCGTCCCTGATGACATTAAATTCGTCCCTGTTCGGACGCATTTGTAAGGTACGTTTTTGTTTACGTTCGGTATCGAATAAATAGTTCGCACACTTTCCAGCTAGGATAGTTGCAGTGGGCTGGGTATAATTTCAGGGGTCGGAGTTAAGGAATGGAGTCGAGGAGAACGGTTCAGTACTTTTCATCTCAAAAGATCATTCACGTGGCACAAGACCACAACTCATCATCACCTCTCGCCTCGAGGTAGGTTGGAACAGTATGGTCAGGATATAGGATGCTGGAAATGCCGATATTATATCCTAATGTCCTAAAACCCCAAGTACCGCCTTTCACGGCAGTCCAAAAGCAAAAGGGGACCTATGGAACCGACCTACGCCTGGGCTAAGTCCCGCCTTTCACGGCAGTTCAAAGCCAAAAGGGGACCTACGAAATTTACCTACGCTTGGGCTGTCCCGCCTTTCACGGCAGTTCAAAGCCAAAAGGGGGCCTACGACACCTACCTACGATTGGGCTAAGTCCCGCCTTTCACGGGAGTTCAAAGCCAAAAGGGGACCTAAGGAAACCTACCTACGCTTGGGCTAAGTCCGGCCTTTCACGGCAGTTTAAAGCCAAATCGATACCAAGAGTCTGCTAAAACTTGCTAATATTGGATTTGATTCACAATTAGGCCAATGTTTATTCAAATAAAGATTACAGCATTATTTATGAACATACAATTTTAAAATTTTTTAAGAGGACACAGTTTTCTAAACCCCCTGAGATCAGATTTTAATTTTATTCGGTGATTTATTTTTTATATACCAATAACTATTGTTCTTATTTCAAGTATATTTTTAAAACAAACCAAAAAAAGATATTTTCATCCACTTCTGGTAACTAAAAACCCACTATTGGCAAGCGATCTTTTACATCTGATTTACAATGTTATGATTAATTCTTTTTAGTAATGCAAGTACTTTATCGAGCTTTCATAATTATCAGGGACATTTAAATTGTTTTAACTGTGTGAATGATAAAACTCAGTATTTGGCATATTAGGGGAAAGGGGGGCCATGCCAAGAAAATGAGGAACTATTAAATAAATACAAATTCCAAAATACAAAAATTGTCAGACATTTGATCTAGTTTCATAAAATATAAACTTATCTGAATATTATTTTATATATATATATTTTTTTTTTTACCACCATAACCCAGAACAGAAGATTTTTCTGAAAATGTGTTTTACCTTGAAACTCTTTATAAATGAGTAGATATATTTTTTATGCTTGAATAAGTTTTATAGCACATTCTAAACATAAATAATGATATAATAATAAATTATAATAATATCGTATAATAATGATATCCACAAAGTCAATGATATAATAATCACAATCCACTTTAAAATATATTCACAAATTCCAAAATTCAATGAAAAAATAAGTACAATGTTATAAAATACACTCGGCGAACCCCTAGTAGCCTACTAAATACGTAAATAAGCAATGTTTCTTTGACAAAAAACGTAAAGTACACTTACAAAATACATATAAAACCTTTATTAAGCATATATCACTAAATATTATTTACAAACAATATTATTTTACATCGACAAAACGTAAACAAAGAAGACACTGACAGAAAATTAACGTAATCATAACACAAAAGTAATGGTGAAATTGAAAACTGAATCTCTGCTTTTCTTCGCCTTTTATTTAATCATAGTGAAATGCAAATAGGTAATGATATATCATTAGATCGCTTCATCGACTATCGTATAATAATGATAAATCGAGCATAAAACATTCTCTTTAAAAATAATGAAGTTTAGTTCTTGGCAGATCGTCACCTTAGCGATAGATGATAGACCCGCCTGTTGTTGGCATAAGATAGAAAAAAAATCTGTCTCAGGTGGCACTAGTCATACTTGTCCTAAAAATAATGTTAAAATGTGAAATACATGTGTTTAAAAGATGTAAGCGTGAAACGTTTTCAAGTGAAGTAATGTTCAATTGCAAAATGTGGTTGCTACTGATAACTGGCGCTGCCTGGTGGCCAAGCGGGGAAGGAGAGTCAACTGCCACGACTGTTCAAATCACACAATGGTTTGGGGTGACAGAGAGACAGATAACAACCAGCCTTCTGATAGTTAACGGAGCTCAGAGAGACAGATAACAACCGGCCTTCTGATAGTTAATGGAGTTCAGAGAGACAGATAACAACCAGCCTTCTGATAATTAACGGAGTTCAGAGAGACAGATAGCAACCAGCCTTCTGATAGTTAACGGAGTTCAGAGAGACAGATAACAACCAGCCTTCTGATAGTTAACGGAGTTCAGAGAGACAGATAACCAGGGCCGCCCAGAGACTTTTGGTGGCCCCGGGGCAGAGTTTACCATGTGGCCCCTTCCTTCCCTTCAAAATAAATTTAATTACTCTGATTATCAAATATACTATAATTAATATTAAAATATCAATATCAATTACAATTTTACTTTTAGCACATTCTACGATATTCTTACCATCTCTTTCGTTAGATTACTATTGTAATTAAGATTCTTGTTCATGGACGTTTTCTCAGGGCTAGCTGCGAAGCTCCGGTAAGTTTTTTCTAATTGTCATATACTTTTTAAATATTTCCTTAAGTATTACCGCTACAATAATATCAATCTCTTATATCAAAACTGTTATTCTTTAATATTAAATAAATAATAACGAACCAAGCAATGCCACAGTCAGTTGCATAGTTGGGCGCAGCAGCTCTTCGATTGCCAGTTGAGGAGCCATCCTCGCCAATGATATTAGCTGTGGGTGAGGGAGGGAGGGGCCAGTAAATTTGTATAGGCCATTTGGCTTCGCTTGCTAAAGAGCAAGTGGCCGAATGTTCACGAAGTAAAATAATTTGGCGATCGCGAACATCTAGTGCTTTAAAAACAGTCAACTGAGAGTTGAGGTTATGTTATTGTTTTAAAAACAGGTTGTAGACCACTGGGTACGTAGCTTATTGATGTTGGACATTAAAACATATAGTTTATATTCGTGATTTTAGTTTCTCCTAAACTTTAAAACTATTCAATTTTTATTTCACAGGCATAAAAGGCATTTTGTACCAACTCAATTTTCTCAGCATAAAACATAGTAAAATTTATGTATGTCAAATTGGATACTATATCATTGATGTACATCACAGTGTACACGTCCGTACAGTGACAGTGGTATTGACACACCCACACACCCATTCACGAACAGTGGTATTGACCCTCCCGCTCAACAATACACGTACAGTGATTCAATTTTAGTTAATTTCACTTATCGCGCAACAAACAATAAATAAATACTGTATTAATGATTGTCAAAAAATATAAATGGCTTACTCGTTCGTCATTGACAGTAAAAATTATGAAAACTATTTTGATTGGTAGTAGATTTGTTATGTTAATGAATGACAACATTAATCAATTATGCTATTTATTTGGGAACAACCTGTACGTGGGCATAATTGGTTTTTAATCAAGAACTACTCTACTGAATATGTTGAGAATACACCCCTGTTCATGTTACAGTTTCAGGTTAAATTAAACCAGACAATAAAAGAGTTACAACAAGTTAAATGTTACAAAATAAATATTATTCAAAAGGAGTTGTACAAATCTGAACAATGATGAAGCTGTTTTATCTATTAACGGCGTACTTAAGAGCTCCTCTTTTCATTAAGACTTATGTCATAATATATTGGTAAAATGTCTTTACGAACATCCATGTCATAATAACTAGTAAATTTAAAATGTCAAAGGAAACTTTACAGTAGATAGAAAGTAAAAAAAATTGTATGTACAGTAAACTCTGGTTAACCGGTTAAATATGATGGAAGATGAATTCGGATAGTACAGAACGTAACAAAATTATAATTTTTAGACAAGATTATGCTACGCAATTCCTCCCACGATAGCGTAGGGCAAGTAGAATGTAATGCATCATACACATATATTGTTGCACATCCGGTAAGCGAGCGGTGATGTTGTTGTATGCATACTTACCAGATTTAAGAATCTAGAAATCTACTGTAATTTAGTGGTTTCATCGTTAATTTATTCTTTTTATACTGTAAAAATATATAATTTACTTTGCAGTATATTACAATACTATATTGAAACATTTATAGTCTATTTTTATTGATTTCAATAAAACGTTACCATAAATTACTGGGCCTAAACTTTGGCTTTTTGTTCTCTCAAAATCTTTAAATGGAATATGAATCAAAGCAAATTAAATTAATTGATAATTATAGTAGTTTACTAGGAAATCTAAAAGAACGCATTAAATTACAGAAATATCACTCTATAAAATACAACAATAACAAAATATTTGTTTACAGGACGACAGTAATCAAACAGACTAATGATTGACGATGTCCCCGATCTAGCCTTCATGACAATTATTGAATTCTTCCCAGCCACGTTTTACAACATCGTATATTTTGCCTGCGGGTTTTTTGGGGTGCAAAACTCAGTTACTACTGAAATACGACTACTATTTCTTAAATTTAGTGCATATATTGAAAAATTAGCTGATCAGGGCCGGGAAAGAGTGCAATGTTACCACGTTCGAACGGAGTGCCGCCGCCTACTACCAGCTTTGAAACCAAGTTTGTAAGAACCTTTTCTCATAAAGACTTTTCGACCTTTTTAAAATGACAGATTTAAAATGTTTTTACTGTAATTTTGTTTGCTTATTTAATTGTGTTGTTCTTAGGATTCCACTTTTTTATTACAATTTATTAATTTGCATACTTTAGGCCGCAGGTTACTGATCACCTACGTTTTCACATTATATAGATCTATTATTTTATTACGATGAGTCAGGGATTTTCGAAATACTAAATCAAGATTATTTGTCTACATAAACAGAATTTGTGAAAAAATACAAAATAATAAGGATTAAAATCTTAATCAACAAACCACTACAAATACAAATCAATTCGCAATTGCTGTATTATCTTAAGTTTATAATAGTAATATATCATAACTAATGGTTTTTTTAAGGATAATAACGTGACCAAGCGATTGATTTTCCTACCACTAAAAGCCAAGATAGAGTTGTATTTAGGACAAGTATAACACTTTTGTTTGAAGTAGTATATAGTTTTGAAATTAAAGTTAAAAAATAAAACATACAGAAACGTTCTTGTCCACCTTGTATTAAACACGTCCAAAAACGGAGTTTTGAGTAATACAAATATAAAGTTATTGGGTCTTTTGACATGTTTTATATAAATAGTGTACGAAAACAGGACATCTCATCGAGGTCGCCCACTGTACACACCACTCAAGTTTATTTATATGTTCGCAAACTGGAATTTATATTTTGGTGTGTTCACAAGCTGCATGCCTTTACACTTGTTCGCAAACAAGACAACTGGCGAGGAGTACAGTTGCAGTCACACACCAACCAGAGCATATGCTGTCACACTACTATGTCGACCGCTGACAAACTTCAAAGACCAGTGTACAACTTGCTCCAAAAGGCTTCCTGGTTGCTATAAAACCAATGGTTTAGTTTAAACGTTTTAAAACTAAAACTGGAAGACTTATCTGGCCTAATATCACTTTTGATATTTTGATACAGGCCTGAATCATTTCTTATCTAGTAGATTATTAAGTATTTTCTTTTTTGTTGCATGAAATGTGGCCCCCCCTGTGAACTAAGTCTGTGTGGCCCCGGGGCAATTTGCCCCTTTTGCCCCCCCCCCCCTCTGGGCGGCCCTGCAGATAACAACCGGCCTTCTGATAGTTAACGGAGTTCAGAGAGACAGATAACAACCAACCTTCTGATAGTTAACGGAGTTCAGAGAGACAGATAACAACCAGCCTTCTGATAGTTAATGGAGTTCAGAGAGACAGATAACAACCAGCCTTCTGATAGTTAACGGAGTTCAGAGAGACAGATAACAACCGGCCTTCTGATAGTTAACGGAGTTCAGAGAGACAGATAACAACCGGCCTTCTGATAGTTAACGGAGTTCAGAGAGACAGATAACAACCGGCCTTCTGATAGTTAACGGAGTTGCAAGTAGTTCCAAAGTCAACACCAGGTAGAGGGTCAGAGGCTCAAGTGTGACATATTCACTGGAGAAGACTGGTAAGCCACCATAAATTAAAGCCAAGTGGTCGGATTTTACTAATTTTTTATAGAATTTGATTACATACAAACCAACAACTATTTATACACAACAAATTAAATTGTAAAATTAAATTTAATTTAAAATTTAATCAAAAATTAAATGAAATTAATTGAATATTACATCATTAAATTTAGGCCTTTGAAAAAAGCTTGAGCACAAAGATCGTAATTGGCAAATAATTCATTATTATTCATCTGTAAGATACCGAATGTCAAGATATACATGAATAAGGGGCAAATGAGAGTGATGATTGTAGATGAACAAGTGTTAGAAACTGGAAGACTAAAGTTAAAATTAAATTTAATTTAAAATTTAATCAAAAATTAAATGAAATTAATTAAATATTACATCATTAAATTTAGGCCTTTGAAAAAAGCTTGAGCACAAAGATCGTAATTGGCAAATAATTCATTATTATTCATCTGTAAGATACCGAATGTCAAGATATAGATGAATAAGGGGCAAATGAGAGTGATGAGTGTAGATGAACAAGTGTAGTCATTGTTACTAACTAATGTCGACTGTTCCTCAGAAAGAGCTATTTATTAATAGCCCAATAGCCAAGTCAACTAGGGGATCTACAGCTTTACGTGGAATCTGAACCACATTCATAAAATTTACCAAATATAAATTGTATGAGTGTCCAGCAAATTGACAGAAACATTTCTCTAAGGAATATGTATGGATGTAATTTTTACTGGACCCATATTCAGTTTCTATTTGGTATATTTAATTTTGGATATCCATGTTAATGATCATTTATTTATTAATACATGTATTGGTAGAGTGGTGATTGGACAGTTGAGAACAAATTAATTTTCAATTCTTTATTCAAATTACAGTTTTATATTCAAAGTAGGGATAAGAGCATGAACGCCAATAAACATTGGCTTTCACGCTCTTATCTTAACAATAGATCAAGAAATAATAAAGCCTTTCTATCGCAGTGATTCACACCAGAGCACAAGAGCTGCAAGGTTTAACTAGTTGTCTGCATATGGAAATTAATGAGCAATATTTTTTATACATATTCCACTGGACCACTACTAATAACTTTGGGGCTGGTGGAAAGTATTTGATCTGTAAATTGGCAAATAATTGAAGAAGAACAGATTTTCTTTTAGCAATCACAGATCAAACAACTTATAAGTTAATTGGTGCAGTTTGCAATAGTTTTTTTATTTATTTTAGAAAATTAAAATTTATTATTTTTTCAAAAGTACAAAAAATAATTATTGAGTTATACAGCAGTTATTTGATTTGTTAGCATAGAACCCTTGATTATATACACGTACTACGATAGATATCCCATGTAATAGGAATATTTCTGCCTTTAATTTAGTTAGTTAGTGAGGCCCACAACCACAGCTGGTTTAAACTGCATTACATTTACTACTTGGGACTACACTAGCATTCCACAATGAACCACAAAAACAGCTGATATTTTGAGACTAAAAATTTAACATAATTTTTTTCTATAATAACTTCACTCGCCAGTTCACATGGGCCTACAGGCCTGTGCATGAACTTTATTCAATAAGTGAAGTACCTATTGTTGGCTCAGTGGGGATTTGAACCTTGGACCTTGCCCTCCCCAGTCTGAAGCCTTAACCACTGAGCCACCACATCGACATTGGATGGGAAGTCTATTTGTATATTAAATCAATGGTAGAACTTAAGAAATGCAGATTTTTTTTTTATTTCCTTACAAAATTCTCTAAAATTAACCATGTGCATTTGGAGGTTTTATGGATACAAATTACATTTCTTTGTTTAATATTATATTACTTACTTATATGAATCACTTAACACAGTAACTATTTCTCGAAGAACACCAAAACAATTATATCTGTTTGGTAAATCCTTGGAAATACGTTGAAATTATAGACCAAGGGTGAAAACGGTAAATCAAGACAAAACTGTCCTAGTCCAAACCTTACTAAGTTCTGTAATATTAAAACAGTAGCGTTCTGTTGAAGTCTAAATAAATATCTTTCTCAAAATTTGTTCAATTACATAGGTAATAAAATACTCAAAGACAGAAATCGTCTGTCCCTGTAGAATGTTGGACTAGCTGGCACAAAAGAGCTACTTCCTGGAGTGTTCTGGCTTTAGGATATGCCATTACAAAATACATGCCAATAGAGTTTTTTAGTTATAGGTGAAATGTTTTCATAATTCGCCTGACTTTTCCTGACTTGAGGAAAAAATGAAGAGATATTTTTTAGAAGCTAAAAATTACCTTACTGTTCAGCTAGTTTTCTATGTGATAAAAATTATAGACCAATTGATTATCAGGAGACTTTCTATTTACTCTAAAGCACTTAGTTATTTACCTTGAAAAATTATAGACCAATTGATTATCAGGAGACTTTCTATTTACTCTAAAGCACTTAGTTATTTATCTTGAAAAATTATAGACCAATTGATTATCAGGAGACTTTCTATTTACTCTAAAGCCTATTTACCAAACAAGTTATGTACCTTGAAAAATTATAGACCAATTGATTATCAGGAGACATTCTATTTACTCTAAAGCACTTAGTTATGTACCTTGAAAAATTATAGACCAATTGATTATCAGACTTTCTATTTACTCTAAAGCACTTAGTTATGTACCTTGAAAAATTATAGACCAATTGATTATCAGGAGACTTTCTATTTACTCTAAAGCACTTAGTTATTTACCTTGAAAAATTATAGACCAATTGATTATCAGGAGACATTCTATTTACTCTAAAGCACTTAGTTATGTACCTTGAAAAATTATAGACCAATTGATTATCAGACTTTCTATTTACTCTAAAGCACTTAGTTATGTACCTTGAAAAAATTATAGACCAATTGATTATCAGGAGACTTTCTATTTACTCTAAAGCACTTAGTTATGTACCTTGAAAAATTATAGACCAATTGATTATCAGGAGACTTTCTATTTACTCTAAAGCACTTAGTTATGTACCTTGACAAATTATAGACCAATTGATTATCAGGAGACTTTCTATTTACTCTAAAGCACTTAGTTATGTACCTTGACAAATTATAGACCAATTGATTATCAGGAGACTTTCTATTTACTCTAAAACACTTAGTTATGTACCTTGAAAAATTATAGACCAATTGATTATTAGGAGACTTTCTATTTACTCTAAAGCACTTAGTTATGTACCTTGATATTGGTAAACATACTAATATCACGGTAGATCAATCTCAAACTTCAACATGTCACACGTGTTCTGAAGAATACATTAATCATTATATCAATAGTTGCCCAAAATGAAGTATGATCAGCTTGAAATACAAAACTTTATCACACTCGAGTATTTTTATTTTGACAGTAATATAATTGTTAACACTGTTTATTGTAATATTAGTATTAAAATAAGGTTGTAAAATAATATAAATAAAATAATATAAAATAATAATAAAATATTGTAAAATCACAGTTAGCTGGCTGTAGTGTTGCAGTATTTAAGTTCAAGTTCTAAAATTTTTACTTAAAACAGGACATATATATGTGTGTGCGTGCGTGCGTGCGTGCGTGCGTGCGTGCGCGTGTGTGTGTGTGTGTGTGTGTGTGTGTGTGTGTGTGTGTGTGTGTGTGTGTGTGTGTGTGTGTGTGTGTGTGTGTGTGTGTGTGTGTGTGTGTGTGTGTGTGTGTGTGTGTGTGTGTGTGTGTGTGTGTGTGTGTGTGTGTGTGTGTGTGTCTTATGGCTTTCAAGCGAGCTTCCAAAATAAAAGAAGAAAGAATGACAAATTAAAAATCGAATCAACAATTAAAAATAAGAATAAAATGAAATCCAAAGTACTCGTACAAGGTACTTCTGTCTTAGTGTTCAAATATTGATCTCCCGTTACAGAGCTAAATCCAGGTTTTGTAACCATTTAATACCTGCACAACCAATTGAGTACCTGCTCCTGTTTTAAGTACTGTTTCAAGAGACATATGTCTCTTAAAATCTGAATGATCCCTCTTGTAGTTAGAGTACCAGGGTACAACTTAACTAGTTGTGATTGAGGAATAAAAAAATGAAAAAATATTTTATTAAAGGCCATGTGATGGTTGGGTGACAAGGCTGTCAAATGTTACGTGTGATGGCTGGGTGGTTACATTGTCAAGCCTCATATGTGATGATTGGGTGACAAGGTTGTCAAATCTTATGTGTGATGGAATGGTGACGTCAAGCATTATGCATGATTGGTGAGTGTCTAGACCATGAAGTCTTATGAGATGGATGGCTGTCTACAAGCATTAACAAATTTTTAGAATCAAGGTTTTGATTGGTTATAGAACACCCTGATTTTGGTTATACTGATTGATGCCTATTTCATGTATTATTGTATTGTATTATGTATTGGTCCACGGCAAATAAAGTTTCTTGATTCTTGAAGTTGAAACCACATGCTTGTTGGGCCCCTGCTGGAGCTTTCACTAATTTTGGTCTTCTCCTTTTTTGAACCCTTCAATAATGGTTTTGTTATAAATGTATTTCAATGTGGAAGTTATAGGATATATGATTGGTACACTATTGCTTTCCTACAAGTTGTAAGAGAGGTCCTACAAAATTTGCCTAAAAAATTAGCTTTTTTCTTATAAAACTTACAAAATCTCTAGATACATTGTCTACCCACAAATAAATTTCCTCTGAGAGTTTCAAATATTTAATAGTTGGTCTTGAGACGCAACCATGAAATATAATTTGACTGAAAATCCGACCATTTCAGAGATATATATGTATCTTATGGCTTTCAAGCCAGCTTAAAAAATAAAAGAAGAAAGAAAGAAAAATTAAAAATCGAACTATCAACTAAAAATCAAAATAAAATGAAATCCAAAGTACAAGGTACTTCTGTCTTAGTGTTCAAATATTGATGTCCTATCACAGAGCTAAATCCAGGTTTTGTAACCATAATAACTGCTCCACCAATTGAATGAAGACCAGCCAATCCCCCATGAAAAGAAAGCAGTGGGCAAATCATTAACTATGAGATCCATAGTTTAATTTTGGCTCTGCCATGTGACGGCAGAGAATTGCTACTAGATACTTGTTGGGGCCCAAAAGATGGTGAACTATGCCTGGCCAGGACAAAGTCTGGGGAAACCCTGATGGAGGTCCTTAGAGATATTGACATGCAAATTGATTGTCAGAGCTGGTTATAAGGATGAAAGACTAATTGGAAGACTGGTTGCTGGTTCCCTCTGAAGTTTTCCTAAGGATAGGTAGTGCTCGGTAGATGAATCTCGTGCAATAAAGCGAATGATTAGAGGCTTTAGGGCCGAAATGACCTTAACCTATTCTCAAACTTTAAATAAGTGAGATCTCCAGCATCATTGAGTCAGAGTGCCAATTTTGGTAAGCACAAATGGCGCTGTGAGAATAACCAAAACGCCGAGCTAAGGCGGCTGAACGACGCTCATTGGAAACCATGAATGGCGTTGGTCGCTTCATTCTTCATGACAGCAGGATGGTGGCCATAGAAGGTGCAATCCGCTAAGGTGTGTGTAATAAAGCACCTGCCAAAGCAACTAGGCTTGAAAATGGATAGGGCTGTAGCGTTGTGCCTATACTCGGCCGTAAACGGCAAAGTGGGTGGTAACCTTGGGGTGGTCAGGACCCTATGCCTTGACGATTAGGAGGGTCGCGGCAGTGTGCACTTTCGCAGTCTCCATTCAACGATCAACTCAGACAGACCAGGGTAATCCAACTGTCTAATTAAAATTGCAATGGCCTTAATGGGTGTTGATGCAATGTGGTTTCTGTCCAGTGCTTTGAATGTCAAAGTGAAGAATCTCAAGCAAGCGTGGGTAAACGGCAGGATGAATTAGATAGCTGGGTTAAGGAGTTTGATTGGAAAATACTCTAAGCCCAAAGGGAAGCTAACAGTGCAGTAATACCCAGAGGAGAGACCAAGACATGGTGATCTGATAGGGCAAGAAGAAAAATTACTTGGTTTGCAAGGACCCAAGGACTATTGAAGATAATTCCGTTCAGATTGGTGGATATTGTTATGGAAGTCAATCTGGGTGAACTTGATAAAGAAAATAAATGAAAAGATCCTCCCCATGAATGCAAACAGTATAAAACCTCTGGGAGACAGAGACTGTAACCCATATAGGACTGATGAAGAGACTAGGCTAAGTCTAGCTCGGAGGTTAAGTTTATAACCCTGAAAGAAGTACTGTATGGGAGAGCCCGAGGCCCCGAGGGAGTTACAAAGATAGGGTTAAAAAACAAACCTGGACAGTATGGGACTCTAGCTGTTTTATACAACACAGTATTATTCAAAAATAAATATTCCAGCAGTTGGAGTAGGAATCGTACCACGCTAATCTCAAAGCCAGGCAAAGACCAGGCACTTGAACTTGAACTGGCAGCCCATAACCATAGCACCATTGTTAGGACGAATCTTCTCCGCATTGGGACCCAGGGAGCGGGCTCTGAATTGAGTATGGACCTGAACTCAGTCTGGTTGTAAGGAATAGAAGAAGAACTTATAGAATATTAAACACCAATCTCTAGAAAGAGCGTATAAAAACAGCCAAATAACTTGTCATCTAATTAGGGACGCCCATGGATGAATTAGTGAGATTCCCTCTGTTCCTATCTACTATCTGGCAAAACCACTGCCAAGGGAACGAGCTTAGGAAAATCAGGGGGGGAAAGAAGATCCTGTTGAGCTTGACTCTAGTCTGGCACTGTAAGTGGGAGACGGTAACGTCACCTGTGAAATACCACTACTTTCATAATTTCTTTACTTAATTGGTTAGGCGGAGGGCGTTTATCGAGGGTATTACTCCCTGGCGGTACAGTCTTCTCACGTCAAGCATTCAAGGATTGCCAGCGGCTAGGGGTTGGACTCTTGAATAGGTTCTTCATCACTTGAATTATTCCGACACTCGAATACATTCAGGTTCCGGTATCACTGGAGTGTGAATATGCTACAAATGCAATCAAGAATATAATGAGGCCTAAATTTTGGTGATTACCAGTAAGTTCCTAAAATATTTATGTTTAAATTCCTCTGACAGTATTACTCCTAATCTAAACAAGAGCAATTTTTACGCCTCTTACACTGAGACTGGTTTTAACTTTTTGGGAAGGAAGTTTTATTTAAATTTCATATTTCACTGGCAGAATAGTGTTGAGTTTTTGTAAGATTTATAAAAGCTAAATAAAAAGTTTTTAGATATAATCTGTAAAGATAGTTTAAAGACTTAGAAATGAACTAACTGAAGGCTATTTAGTTTCTTAAATTTCATTCAAAGTAATTTGTGTCTAGTAAATTTTACTCAAATATTAGAAGGTCTTTTTGAATTAATGAAATGTCTTTTTCTGAATGTCTCCAAATTTGTTTAGCAACAAAGTAGAAAGTTCACACACATATATGTATAACAAGTCAACTTATATTTATTTAACCTAAATACCAGAAGGCGCCGATTGTAATCAAAGCGATTATGCTTATTATTTTCTTATAAGCCAAAACTATGTGACCAATATCAAATATATATTGTTTGTAAGTTTAATTTAGTTCTAGACTTGGTAGACATCTTTACCATATGCGGGGACATTCCAAAAAATATCCTTAAGTACTTTACATAGACGGATGGCATCTTTAAACTTGAAATAACAAGTAGTTTTTGGATGGAATCACGTCTCTCTAATCCTCTTACCGCACACTGTTTCAGGACAGAGAGTTTGTTGAACTGGAGGTGCCATACAATGGACAGCCCAAACGGCCAGGGTCTCCAAGTCCACTGATCAGTCCTACTCACTCCTCGGGCAGCCGCACTGGCCTGCTGCACAGCTGCTGTGGACGCTGTTGTGGCCAACGCTACCAGGTAACTCACAACTCACACCTCAAACATACAAAACATTCATCAGGATAAATTAAAGTGCTCAGTAATTAAAAATATAGATACAAACATATAGTTTTATATTTAGTTTCATTACTCTGATATGAAATAAAAACCCAATATAAAACGTTGTTTGTAGGGTTTCATCTTGTATAGTATAAAAATTAAGTGAGATGAGAATAAATTTAAAATCAGTCAATTTTTTCAGTAAAAATAACCGCAAAATATTTAGTAAATGTTATATTATAAATGATTCTTTACTTACATACTACCAATGATACTAGTTGGAAAAAATAAGGAAGAAAATGGCACATCCTGTGTTTTTCAACCCATATATAACACTATTGTACGATTACTTACTTTTAGGTAGTCTACATTTAAAAACTACATCTAATTGTTTCCCAGGATTCATGAGAATGTACATAACTTCGTCAAAGTAAGACTTATTGAAATCACCATCTTTGCCAAAATTTATCCATTAGCCTTTGGTTGTGGCTGTCAGTAAGTGCACGTATCTAGTTTTAAAAATAAAAATTCGTAAGTAACCATATTTTTTTGTCAAATGAACATACATAGCTTAAAACAAGTTCAAGAATCAGCATTTAATAAGCAACTTTATTAGTTTAATAGCAACAGTATGTACAAGTTAAAATTCTTCTTTCATTGTCATGCCTGAAGAGCAAAACCAATAGAACTAACATGCTGTGATTCATTAGGTAAGTACAATGTGGGGTGGGAAGCAACCCCAGTGCACCAACAGTAGTTCCAAATGCATACGTAGGGTGGGTTGAGGCTGTAGTAGATGTACGTATGTGTAGGAGTAGTGGTATGCCAAATATAGATGAGTGGTGTTAGTATTTAATGGGGGTTCAAGATGTTATTGGTTCTTGAACAAAAAGAAGGAATTATCTGGAAACTTAATTTCCTTTTAATGAATTTAGCTTACCATACCTTTAATTGATTTCTTACAGTAAATTATGTCTTTGCTAAAAGATTCTCTGGTTCATATAAATGGTTTTATATTTAATTAATCGAGTACTTGAACTGATTATGTTTAATATTTTTTCTGAACCTATAAATTTAAAACAAACTTTAATAATAATAATAAATAATAAATTCTTTATTTTTCTCTAATTATAGGAATTATTGTTACATTCAAATAACATTTAACTGATGTATGAAACTTATAACAAAATAGTATGTATAGTAATAAATAAACAAACAGTAATAAACACAGTTGTACATTTTTTTTCTTGTATACCTATCCAACAATAGTATGTATATTAAAAAACCAAACAAATAAATACACAGTTAAACATTTTTTTTTTTTATACCTATCCAGGCTGACCAAAATAACTTAACATTTACTGTTTATAATTTACATAAGAGAGAAAAATAATAGGGCCCCTAAGACTGATAAAGTCTGTTCAGGGGGTCCTTCATTCAAAAATAAAAATATATTTGGTATATAGAGCTCAAAAGCAGAATAGTTTACTTTGTGTACACTGAGTTGGACTACTTAGAATTATCTTTAAAAGTGTGCTTTTACCCATGTTTATAACTAAATAAATTTTTATTAAACGTTTCTGCAAATTAATCTATTTCTAACATAGATATATACAATACTATCAAAAACAAAACGAAACAAAAAAATTGACATGACAAGAAACAAACAATACAATATATTACTAACTTATAATTTGCAACATTTCCCCAATGTTTTGTTGCGACAATAGCCATTCATGTAAGTATTTTAAAAACCTATGTACATTGCTTTCAGTTTTGATATTATATGGTAATTTATTATAGATACGTGGTGCTATAAAATTAAATGTTCGTGTTTAGAACGTTAAATTTGGTTTAGGTACAGAACTCAAATTAGCATTTCTTAATCTAATCCTACAAGGGTTATCATTATTCAAGAGCCTACCATTATTGTAATATACTTTTAGGACCTTATATATAAAAAGAGTCCTTATGGGTAAAATCTTTAAAAGCACAAAACATGGGGAGGACGGTTCAAATTTGTTCTTCTTCATAATTACTCTAACAAACATTTTCTATAAGGTATTTTTTGTCATGTACGCTCATGAGAAATAATAACTATCAGGTAGCTTGTAAATATAGGGCGATCGTTACAACTATCTGATAGCTTGTAAATATAGGGCGATCGTTACAACTATCTGATAGCTTGTAAATATAAGGCAATCGTTACAACTATCTGATAGCTTGTAAATATAGGGTGATCGTTACAACTATCTGATAGCTTGTAAATATAGGGCGATCGTTACAACTATCAGGTAGCTTGTAAATATAGGGCGATCGTTACAACTATCTGATAGCTTGTAAATATAGGGCGATCGTTACAACTATCTGATAGCTTGTAAATATAGGGCGATCGTTACAACTATCTGATAGCTTGTAAATATAGGGCGATCGTTACAACTATCTGATAGCTTGTAAATATAGGGTGATCGTTACAACTATCTGATAGCTTGTAAATATAGGGCGATCGTTACAACTATCTGATAGCTTGTAAATATAGGGCGATTGTTACAACTATCTGATAGCTTGTAAATATAGGGCGATCGTTACAACTATCTGATAGCTTGTAAATATAAGGCGATCGTTACAACTATCTGATAGCTTGTTAATATAGGGCGATCGTTACAACTATCTGATAGCTTGTAAATATAGGGCGATCGTTACAAGATGAACGTTATCTCCATGTTGAATGTTAACGGCAATTGCAGTTAACTTTCCCACATTAAAATGTTCCTTTTATCGTTTTTTTGCAGGTTTGATACTTGACTTGTCAAAACTTTTGGAAGAGGGCTGTTATTTGATTTCTAGTCTCTCTTTTATCTAAGAAAATGTTTTTCATAATTTCACCTTTGTATTAGGGTCAATTGCAACCATATACGAGGAGGTACTCAAAAGAAACCACAAGTATGTTTAAAAAAATATATATTTCAGTTTTTGTACAAAACAACCTTATCTCCCAAAAAATAACCCCCATCAAACTTGATATAGATGCCCAATCAGTAATTAAATTGATCAGAACATGCTTTATACTCATCTTCAGTAACGGAAGACAGCTGTTCCACAGTTTTTTCGTGGCCAGATTCTGTCAAATCAGATTCCTTTCATATCCCTCTTCATTTGTAAATTATTTCTAGGCTCTACCATAGCACTGTTTTACCACCTTTGAAAAGATATCTGTATCAGTTTCTACCTATTCTCTCAAAACATGTTTCAATTTGACATGTTTGTTTTTTTAACACGTTCACTGCTGGCTCCATTATGGGAGTGTTACGAGATATAAAATAGTGTTGATATTTATATGTTTAACATTTATTACAAAAAGAAAAAAAGGTTAAGAGCACAAAGCATACGATAGCTATAACTGGTAATAGAAACGCATTTACGAAGCACAAAGCTTGAACCCTTTGTGAGTAGGCAGGAAATAACAAGATAAGAAACAAGACATGTATATTGAACATGACAAAAGAGTGTCATCAGTATTGGACATAAGAGATGACACAATTTTGCTTCATCTTCAGTGAACATGTTAATTGTCATTCAGAATCCAGGCACAAATTCGGCAGGGACTAATTTCACTCTCTAGTTTACATTTGCTAAACTGAGCTCTAAGATAGTCCACTTATCTCTGACAACTGCTCAGTGGTCTGACAACACAAGTTCTAGAATTGTCTCATCATTAGCGTCTGTTCAGGCATTTGACGGATGTCAAGAACAGTCCATTTGACGGATTGTCATTAATCCACAAGTCACCATATATAAAATCGGAAAATCATTCTTACAATTGAGTTTATCTGTAGTGCCATGTCTGTAAGTTGTTTTCAACATTACAACTGTTACAGCGTAGTTTTTGCCGAGAGGGAGGTAACATTTTCACATTCTTCACCTTAATTTGCCACCATGAAAAATGACGAGAGAACAAAACAACTCTAGCTGAAAAAATCACTAAAGATGAACAGAACAAGCCTGATAAACGGAACACATGGCACTGAACTGGCAATGTCACACTCTATATGCCTATCGGGAGAAATAACTATCATTCCAAACAAACTCCACTCATGGCAGCACTATTCCAGTTTCTTTTGGGTACCCCTCTCGTACATTGCACGTGAGCATGATATAGTATTATCTTACATTATTGTAATCACAAATTTACGTTTTTTGTACAAGGCTCATGATTAGGTAATTAAATAAAAAACAGTAATAATATGAACAAAATTACTACAGAACAAAAAAGAACATGATATACTGGAGCCAACAAGGTAATCACAGATATTAGATACCTTGGTAAAGTTGACTACATTGGAAATTACATACTCAACAGTTGATAAAGAAAGAAAATGACGGTGATATTTCTCGAAAATATTTTAAAGAGTACATCTCGGACTAGATTTGTAGGTGTTTGTATCTAAACAATTAGGTGCATACTCCTTGTTTACTTTTTAGATAAATATGATTGAAGTTAACTAGAATATCGGAAAAGTTTGAAAAGGACCAATTTCTGACAGCTCTTTCCCAGAAAGGGACGGAGGAATTCCCATCTAACATAAAACGAAGGGGTCAAACTGAAATATCTGTAGGGATAACCTTTTACCTTTTACCTTCCTCTTCTTCGCCACAATCCGCAGACTGGGGAATCGTCATTAAAGTTGTCTTCTGGCCAACCTTTCCAGGCTAAGCCCACTTGTGTGTATATGTGTGTGTGTCTATGTATTCTTGTATAAAGTAGTATGGCCTATCAATAAGATATTGCTTGAGTGTATTTAAAAATTTGTTGTAATTTTGAATGTTTTTAATGTTATCTGGGAGAAGGTTTATGAATTTGGATCCTGTGTATGTTGGTGTATTGCTGAATTTTTTTAGTTTGTGTTGTGGTAGCTCTATGTTATTTTTATGTCTTATGTTATGGGTATGGAGTTGGGATCGTAAATTTGGATTAGATTTTTTTATTAGAATAATGGTTTCGAGAATATATTGTGAGAAGACTGTTAGGATTTTTAGGCGGGTAAAGAGGGGTTTGCAGTGCTCCAGGTAGGGTTTTCTGCATATCGTTCTCAGCGTTTGTTTCTGAAGTATGAGTATCTTCTCCATATTCATAAAGGGCACTGATCCCCATGCGGAAATTCCGTATCGGATATGTGAGGCAAAAAGTGAATGATAGGCTATAACTGAGGTTTCTTCGTTGGTTATGTTGCGGATCCTTTTGATTGCATAATGTGCTGAAGCCAATTTTTTACAAAGATATTCTGTGTGTTGTCGCCAGGTTAAATTCTTGTCAACTATAATTCCTAAAAATTTAGTAGTTTCTTGCGTTGATATGTTGAGACTGTTCCATTCTTCTTGATTGGATTGATTATTGTTTGGTGTGAAGTTGATGTGTGTGGTTTTATCGGTATTTAATTTTAATTTAAGATTGTTGCATATTGATGTTACGTTGTCTATTGCTTCATTTATTTGTTGAAAATTATCTTCGGTCCTGTTCGTGGGTATGATTATTGTTGTGTCGTCTGCAAATAGTATACATTTATGTTCTTCTGCTAGTTTCTCTGGAAGGTCGTTGATAAATATTAGAAAAAATAATGGGCCAAGGATGGATCCTTGTGGAATGCCTTGTGTATTTTGTTTGAGAGATGAACGGGTAGTTATCATTGTGTTGTTGTTAAGATGGTCTATTTCCACGTACTGGTATCTATTATTAAGATAATTTTTTATTAGTTGTAAGGCTTGGCCTTTTATGTTGACTTTTTCTAGTTTTTGAATGAGTATTTCCCAGTTTAGGGAGTCAAACGCTTTCTGAAGGTCCAGGAAAAGTCCGGAGGCATTTTGCCTGTTCTTCCAGGTTTGTGATATGTCTTCACATAGCTTAGCTATTGCTGTGTTAGTTCCGCGATTTTTCCTGAATCCATGCTGGCATGTTGTGAGGAAGTCATTTTGTTCTAGGTGGTTTATAATTTGATCATAAATGGCTCTTTCTAGGAGTTTAGCTATTGTTGGTAAATTTTATATTGGTCTGTAGTTACCGGGATCTTGCCTATCTCATTTCTTTAGTTTAGGGTATATTTTTGAAATTTTGAGGTTTTGAGGTATAGCATTTTGGGTCAATGATGTGTTGATGATGTGTAGGAGAGGTTTTGCGATTTCCTTTCTGCAGTGTTTAAGCATTTTCCCGGTAATATCGTCATGTCCTGCTGCATTGTTTGATTTTATATGAGAAAAAAGTTTTGCCAATTTATCTTGTGATATTGTTTTAAATTTTGTTAAACTTGGTTTATCTTTCATGTAGTTAGGTTGTTCAGTGTCTTCAGTGTTGTTTAAATGTTGTGGTCCGTGTTGATTAGGTTCTGCTATGGGATTAATGAAGAAGTTGTTAAAAATATTTGTAATTCCCTGCGGGTCCGTGACGATGCTCCTATCATGGCGCAGAGTAATGCAGGCCTGCTCCTGGTTTGTTTTCCCTCTTTCCGTGTTGATTGCTCTCCATATTTCTTTGGTTTTGTTGTCTGACTCTTCTATTTTTGTGATTGCGTATGTAGAGCGTTGGGTCCTAACTAGTTGGTCGTAGTCTTTTTTTTATTTTGGAGTATTTATTTTGGTCTTGAGCGGAGCCGCGTTGTTCATATTTATTTTGTGCGATCTGTAGCTCCTTTCTTTTGGTTATGATGTCTTCATTCCAGAATATGGTATTTTTCCTACGTTGTGTTATCTTGGTAGTTTTAGGGATGGCTTGGTCAAGGTTTAATTTAAGGATTTTTAAAAATTCATTGTATTCATGTTCAATTTGGTCATGGTTGTAGATATTTTGCCAATTGGTTTGCTTGAATAACTTTTTTAGTTCATCTAGGTTTGACTTTGTGTAGTGTCTACTAGTTTTGTATATCGCCTCAATGCTTCATCAAAATTTACACCAACTGTTCTCTTTGACCATATATTAACTGAAGTAATAGGCTCCTGTACAACCTTTTTAGTATCATTTGTTGAATCAAGTTTCGTTGTTTCACTTTTCTGCTTGTCATTCTCAGTTGTGTTTTCTGACTTTTTCTTTTTATTTTCCTTTCCATCTTCTGTAATAGTGGATTTAGTTAAACTTTCCAAATGCCCTTTTCCATGTGATAACAATATTTTTTTTCTTGTCTGGACTTCTCTCTCTACTTTGTTTCTTATTTTCTCTCCTTTTTTCCTTAGATTTATCATCTTCAGAGTCACTACTTGAACTAGAAGAATATGAAGATGATGATGACGACGAAGTTTTTTCCTCTTCTTCTTTTGAACTTCCTGACTTTGTACGTTTTCTATACTGACGTTTTTGTTTTTGGTGATTATTATCATCCGGTTTCACAATATCTTTTGTTGCTTCTTTGGGAGGACTTTTACTGATTTTGAACTCGATACCACCTTCTTTCTCGTTTCCTGTTCCTTGATCCTTTTTTGTTTTCTGTCTGCACTGTAGGAACTGTATCAACGGTGGTTTTATATATATATATGTCGATAAAATCCAGAAATGTCTTTTTGTTTTGATACATCACCAATTTCTTCCAATCTATCCATACGTTTTTCTCCTTCCTCTAATTTTTGAAATTCTTCTAGTTTTTTCTTATAAGATGAAGTAACAAAAGTTTCTTTGTCTCTAAATTCTTCTCCTTCTGCTTGCTTTTCTTTTTGAACTTGCCTCTCCAGCATTCTTTCGTTTTCAAGTTTTCTCCTTTCTGCATGTCTTTTTAAAGACTGTATATAACGTGACTGCTTTTTCTCCTCTTTCTTTGGCACTGTTTTATTGACTTTTATGTCGTCATAGACCTCATCATATTGGTATATTGTTGGATCTTGATTTAAAGCTTTGTGAATTTGCCTTTTATCTGTAGACTAGTGCTTCACGCTGATAAGCTTTCTTCTTCCAATCACCACCTTCTTTACCAGAATCACTTCCCTCATCAAAAACTGATGGTCTTTGTATGATTTCTTGGTTGGATCCTTTCTTAGATAATATTAATCCATATCTGGATAATTTACTTTTGTTCATTTCCTCAAATGAAAACAACAAGAACGGTAGTTTACTTTCAACTATGGGAATATATTTGTATAAATTACGACTTTGGTTTCTCATATCATGTATCGTAGAAATAAATTCCCTCACATCAGACCTGGGAGGGATCTAGACTTCATGTCACCCGAGCAACAGTATCATTTGACTTCCCTTCTTTTTCAAAAATATAATTTTCTTACAAATACTGTTTGAATTTCTTTTAATCTACAATTATTGCTCTATTTGTTTTTATTTTTGTTCATTAGTATAAATTATCTTTTCTACAATGAGATATACAAATTTATTTCCTAACTAAAGAACTGGTAGTCAAGATCAAGGCTTTTATTTATAGCAATATTTGACTTACTGTTTACAAATTAAAATTTCCTAACATATATATAATTCTTTCCACAGCCTATTGATCATTTTGTTTATTTTTAGTCTACTAATTTTATTTCTTAATTTTGAACTTTTAATGTAAAAGATTTTACTTATAACTTTTATAAATACTGAATAATCCATTCCCAGGGTTTCATTTCATATTTCAAAGGGAGAGTCTCATTGGTGTCACTGTACATTTCCCATATATCAAAGAATTTTGCACGCAGTCCAACTAATACTTTAAAATAAAATTATAATTATTGAAATTACTATTTACTTAATAAAATTTTGTACAATTCATTAATTTTGTTTTAAATAATAAAATATACATTACTTCCCTTCAATTTTCCATATTTCAAAGGCAATTAGATCTTAGAATGCGATGAT
Source organism: Stictocephala bisonia (assembly GCA_035578905.1). Taxonomy (NCBI): domain Eukaryota; kingdom Metazoa; phylum Arthropoda; class Insecta; order Hemiptera; family Membracidae; genus Stictocephala; species Stictocephala bisonia. The sequence goes on along the minus strand of JAQJVL010000012.1, from coordinate 1,615,404 downwards.
AACCATTCTCGACCTATTTTCTCTGCATTTAACTGTTCTTTAATATATTAATTATAAAAATTAAATGTTTTATATGTTTAATTATAAGCACTAAATTATAATTCTTTTAAATTACAATATCATTTTATTTTATTTATTTTAAATTAAAAGTGGATTAAAGGAAATCAAAACTATGAAAGAATTCACTACCCAGAGCATTAACATACATATATCTTTTTTACAATTTTCAATATTTTTGGCATTTTTTCAAAGCAGTGAAAGGGAGAATGTATTTAATGTGAAGCACTTTTAGAGATTAGGTTATAAGAGATAGGAGAGGATAGAGAATAGGGGGCTTCTTGAAGAAAGTCTTAACGAGAAGTGAGAGGAGTTATAATAAGCAGTGAGTTCAGAGACGGAGAGGTAAGAGGGGGAGGGGGGAGAGGAGAGAGAGAGAGGGAGAGAGAGAGGGAGAGAGAGAGGGAGTAGAGAGAGAGAGGAGAGAGAGAGAGAGAAGGGGAGAGAGGAGAGAGAGAGGAGAGGGAGAGGGAGGGAGGGGAGGGGAGGGAGAGAGAGAGAGGAGGAGAGGAAGAGAGAGGAGAGGAGAGAGAGGTGGAGAGTGAGAGGAGAGGAGAGGGAGAGGGAGAGGGGAGAGGGAGAGGAAGAGGGAGAGGAGAAGGAGAGGGAGAGGGAGAGGGAGGGGAGAGGGAGAGGGAGAGGGAGAGGGAAGGTGAGGGAGAGGGAAGGAGAGAGAGGGAGGAGGGATGGAGGGAGGAGGAGAGGAGGAAGGGAGAGGAGAGGGAGAGGGAAGGGAGGGAGAGGGAGGAGGGAGGGGGGAGTGGGATGGGTGGGGGGGGGAGGTTAGGTATGGGAGGAGGAGGATGTAGGGACTGAGGAGGTGCGAGTATGGGAGTATAAAGGGGAGTCGTGTGGGGTTTTCGTTGGTGGAGGGGCTTTCGTGGAGTGTGATTTTTTAGGAGTTGTTGGGAGGTTGCTGGAGGTAGTTTCAGTTTAGCTATTGGGTGAGTTACGTGTGGACTGGGAGTGGGAAGTCCGAGCTAGGATTCCTGTGCGATGGGATTTTCGGGGAGAGTTTATTGAGGGCCAGGTTTGTAGTTCAGCTTGGGATCTGCTCTCTAGGTGGGGCTGGCGCGTGCTTCTCGGCGAGGGCTCTGGACCATGGCTCCGATCTCTGGCTTCTGGAGGGAGGTGGTGAGCTGGTTGCCGGGGGAGGGTGTAGGCGGGTTCTGGGGTCTCGTCGCGGCTCGTGGGTGGGGGCTGATTGGTGGTGGTGCTCCTGTGGGCTGGGGGGAGGGGGGCGGGTAGTGCGCGTGGTGGGCTGGGTAGGGTATTCGGTGGCGATGGAGCTGGAGGGTGGGTTTGGTGATGGGGTGGGCTGGGTAGCGGGGTTGCAGGTGGGGTGGGGAGGGGGGGGGAGGGCTGGGTTAGGCCGGAGGTCTGGTGAGATCGAGGGGAGGTTTGGGTGTAGGCGTTGAGGATGTCTAGTGTGACGAGGAGAGTCGAGAGTAGCGAAGAGATCCGAAGAGAGGAGAGAGAGAGAGTGGACGCGGAGGAGGGAGATGGAGCCAGGAAGGAGGAGGAAGCACGAGAGAGAGGAGAAGACGAGGAGAGAGAGAGAGAAGAGCGAGGAGAGCAGTGAGGAGACGGATGAGGGAAGGAGACGAGGGAGGAGAGAGAAGAGAGAGAGATAGAGAAGAAGAGAGAAGGATATCCAGATGATGAGAGAGCAGAGGAGAGAACCTTGAAGTTAGAAAAAACTGTAAGACGCAACTACGCGCAGGTCTGGAAACTGAGCGAGGCAGAACGGTACCATGTGTGTTGCATAAGACATTCAGACACACACATAATGAAGAAGATTGAGAGCAACGCCGTGCAGAGGTATCAAAAGTTGAGACACCCAGTAGACGAAAGATATGTGGAGACAACAAATAGGGGCATTTAGGAGAGAGACGGAGTCAGACAGAGACAGTGCTGAGGAAACTCTTGAGAGATAAGCAGAGCTTCGGTTAGGGTTGCAGACAAGTTTAGACACACCATCATCTGAAATGACTAGCTCAAACGAGGACTGGAGGATGTGAATATCATACAACAAGTTTCAAGTCACAGAAAATTTTTAAATTTGTGATTTTGACTAACCAAAACATGATACCTAGACCCCCAGTACAGGTCCCCCACCTTAATAAATAAATTGCTGGTTACACCACTGCACCATTCATATCAGAAAACCACCTCTTGTTCTTCCAAATCACTGTTACTTTTAGTGTTTTTTCAATACAACAAGTTTCAAGACACACATAATTCATATCTGATAACTATCTCTTGTACTACCAAATCAGAGTTACCTTTAAAGTTTTTTAATAAAACAACTTTCAAGACACACACCTCTCCTGTCTGTAAACACCTTGTACTACCACTTCAGTGTTACCTTTGGTGTTGTTTTCAATACAACAAATTTCAAGACACACACCATTAATAACTGAAAACTATTTCTTGTACGACCAAATCAGCGTTACCTTTAGTGTTTTTCAATACAACAAGTTTCAAGACACACACCATTCATATCTGAAAACTACTTCTTGTTAGTACAACAACCAAATTAGGGTTACATTTAGTGTTTTTCAATACAACAAGTTTCAAGACACACACCATTCATATCTGAAAACTACTTCTTGTACTACCAAATCAGCGTTACCTTTAGTGTTTTTCAATACAACAAGTTTCAAGACACACACCATTCATATCTGAAAACTACTTCTTGTACTACCAAATCAGCGTTACCTTTAGTGTTTTTCAATACAACAAGTTTCAAGACACAATCCATTCATATCTGAAAACTACTTCTTGTACTACCAAATCAGCGTTACCTTTAGTGTTTTTCAATACAACAAGTTTCAAGACACACACCATTCATATCTGAAAACTACTTCTTGTACTACCAAATCAGCGTTACCTTTAGTGTTTTTCAATACAACAAGTTTCAAGACACACACCATTCATATCTGAAAACTACTTCTTGTACTACCAAATCAGCGTTACCTTTAGTGTTTTTCAATACAAGTTTCAAGACACATACCATTCATATCTGAAAACTACTTCTTGTACTACCAAATCAGCGTTACCTTTAGTGTTTTTCAATACAACAAGTTTCAAGACACACACCATTCATATCTGAAAACTTCTTCTTGTACTACTCTATGATCTTACTTGGTTCAATTATTTTTGTATAAAACAGATTTCAACATTTCCTTTCAGTTGCATAGTAATCTATAGTGTAAAATATATCTGGAATCCCCAAATGAATACATCTTGTAATAAACAAACAATAATAAATAAGTTTTCTAGTGCTTTAGTGTGTTACAGAATAAATACCTAAAAATTTAAAAAATAAAATATATTTTTTTGATTTCGGTATCAACTACAAAAGATTTATATGTAGTTGAAAAACTTCCTGTTTGTTACTTTAAAATTATGGAAAAGTAAAATAATTATAAAGTAAATTAAAAATACAACCAAATCTCATAATTCAGTTAATTTTAACTACCAACCCCTTTTGATGCTTTATAATAATAAAGATTACACAGAAAACTAAAGGATGCTCATAAATTGTATGTATATTTATTAATCATTATATTTTTCAAGCTGCATTGTACGTAAAGAAGAAATTTCAGGTAATCAATAACAGCTATTAAAAGAAGAATTATCCAAGTATAATTTTCTAGCCTTGATAGAACAAAGTAAACAGTAGGTATTATAAATATCCGTAGACACATTTCTGAAAATATGAATAACGCACATGTCTTGGTAATGGGAGTAGTTTAAGACTGCTTGAAAACACGTTATTTTAGTATGCTTTAAAATATTAGCTGTATACTTTAGAATAACCCAATAGTTGTGGCAACACTGTTATATGAATAGCATTGTCTCAGTATTATTCTGTAGAGTACATATTGAGTATATTTGTAGTTTGTTGTTTCGACAGTTCACCTTGATTCATAAAAAATAATCATTCATAAACTGTACAATCTGGAAACACACACACCCACTATATCTCCATACACATCCACTTGATCTAAACACACGCTCACTTTATCCTGGATACAAATCATCTACATCTGGACAGACACACATCCACTTTATCTGGACACACTCCCACTTAACTGGATAATACCCTCTTTATCTGAACAACACCTATTTAATCTGAACATACACCCACTTTATCTAGGCATACAGTCACTTTATCTGAATACACAACCCACTTTATCTAGACACATACCTACTTTATCTGAACACACACCCACTTTATCTAGACACACACCTAATTTATCTGGACATACCCATTTTATCTGAACACACAACCACTATATCTGGACATACACCCACTTTATCTGGACCCACACCCGCTTTATCTGGACACAAACCCACTATTTCTGGACACACACCCACTTTATCTGGACCCATACCCATTTTATCTGGACCCACGCCCACTTTATCTGAACACACACCCACTATATCTGGACATGCACCCACTTTATCTGGACCTATACCCACTTTATCTGGACACACGCCCACTTTATCTGGATATTCACCCATTTTATCTGAACACATGTCCATTATATGTGGACATATACCTACTTTATCTGGACAGACACGCAGACATCATTTAAATGTACATACATTTTACATAGATATTTTAAGGTTTTCTCTCACTTTTTTTAAATCTTCTTTCTATAGTATTATACGAGTATTTTTTAAACCAGTTTTACAATGTCCTAATTCGATCAGTAGTATTTTTTAGATTAATTATTTGAAAACCATTTACTCATGAAGGGGTCATTGACCTCACTACAGCCAGAGATAAATGTTTGTATTCACCGTTTCTATATGACTTTTATTAATTACTTCGTGACTTATCTTTTCCTATGTTAATATTTTTCTCTGATCTTTGGGATAGTAAATTAGCAAAATATCTGTTTAATATTGGCAGATTTATTATATTGCTAGATATTAAAAATTAAATAAATATTGCACAGTTTTTTATTATAAAGATAAACAACTTTTCATTCTTAAATTATAAATCTCTGTCGATGTAAGCCCAAGTGTTTACAGAAGACACATATTGATTCGACACAAACAAACAAAAAAATAATAATACTTGACATTTCCAGCATCATGTGCAGACCTTCTAATTTAGTACCAATACCTGTATGAACTCTCGGTTACCTTTGTTGAATGAATGTATCATATCAGTACTTGTATCACTTGGCTCTATTTGAACCTATGAATTTATCATTTTTAAAGCTCTTCTTATTGGAAATTATATAATTTTTAGAAAAGAACTTCAGTATTCCAATAATTTAAATTTTATTTAACGAGACCTTTCGTTACTGTTTATATATAAAAATTTAAACTAGTCAAATACTATGAAATATATTTTATTTAAACAAAAAACAATACAATACAAATAGAAGGTCAATAGATTATATTCTTAGGTGATAGGAAGTCCTAATTTTAAAAACAGATGATAATATTTGTGCATTGGAAGGTTTTACTAAAATTTATAAAAAAGCCTTTGAAATATAATGACATAACTATCAATGGTATAGGTATTCTCATGACTGTTTTGGCTTCCGTCAAAAACCTTAAACAAAAAAATTACATAAATCTATTAGTTTTAGAATGTACGGTGAAGAGAAATTTGTATATAAACAGTTTGGAATTATGACAATTCCACATACATGAACATTAATTAGTCTATGTTGGCTGCTCTCTTTGTATTACATTATATTAACACATTTAGTGCTACGTGGCCGTAAAGTCGGCCATGCCTTCCGACCGCTAGTGGCTGCGTGGCCGTCTAGTCGGTCAAGCAGTTGTCACTGTGGTGGCTGATGGCCGTCTAGTCGGCCATACTGCCTCACTTACATTTTTAAATCAGTCTTCGCCCAGCCTTTGCCGAGTTCACTTGCTAGTAGGCCCCGCACTTCTACAGTATCCTAAGTAGGAATTGGTTTTCAGTTTTCAGTTACTGTTGTTTTTGGAGTTTCTATTACTGTTTTTAATTTGTTTTTTCGAGAAATTAGGAATACAATTAAACAACCAAGATGTAGAGTGTATTACATAGAAGGACAAATTAAAAATATTGTATTTATGTTCTACAAACGCACTGACCAACCTGAATTGTGTTCTGTAGCATGTTTTGAAAAATTTATCTCAGATTAGGCTAATTGGTAAAAATGTTATAAATGATCTCATAATGGTAGTTTTTAATATTTTTGATTTGTTTTACTTAATTCCTTATATTACTAACTAGTTTATTACAAATTAAAGTGGTGTAAAAAATGTTAGACATTAATTTTTTTTTGCAAGGTCGTTCACCAGGGGCTTATGGCCGACTAGACGACCATAAGTATAAAGTATGTTTTTGAGCCAATCACAAAAATGAGTTTTGGAAAAAAAATTTTCAGCCATTGGGGTAAGTTTTTTATTTATTTATGCAGCCACATATAGTGAAAACGAAAATACGGCCTTAGCACTGAATGTGTTAAATTAATTTTTTTCTCCTACAATGAAGAAACTTCTTAACAAAGAACAAAAAAATTATAGAATAAGAAGTCAATCATTAATCAGTCTCACATGTAGTTGTAAAAACTTCACTGACTATAACTAAAAAGCTTTGCTATAACTGATTCAATGATGGAATAAGTAACAAACCTTATAGAAATGTATTTATACAAAATGTTTAAAAAATGTTTACTTACAAAAATTGGCATCCTGCATAATATATTTTCCCTAAAAATGTTTTCCTTAAAGCGCTAGGAAACTTATAATAATAAAACATTGTATCTTCTTGGCTATAATAACAATATTGAAAACTGTTAAGAGCAAAGGTATAAAATAATGTTATATTATTTGTGAATAATCAGCTGAAGACACCCTTAACACGTTCATAACATTGTAGAATTCCTAATACTTTTAATATGGCATAGCTATTTGCCTACAAACTTAACAAGTTGTAATTTTTTTCTTGTTTTCTTTACATAGTATACTACTATATAAACATGAAATAACAGCAATTTTTAAAAAATCAAGCTTATTTTAAAAGTTATTTGTTATCTTTTTTGTGTACCCCATCGGGCGCACAGTGCCTATTTGTTACAATACATTCCTTCTAGATGTCGTGCTCCCACCCAGGTACATTAGCTTACAGACAGAATGCTATGCATAACGGCACACTATCACTTCAACAGATATTTCGTTTTCTTTTACTAGCAGCTGATTGTACCTGTACAACGTTACCTGTTGCACTACCCGCCATTATGCTCAGTACCAGCCACCTTTTGTTTTAAATAGACTAAAATAAACTTCGTAAGATGCTGTTGCTTTATTTTTAAGTCCATCAGAATAGCCGCACTAAAATTAAACGTCTAAGCAACACTGAATGAATTAAATTCATCGTTTATTGCATCGTTTATTATTTATTGCAGAAACCACATAACCAACATTTTTTGAATTTTAGGGAAATCAAGAAAAACCTAATTTCCAAAAAAGTAACAAACATTTTAATTAAGTAATTTTTAATTGTTAACTACCAAGGTATTTAAAGTCGTGGATGTCGATCTTAATCATCAGGGCTGACATACCACTTAGAAAAAAAATAAATAATTTTTTTCACTTATGGTGTTTCTGCAATAAACGCTGTTTTAAAATCAAATTATAATTTGTTTAGTAATTTTCTGACAGATTTGCAGGTGTGGGCACATTGAAAAACAAAAATATGAATAAGACACTTTATTCAAAGATGGAACTCATTAACTAGCATAAAAACATGAAAAATTTACATTTTTTCGGACTTAACCTACTCGTCATCTTCATTGGACCCCTCAATCATTTCGGCATCTGTTGTTGGCCATTGTAACAAAGCATTGTAGAAGTCTTCATACCCTGTGGTATAGTTGGTCAACTTTTTGATATCATTGAGCTTTGCCTTTTTTGATATTTACCTGTAACGAAGAAATCAACTTGTTGGTTCTGCAAAGATAAGTCCTGACTGGCTAGCATATTTACAAAAAGTGTATATGCTTTTGATATTATTTTTATTAACTAATAACATTATGTTCATTATTATTGTAAAACAAAAATAACTTCATTGTTTTCTTTTAATTATTTCAAATAAAATTGTAGAAATAAAAAAATGTCTTACCTGTCCTTGGGGGTAGGCAACTGCAGTTGGTAGTTCCGGTGGTTTGTCACATTTCAGGAGGGTGAATGTGGACTCACGTAAGCCATCAATGAACTCCCTCACTACTACTTTCCCTTGCGAATGTGAGGAGAACTGGAACTGTCTGTAAGTGGATATTTTAAATGGTTCTTTGTCCTTCTTCGGGATGGCTCTTCCTGCTGTTTCATCGGAGGCTGAAACTGTCTTTTTGTAGTATGCAGGCCACCAGCTTTTGAAGTTTAATATTTCATTGGTTTTCACTTCATGGACTTTGAATCGACCAGAATTACGCCTCTTTGCTTGAGAAGGCTCATCAATATCTGAACTTTCACTCATGTCTTTATAACCACTACAACAACTTATACTTAAAAACGCATTAACAACCAAGAAATCAGCCCGGTATAAACGGTAGTAAACAAACAGTACACCACTGACCTATAGACAGGAAGTAAAGAGCACATGGCAACAATGACAGCCACGGCTGCCAACATCGCTCAACACAAAAAATTAATTTACTCTGAGTTTGTTGCAGAAACCCCACAACTGCAGTCACTTGAGGGGTTTCTGCACTAAACGAATGATTCGATGCCCAGTTTGAAGCCTTTAGGATAGTCACAGTTGTGTGATTTCTGCACCAAACGGTGTATTTCAATTTGTACATCATTAATATACTAAAAAGTCAAAATCGAAAAAAATGTTGGTTATGGGGTTTCTGCAATAAACGATTCATTTGTACCCCACCGGGTACACAACGTGCTATAGTAATAGATGGTGTGCTCCTGTATGGGTACACACCATCTATTACTATAGCATTTTAAAAAGTGCTCATGTACCCATAGGGTAGCACGACATCGTGAACGTTTTAATTTTTGGCAAAAATTGTATAATGCAGAATGTGCAGAAATTAAATCATTCTATGACTGATGGGAAGATGAACAAAGGATAAAGAAGTTTACTACAATCATTCCGAGCAGACGTTTTAGTGAAAACAGCTCTACCTTTGTACAAAAAATGAAAGTGTTCAATATTTAGCTGAAATGATGCAAGTCAAATACCGATGTTCCTCAACAATAAGTTGCTTAAAGTTGGTCCTCCTTAGTTATTGTCTGATGTTCAAATGGAGCAATCCCTCTGTGGTACGTAAAGAAGTGGGGATGTTTCATTATTACTCTGAATTAACAAGGTCACACTTAAAGACTTTCAATTCCCCAAATAAAAAAAAGAGTAGTCAACACTCTAGTGATCACGTACCTACCTATGACACTAGTGGTCATGTACCTCACTAAAGCACAAGCGGAAGCGGAACTGTAAGTTGACAAGAGTGGAAGCGTACGTTGTGTTCTGATATTCTACTAATAAAAAGAATTGAAAATATTAACCCTTGAGTGTATTTATAAAGAACTACCAAATTATAATTTGTATTTTAAGTCATGGCTTTGAAATTGTAAAATGTACAATATTCTTTCTGTGATAATGCATAATATTAAGATTCAACATGAAATTCCTTTCACCATCTTTGAAATAGCCAACTTAAGTTCCCAGATGAAATAGATCTGAACGGTGAGATCTGTCGAAAGGTTGAACCAAGCTATTTTGCCTCCTCTTTCAATTTTGTTTTCAACGTCAGCGTATGCACATTAGTGAAGTATGGGTCCGGATAGAACTTTGCCAACTTTCATTATATGGAAGTGTAGTTTTAGATGTACAGGGTGTTCACTTGAAAACTTGCCACATTTAGCAATACCGAACAAGTTAGCAAAGTTCTATTTAAGCGAACCATTATTACTTATTGGGGGAACCAACAAGAAAATATTTCCAAAAATTAGTTGTAACCCCTTACCGCCCCTCACCCAAACACAAAATTTCAAATTGCAACCTATAACTTGCAGTACCTCTAATTAAAGTCCATTAAAAATGTAGAGTTTTAGTAGAAACAATTTTGAAATGACACTAACGTTTATTCACAGTATGTAATTTGTACATACAGTGAAAGTGTAAAAATTACTATTTCAACCATAGCTTCAAAACCGATGCACTGATTTCAAAATATTTTGTGCTAGATTACTCGGCATTACTAGGGGTTTTCAATTAGTGGTCACTTATAATATAGTTCTATTTGAAAATGTTAAGTTAAAGTACAAAAAACTCATAAAATTAGGGGTGGTGTTTTTAATCATTTTTATGAATATATTATCATATATTAGAAAATATTTTACGAATAATTTAAATATTAAAATATCTAAATTGGTCAGGTTTTAATACTTTGACAAAGTTTTGTAGCATAACTTTACCTTTAACACTGTTGAAAAATGTTTTTTATTAAATTTCTCTTACGCAAATTATCATTGTCAATAGTGCAATTACTGATTTAATTATAGTTTGATATTAATTGCTTGGCAACAGAATGATAATTAAGAGTTTTTTATCTATACTCATGGAGATTTGTTAAAGAAAGGTAAATGTGCATGTATTTCAGGGGCAGGACATGTATATAGATATATAGAACCAGCCCTGCTACCTTGGTGTCCTTATTGATACACACATGTTAAGTGTGATGCACTGAGAAGGTTCGTACTGGTTTCAGCGTGAGAGCAACCGGTATATGACGGCTGCATCCAGTGAACCTGTCGAGACTAACGCCGGAGGAATGGACGGCACATGTCTTGTAGAAGCCTCATTCTGACTTCCTTATATCCTTCCTTCCCTGAGGTGGTTTGGGCCATCATCTTTAAGCACACGTTTCACTTTTCCTTATTGTAAAAATGTGCACTTCTTCCTTTTCAAAACTCCTTAACAATACACACTTTCAATCTTTAAAAATCTTAAATTTGTTTTCCCTTCACCAGTTAAGGATGGTTGTGTTAAATTTGAACCTTCACTCATAACTTTTACCGTGATAAACAAAACTAACAAAAAATTGGCAGACATTTTTTAAAGCCAGTAAAAAAACTAACCGCAACAATTAAACTTTTATCTTTTAAATAACATACACTATATATTAATGAAAACTTTTGGAACATTTCAAATAAACAGAGTTGTTCCATTAACTCGAACCCATCAGTTAAAACCCATTTCTAATTTATAATTGAATTCACTATCATCGTACAGTTGATAGTGATTCGTTTTAAATTAAACTGTATATACTCTAAAGTAAATAAACTAATAATTAAATGAACAAAAACCAATATTTGGTTTTATTTCATATTGAATTTTCCAAGCTATTACATGTGATGTTAACTTCAACAAAATCCTAGATTCAAGTAAATGACTTTTAAAAATTATTAAATAACGCTGAAATAGTGTTGGGCTATTTTTTAATGGTAAGGTTTAAAAACTGAGTGATATTTTTCAAAATGAAAACAAGCCCTGAACGCTAATACAAACTAAGAATATTCATCTCTATCACTGGGGTAAAAAAGTGTGCAATATTTAATAATTACTACGTATTTGAATAAACTTTTATTTCTACTTTCTTTTGTGAGTTGTTAATTTCAATAAGTAAATATAAAGTTACCAACACAATACTTATACTTCTGTGAGGTAATCTCAGTTTTTAATTTGTCAAAAATAACTACTTTCACAGCTTAATGCGCTGAGGACTTACCCCTTCCTCTCCCATGTACCGACCTAGTTCAATATAGTAGGCTGAGCTTTGTAGACTTAAGTTCGCTCATCATCCTACACTTAAAACTAAAATATTACTAGGGGAATTCTCCGCAATATCTCATGTCAGTCACGCTTTGCAACAAGCTTCCTACACTCACCGCTCTCTAAATGTCTTTGAGACATCTTGCTGTCTTAGTATAATTTTGTTAGAAACACAGATAGTATATAAAACTAAAAATAAATAGTATACATTATCTAAACATTAAAAACTTCCGATACACAAACTATGAATGTGCAAATAGATATAATGTTATGGTGGAGTGTTCGCCTGAGGCGTTCTGGAGTTGTGCCTGTCTGGTGTTCCTTTAAGCATGTTTGCATCCTTATCCAAAACCCACAATCTTTCAAAGATACATAATTATTTACACGTATACACTCAAACAAAGATCTATTAAATATACAGGCATAATAATTGGCTAAATTTTATCTTTTTTTAGTCCCTTTTATGTTTTGTTTTTAAACCATTTAAATAGTGTCATTTTTAGTTTTAAAAATGATATTTAATAAAATATAATAACAATTAATGCTCGCTTTATATTTTTTGAGCTTCTAGAGAGTTCATAAAATATCAAGCTATTCTATAGCTGGCCAAACTGCCACGCATGTCTAGCCCCCTCCCTTCCTCACCTCACACGCCTGTGACGACGGTGCAACTGCACGCCTCACGCCACACCCCAGGTAACATTGTATTCTATACTTATCCACGTACATTTAAGGGCCTCTTCACCGGCCGTATTCAGTATTCCAGTTGTTAAAAGTTATTCTCTCATGGTTCATTTTTTTCAACAACTGTACATAAGCTGATTTTTTTTCTCATTTGTATGTAAATTTGTCAATAGAAAATATTCCAAACATTTATACTTTGGTACCTTTTATCTGAGATTATCACTAATCAGGTTTAATATATCTGGACTGGTTGTATATTCCCTCCCCTCTCTCTATCAAAGAGACATGAAGGCTTATACTTTATTAATGAATGTCCCGACTTAACATGAGTGCTCTTTAGTGGCATTTGAGTGATGCTCTGACGCATGTTGTTGCCAAGCGTACTGCGTTTGACATATGACAGGCAATAATTACTTATTGAAAAAGAAATCTGCTTGAAGAGGCATTTTTAGTTGGTTCCAACAATAAAAAAAATATAATTATATAAAAATTTAAAATATAAGAACATTCTAAAAAAATTATATGAAAATGTTAAAGACAATATAAATAATAAGAAAGTCCATAATCACAACGAACAAAAACAGGTGCACTTAACACTTTTGCTGTAGCTATCATTGTCGGTAATCTTACCTCAGGCGCTAAAAATTGTTTACACTATTACTATTTACACTTACAAACTAAAAATAATCAAAAACTAAAACCAAAACATATACAAAGTTATTAGGTCGTACTAGACATGCTATGCACAAAAACAACTTTCCTTCGAAGATGCTATCTCAATACTGAATCAATAAGCAAACAAAGCACAAGGTTCCCCGATCAGGCACGACAGTGTCTGAAGTCTGCCAAGCACTGTTCCCGATCGGGCACGGCCGCAGCGAAAGTGTTAAAGAAATGAAATGCAGCAACAATGCAAGATGTAAAGGCAGTTGCTATGGTTGCAGTTAGCTTACATTGTCAGGCCATTGGTCAGGCATTTCCAAACTCCTCATAGTTCCAGCATTTGCTGCAAGAGCGCTTTGAAGTCAAGTTGGGGAATTAAATAAATAAACAATAGTGACCATGGTATAATGCTTGTATGTCTAAAAGTTGTTATTTGTGGAGACCTCTGTTATATAATTTAGAGGTTAATGATACAGTGCAAATGCAATTTGAGGTAGTTCGGAAAAGTTGTGTGCCTACCATAGCTAATCCTTTAGAATAGCACTACAAATATGTTAGTTTGAACGACAATATATTTTGATTACTCCCTATATATGGCTGTAGTGGGATTAGAATGTCAGAATCCCACCTTGAAGTGTGTATCTTGACTTATGGAAAGCATTCGATTGTGTTGACCATAGAATACTGCTCCATAAACTAGAATGGCATGGCATTCAAAGACTTCCACTCAAATAGCTGAGCTCATTTCTCAGTTACAGAATACAAAAGGTCCAAATTGCAAATCAATTTTCTAATTCAATTGAACTGAGCTATGAAGTCACTCAGGAATCTAGTCTCAGACTAGTCCTCATTCTGATTTACGTCAGTGACATAGGATCATCACAACGGCATGAGAAGATCATGCAGTACGCTGATAATACGTCTCTCCGTTTCAGCTCAAAGTCACAGTCAAATCTGGAACTTCAAACTTTTGTTTGTCTCATCAATTATGCCCAACATTTTAACAACATCAGCCTAAGCAAAAATTTTGAGAAATCAACAATTTTGAACTTTTCTTTGCGCCCCACTGACTCACAGTATGGTCCTTCAGCAATGCTAGCAGACACTTGCTGGAAGAGGTTGATTTAACAAGATTCCTTAGAATACTCCTGGATTAAGGGTTGACATGCAAGGATCACATCAATTCTGTACCAAACTATCCTCAGCCATTTATATCTTGAGATCTTTAGCCAAATACTACCGAACTCAGGTTCTGATGACGGCACATTTTAGTCTTGTTCTATGGAATAGTGCTTCGAGGAGTGAGTGCAAATGTGTTTCTGTTCAGATTTAATAAAAAGCAATTAGAATCATTACTAAATTGAAATCCAGAGAGAGTCATGAAAAGAGGCCTTTAAAACATTTAAACTATTGATGCTGCACAGTCTATACATTTTTGAAACAACAATGTTTTGCGTGTATAAATGTGCATTAACAAGAAGCCAAGTCATATATGGTTATGAGACTAGGGGCAGATTAAACTAATGAACTAGGAAACGCAGAACGTTAGTTTATGAACACCTGCCCTCGCAGGCTGGTGTTCACTTTATCAACAGATTACCATATTCAATAAAATATGCGCCAATGTCCAATGTGGTAAAAACTGTCTAAAACCCTGTTTAGTGTTACACGTATTCTACATATAATGTCAGTGAGGTTTTAGCACTTGACTGAGACCACTTATTTAGATGACTGACACTGGGGCTAAGACATTGAGTGATTGACTGGAATGGTTGAATAAGTATTTTTTATAAATCTGAACGTGGAAAACTGTAGAGAGAATCCCAAAATTAAAAATTGACTCTTGCAATGCAATTCTGGGGTTATTGAATAGTTGATGAATAAAGAATTGCATCAGCTCAGGGTTATTGTTTACTGCAATAAAGACATTGGATTTGATTTTACCATGGTTGATTTATTAAGACTGAAAATTGGTTTTAAACAGTGTTTTTAATAGGTTTTTAGTTCTCTAAATCTCTATATACTGTGGAGTACAGTTTGGTGGCTCAGTGGCCAAGGCTTCAGATTGCGGAGTGCTTATTCCAAGTTTCATATCCCAACTGAGCCGACAGCCAGTTTAATCAATCGTTGAATAAAGTAAAAAAAAAAAAAATAGGCTAGTAGGTTCATGTGAACTGACGAGTAAAGTTAAATGCTTTGGCTAAAATTTATTTAGGTACTTCTAACGTAATATTTACAAGTTTTAAAATATATAACATTATAGCTTTGTACATTTGGTCTTAGCTAACACCTTTTTAGTTTGTTCTTATGCAACATTAATATACTTCTTTATGTTGTATTATAGCTTTGTACTTTAGGTCTTGGCTACACTCGTTTACAAATCTTAATATACCTTTTTATATAGTATTATAGATTTGTACATTTGGTCAAAGCAAGTACTCTTTTTGATTGTTGTAACGTAATAACTACAAGTCTAAGTACCTTTTTATAAAGCATTATACTTTTGTACATTTGGTCTTTGCTTATATCTAATAATTTAGATTTTTGTTGGGTTAAATTTTCACCATACAGCTATAAATATCATGGTCTCTATAGTCATGGACTGTACTTCTTTGTATAGTTAAGGAAATGAGGATACAAATTTTAATAAAAAGCCATAATAAGGGTTATATGGGATATAACCCTAGCTAATTTTGCATACATCTAATATAAATTGCACAGTCATTTACAATGAAATTACTACCCGATGTTTATAATTAATATAAACAAATATGACTAAATATCACTGTAAAAGAATTTAAAGTGAAATATTTCTGGTGAAGGGTAACACTGAATGGCAAAGTCCCCCCCCCCCCACAAACGTATGGTGTTAATAGTCCCCACACCCACAAACGTATGGTGTTGATGTCCCATATCCACCCACAAATGTATGGTGTCTATAGCCCCCACACCCACCTGTAAATGTATGGTCTTGATAATCCCCACACCCACCTACAAATGTATGGCATTGATAGTCCCCACACTCACGCACAAAAGTATGGTGTTGATGGCCCACACCCACCAATAACGTATGGTATTGATGCACCCACACCCACAACAAAAGTATGGTGTTGATGGTCCTACACCCTCCCACAAAGAATAGTGCTGCCAGCATGGTGGCTCAGTGGTTAGGCTTTAGACTGCGTAGGGCAAGATCCAAGGTTTGAATTCCCTCTGAGCCAACGGTCGGTACTTCACTCGTTCAAGCACAGGCCTGCAGGCACATGTGAGCTGGCAAGTGAAATTTAGAAAAAAAATAAATTAGTATTGATAGATAGCTCCAATCCTACCCACAAATTTCTGGGTTTGATGGCCCTTATCCAATGCAAATATAAGGTACTGATGCATCCACACCAACCACAAAAGCATGGTGTTAAGTCCCACACCTGCCCACAAATGGGACTTAATGTCTTGATGGCTCCCACACCCACCTACAATCGCATAGTATTAATGGCCCTTGTACTCACCTACGGTACGACAGCTGATAATTTCTTCAAGATTAATATCATCTTGCATATAGTGGATAATTGTGGACATACAAGAATAAAACAAACACTTTGTATTCTGTTATAATGTAAAAAACAAATCTAAAATATACCTAGAAACTTAATGAAACGTGCATGGAGTAGAAAATTGCTCAGTCTTAGGGAGAACCCTAGGAAATGTTACACAACCTGGTAAATCTAAGTAAAAAAAAATATAATACCACTTAAGACTAAAACAAAAACACAGAACATGAGAAACTATAAAATAAAGCTGTCACAACAGCTATCCAATCACAACTAATTATGGGCTAAAAATAACTAAAATTATGTTTGCTAATATGGCTAATGATAGTTATTGAAGAATAATCTAGTTTCTAGTATAAACTCACATGGTGGCTCAGTGGCTAAGGCTTTGGACTGTGGAGGGTAAAGTCGAAGGTCTGAATCCTCATCTAAGATATCAGTCGGAACTTCACTTGTTAAATAATAGTTCACGTTAGGCCCATGTAAAGAAATTTTTTACCAAAACAACAAAAATTAAAGGGAAAACTGCATACAGCCATTTTTAGAACAATCTTGGACATTAAAACATTACAAATATTGGACAAACAAAATATCATGGCGTTATTCTTGATTTCAGATTTTCATGAGATGTCCAAGGACTCTAAATATTTCAAATACTTCTTCACTTTTCCACATGTTTAGTTATTAATTATTTTAAAAAGAGTAAACTAAATTTGTTATCTTTCCAAAAGAACTAAACATAAAGTTGTTGTATTCTACAACAGTTTATTGTTGTTTGGATAAGAAACAGTGTAGCAGCTCTTCAAACCATCAGCTATGTAGACTTCTCTCTTTACATACAGCTGCAGAGTTAGTTAACTACTGTTTATGGACAATGTCATTAAATGGTTGAAGGTGGTTAACCATATCTTTGCACTGAAAGTCAAGTGATAAAATGAATCTTTACTTAATGGTAAATAAGACTGATTATAAAAATATACTGTTTACACAGAATAGAAAAATACTGAAATTAATTATCACCGATAGTAAGAAATAATATGGCAAATTATCTTGAGATAATCAAGTTTCCTCAACATGCTCAACTGAAAACATTATGAGTATTATGAGCAAAGATGTATCGCAAAATTCCATACATATAAATCAAGAAGTTATAAATGGATAGGCTTGAAGGAAGCTTCTGGCTGTTTGGACAAATGAATGAACCTATTTCTTACATCACCGCTCTCATACAAACTGGATTCTGAAAAGAAAACAAAAACTACCAGCAGTATATAAATATCTTCCTTTTCTAATCAATATCATCATGTTAAAATATTTTCAAATTTTAAGAATGGCAGCGATGACTTTGTAGAATTTTCAGGCTTATGAATACAATTGCGTGATACAAGCCCCTGATACCATTGTTTAACCCCTGTTACCTTGTGTTGTCTTACTCTTCCTAAGATTTTGTTCATTTTTTTTGGCTTCTTCAAAGTTTATCCAAACACTGCAAGTGTTAACTGTGACCACACTCAAAGGTTAGAGTGTGCGACCATATTTTGCACTCTCTTTGTGAGACTCTGTTTTCATTGGGTTCATCATGGGATGATGGCTGAAGATCTTTATTTCCTTGTTTGTCATTGTCATTATTTCCTTGTCATGGCAGGACCTGATTTTAATTGTATCTTGTTGGTGATGCCTCTTGATCCTGCAGGGTTTTCTGATTCACATGCCTTTCACCACTAGTGTGACATCCTCAGTGACACTAAAAACTAAGTAGGATTATAATTTTACATTGAAATATTTACAATTTTTTGTACAGCGACTCTTCATTTCACTACAAACATGGGCCGACTTGGTTTATCACCAGTTGCTCTCATGTTTTTCTTGTACTAGTAGTGAGGTTGATTGGCGGTAGGAAGTCAGGTGAACTTCACTGGAAGGGTGTGTGTGGGATGGAACCTTTTGTTTTGAAGGAGAGAGTTGGTGGCGTTGACAGGTTTCTCGGTGTTGTCATATTTGTCTTCTATTTCTTTGATGGTTTTAAAAATTATGCTGCTGTAAAAATTTTCCTTTTTTTGTGAGAAGTATATGTTATCCATTGTCTTGTATATGTTTGAACATAAGCTTTTATTAGCTTGGTATTTATGTTTTGTTGAGAATTCTTTTTAATATTTTGATATTTTATTTGTACTGTAGGCCTTGAAATGTTTTGTTACTATGGATTCAGGGTTTTTTTGACAGCTGGCATGTGTCCACAAAATCTTGTTCAAAAGTTTCTGTTTGTATACTCCTTTTCTTTCTAGTGGGTCTTGATTGGTTTTATTCAATTGTTGATATTTTTGTATTAAGTTATTTTTTTATTTGTATGCTGCAATATAGCCTGTTTGTTTGAATATATGGCCTATTTTCTCAGGTATTTTTCCTGCATATTTTAGTGGAATGTATTTATCAATTTTATTTTCGTCTTTTTCATATTTTTCTTCACATTTTCTTATTAATAAAGACTTCCCACCGCTGATTAATCTCACTACCAGTACATGAAAAATATGAGGAGGAAGTGGTGATAAACCAAGTCGTACTGCGCCGGGCTGCCTGCGTTCGTAATGAAGTGAAGTGTCGCTGTAAGAACAATTATAAATAATGTGAATATTTCGAAGTAACTTTATACTCTTACTTAGTTTTTAGTGTCACTGAGGATGCCACACTAGTGGCGAAATGCGCATCTAAACCAGAAAACCCTGCAAGATCAAGAGGCATCATCAATAAGGTAATATCAATTTTGTTCTTATCTTTCTTATTCTTTCTTCATTTATCTGAAGCACTATCCTTTCTCTGCTCATCACATCCAAACTCCGATCATTATCATCAGGGGGCGGAAACAATGGGCATAGAAATTGAGATTTTAACTACATATCTACACCCATGTAGGGTACAAAAAGGACAACAGTGATAAATCAATATAATTCTCAGACCATTGAATTAATTCTCAATACTTTTTTTCAACTAATTTTGAAAGTGAACATGTCATTTATTCAAATCACATTTAATGTTTTAAAAAAGGTAAAGTTTAAGTTACATTAATAGTACTTGACTTTTTTTGGTGCAAATGTTCTAATTACTCTCACTAGATGTTAGTTTGGAATGGGTCCTCAAAGTATAGAACATTTATATATGAAGATGCTATTGCTTTAGCTTACCAACACAAGGACACCACAGCTACTGAAGAAATACTCACAAGTAACCTTGCAGCTCTGGAAGAATATTTTAGAATCTGGAAGCTAAATCCTAACCTATCAAAAACTGAAGTAGCCTGTTTCTATCTGAGTAACCAACTGGCTTATCAAAAATTGAAAATCCTTCTAAATGCTGTAAAACTCCATCATGATGATCATCCACAGTAACTGATAGTACGGTTAGAACAATCACTAATGTTTCAAAGCCATCTTAAAAAAACAGCAGCTAAAATCAAAACTTGGGCAAATGTATTACAACATCCTGGAACAACTTGGGGAGCCAATGCACACGTCTTGCGTATAACTGTTTTGTTACTGGTCTATTCAGTTGCTGAATACAGTGCTCCCACATGGCTAAACAGCACACATACTAAAGCAATCAAGATGTCCAACTTAATAGGGTTATGAGAGCTATTAGTGGAGTTGTCATTTTTCGTGGCACTCTAATGGCAACTCCACTTCCTTGGCTCCCGTTGCTATATAATATAGCTCCTACATAAATAAGACATCAGGAGGCACTAATTAAAGAACTGGATAAGATCTTGAATGCCCTACACCTCCCCATTACACAGGATCTCCCACATCAGAAGGGTCGCTTAAAATTGAGAAACCCAGCTCTATATACTGCTTTCCAGTTGAGTAGATCAAATATTAGCGTAGAATGAATCAGCCATAGCGTAGAATGAAGTTCCTTATTAACAATCCGTTAATACCTGTAGGTGGAATGAACCTACCTCATTCAAACTCTTTTGATTCAATTCTGAACTGGAGTGGGCAGATGTAACTACTGGAAATATAAATGGGGATTTACACTAGATTAGTCATGTGATTGCGGGGTGTCTATCCAAACAATGGATCACATAGTTACAGATTACCCCCTGCACTCTTTTTTGGAGGGATTAGCTAGCATAAATAGAATCAGTGAGGTTGGTCTTGGATTGCTTGATGGATTTAGCTTTGTGATAGGAGATCACTTTATAATTTTATTTTTTACTTATATACAACATAATTTTTGGATCTTGATCCAAATATATATATCTTGCTTTTTCAATTAATAACTGGAAGCTGACAACAAACCATGTGATATAAATATATAAGTAATGAGTATGTTGATTGTAGATGAACGAGTGTAGTCATTGTAACTAAGTAAGGTTAACTGTTACTTAGAAAGAGCTATTCATTAATATTTAAATAGTCAGGACGTCTAAGGGACCGATAGCTTTACCTGGACTCTGAGCCATGGTGTATTGGGCTGATTTTCAGCTAATTGACAAGCCTGATACTCTGTTCTCTTTATTACACAACATCCAAATCCTGATACCACCCAACACGTACACCCCAGATTTCTCTAGTACTTTCCACACCGATGGCAACCATTGAGTGTCAGCATTAAGAGGACTGAGGATAGATCCTATCGCCTACAATCTCCACAAGACTTTGTCGCCAAGTAGCTGTAATATTAGAAAATCTGAGCTTTGTGGGAGTATTCTTTCAACATTTAAGTCTGCAACAGTAATTTGCATAGTCACCAAAACAATCACGGTTTCGACATACTGTTCTAACCACAACTTTTCCAAAAATCATATAGAATTTAATAGAATCGTACTTAACATCTTTCCAATTGAACTAAGAGACAGCAAAACCATTAGTAAGTAATAAGCTACCAGAAATATGTCTGGTAGATGTAACTAAATTGTCAATGAGTTCTGGAATGGTGGTTACTATATGATTTTCTAAAATACCACAAAAAAACAAAATAGAATAAACTAATTCAAAAATCAAAAGGCTTAGTAAAATCTACAATACAATGTACTTCCAAGTCTTCGTTTTAAAATACTAATATTCTGTCACAGAACTAAATCCAACCTTTACAAATACTTTCAACAAAATTAAGCCTGTCTAGTTCCTTTCAAAAGAAGACAATCGCAATCATTAACTTACAAACTAAGTATCTTTGATACTGGTTACATGGTTTTGACCTTGAAGAAAGTGATAAACTCTATCATAGATCTTGGGCTTAAGCGCTGTCATAACTAGAATCTATATTTTCTAGTGATAATCACGTAAAGGTGCTATCTAACTATACAAGATAACCAGACGTTTCACCCATCCTCAGTGGTATCGCTGAGACTGAGTCAATGACTGTGACAGTTGTCTATCACATGATTGATAATTGATGAAGGAAACTGTTTGTATATGAGTTATCATTCGTACAGAGACTAGACTTGGCATGTTTATCCTATACTTTATTTAATGAATGTCACGACTTGACATGAGCACACTTAGTGGCTTTTGGTATAGCTCTGATGTGCGGTGTTGCAAAGAGTACTGCATTTTACATATGACAGACAATAATTACTTTTTGTAATATAAATCCGCTTGAAAAGGTATTTTCAATTGGTTCAAACAATAATACAATGTAAAAATAATAAGATGATAATAATAATCTATAAAGAATACGAAACAAACATGTTAAAGAGATAAACAAAATAGAAAAGTCCACAATCATAATAAGTTTACTCTCACTCAAATTCAAAATGTCAAACAAGTAGATTATTGTATTTAGAGAACTGAAATGTGACATCAACACAAGACATAAAGGCGTTGTCATAGTTGCAGCTGGCTTACATTGTCAAGCCAATTGTTGTAGCATTCCCAAAATCCTTGTAATTCCCGCATTGGCTGTAATTAATTGACTCTGAAGTCAAGTCGGGTCATCCAATAAATAAACTATATTAAAGATGTATATAATGTATATAAAAAGAATATATAATGTGAGTTAAACACTAGATGATAAACTGCTTTTATTCAAGTAAGGTTATCATTGGCTATATAACTTATTCAAGGGTAACTTGTTATGTTACAGAAACACCATCACCATCATCAAAGTGGGAACTCAGATGCAGGAGGCCACGAAGAGGAGTTAAATGACATCCAGATCAGATTGCAGTTCAGCAGAGCGAGTGGCAGTGGCAACGGGGGAGGAGGTAACATGACTGGAAGCACGGGGAACATCGCCTTGCCAAGGCCGACAGCTGGCCACAAGACCCCCAGTGGTCCTCTCACAGGTTCACTGGTGTCCATCAGCAAAGCCAACTCTACAACATCCTCTAACATGACTGCTTCAGTTGTTGTCAATCTTCCCACCTCATACCCTAACTCCGATATTGACTACGCTTCCCCCGCATCCCCATCACCTTCCTCTCCTGTTGCTTCCTCTGACCAACAACCCGAAGTTAGAATATCATTTTTATAATTGTTTGATGGTCAAATTGTTTACTTTATAAAAACCACCCGTGATGATCAGTTTACCTACAAAAGGTGCTTTTTATGTTTGTTTGAAACAAATTTGGTTGTAACACTACAGATGAAGTGGCTTTACATTCCATTGTAGTGGTAGTACATTACATTCACTGGTTGAATCATTTTATATATTTTCTAGAAATGTTAGTATTGTACTAAACTGTATCTACTTCAACAATGTTCTAGTTATTCAAAAAGTCTGTTCTTAGAATAAATATTTGAAGGATTGGCCTATCCTGTCACGAGGAGTTTTACGTATAGATTACTCAGTGAAGATAGGGGAATTTTAATCAGTCGAGAGAAATTTTATAAATGACTAAATACAGACTGTCTTTTAGGCCTACTCTTGACAAGTATACTGCATTATAAATACCTTTTAGTTGCCCTTAGCTTAATTTCACAGAATAGAAATACTCTATTTGAATATTGTTCGTTGGATAGAATAAAAGTTTTAGTAGCAGCAAATGATTGAGGAACTGAGAAGAAATCCAAGATTAGACACATATAATTTTTCACAGTGTACATTATTTATAAAGAAATCTAGACTTAAGACTTGGTGTTCAATATTTTAATAGAGGTGATATTAAAATAAACAGGAGTGATTATTTACAGGATTTTTTGTACAAAGTTGAATCAGACATCTTTTCCACATATAAAGCTAGCTAACCATAATTACAGCAAATATTTTTCTCTGTAAAGGACAGCTGCAATTCGTAGACTTTTTTCTCCGGACATGATATATATGTTTGCTAAACAGTCAGTGTTTTTCTCAAATAGTTTGCCTTATTTTCCAAATTGTTAATCTTACCTAGCATTTTTTCTTTAAATAAGCTCCTTAAACATTTTCAATACAGCCACTTTTTTCAAAATAAACTCATTGTAACTAACTAATTCCATAACTGTTGATTGTTATAATTACTTTCATCAAATGAAACATTAGAAACAATTTACAATAACAAATTTATATTAAAATTATCTATTGCACTATTTTTATAACCTTAAAAATTTCATTTTTTAAATTTTTGTATAGGGAGAGATCAGAGAATAAGTCATTTCAAGGAAAAATCTATTTATTTCAATTTACCTTGTTTGAGACACTTTTTTATTTAAATAATAGTATCACAATAGACAAAAATATTTGGTGACACTGAGACCTCAAGCAGGTAAGATTGTATATACTGTACTGAAGTAGGGGGAGGATAGAGACTGTCGATTGTGACTTGGTAATGGGGGTAGGTGGGGGGGGAAGCAGTCTAGACTTAACAATTTTGCCAAATTAAAGGAATGGTTCTTGAATTGTTTTAACCACCACTTAAGAACATTCACAATAAAATATAGGAAGGCAAGATAGAACAGACGTATAAATTAAGAAGAGTTATTAGCTGCACAAAATTGCATTTTACTTGATATCATTTTTGTGTGATTTGCAAACCGAATGTTGCAATTTTGTTAATAATAAATGATTTGCAAGGGTTTAAAATTATCGTGGACAAGGTTCATCACTCGACTCAAAATTTATATGTATTTTGCCATTTTAATAATTTTAAAGATATCCACACCAACCTTATAGTCCTCGTAATTTGAAGTAAGCTTAGCAATAAATATTTGGCTGCAGATTTGTAAACGGGTCTGCATCACTGGGATGGTGAGCAACACATCCTATCCAACAGAAAGAGCTGTGTGGAACGTTTTTGTCAAATCGTCACAGGAATGGATAGTTAAAAATACAACTGAGAACATGCACAAAACAGAAATGGTAGAAGAAAAGCAGCAATGGTGACCCAACATTTCTAAGGAAAATAATGGGACACACAATAATACCTGACTTTGTGCACAGTTCAGCAGATGTGTGGAGGGTGGGCAATGACTCAATGTTAATTTTAATTGATAGATTTCATTAGCTATAGAGGATTTGCCCAGTGTTCACTGTACCTTTCTTGTTGAGAAGTATTTTATAAAAGGTGATTGTGATGAGTCGTATTGTTACATAGCTTCAGTTTCCTAAGCACTTTAATAGATTTAAAAAAGGACGTATTACATCAAGTAACACAATTATCCAATGGGTAAACAAAATTCGGTGCAACAGGTTGAGTCTTAAAACGTAAGCTTACAGGTTGTCCAAGCCATTCAAAGTAATGAACAATGTTGAGAAATCGAAACAGTATACTGACTAACTAGCCTGTGTCAACCTGCTGTTACACAAGTTGTACAAAATAGCTTGTGTCAATCTGCCGTTACACAATTTGTACAAGCTAGCTTGGGTCAGCCTGCCATCACACAAGTTGTACAAACTAATCTGTGACAATCTGCTGTTAGACAAGTTGTACAAACTAGCTCGTGTCAGCCTGCCGTCACACAAGTTGTACAAACTAAGCTGTTTCAACCTGCCATTACACAAGTTGTACAAACTAGCTCGTGTCAACCTGCTGGTACACAAGTTGTACAAACTAAGCTGTGTCAACCTGCTGTTACACAAGTTGTACAAACTAGCTCGTGTCAGCCTGCCGTCACACAAGTTGTACAAACTAAGCTGTGTCAACCTGCCGTTACTCAAGTTGCATTAACTAGTCCACTTCAAACTGCTGTTAGAAAAGTTGTACAGACTTGCTCATATCAACCTGTCGTCTCACAATTTGTACTTACTAGCCTGTATTATCCTGGCGTTACACAAGTTGTACCAACTAAGCTGTGTCAACCTGCCGTTACTCAAGTTGCATTAACTAGTCCACTTCAAACTGCTGTTAGAAAAGTTGTACAGACTTGCTCATATCAACCTGCCGTCTCACAAGTTGTACTTAATAGCCTGTATTAACCTGGCGTTACACAAGTTGTACCAACTAAGCTGTGTCAACCTGCCGTTACTCAAGTTGCATTAACTAATCCACTTCAACCTGCCGATAGACAAGTATTACTGACTTGCCCATGTCAACCTGCCGTCTCACAAGTTGTACTTAATAGCCTGTATTAACCTGGCGTTACACAAGTTGTACCAACTAAGCTGTGTCAACCTGCCGTTACTCAAGTTGCATTAACTAATCCACTTCAACCTGCCGATAGACAAGTATTACTGACTTGCCCATGTCAACCTGCTGTCTCACATGTTGTACTTACTAGCTTTTATAAACCTGCAGTGACACAAGTTGTACTAACTAGCCTGTTTTAACCTGGTGTTACTCAAGTTGTACTAACTAGGCCGTGTCAACCTGCTGTTTGAAAAGGTATAATGGCTAGCCCAGGTCAACCAGCCATTACACAAGTTGTACTGACTTGCCCATGTGAAATTGCTGCTAAACAAGTTGTACGAACTAGTCCATTTCAACCTACCGTAAGACAAGTTATACTGACTAATCTGTTTCAACCTGCCACTGGAAAAGTTGAACTAACTAGCCCACATTAACCTGCCGTTAGATAGCTAGTGCTCTTTATTATTTGAAATAACCAAATAACCACTGTCATTCATTTGAAATAACCAAAATCCAAAAAAAAATCAGCATTATTAATTTGTAGCTATTTGAAAAATAAATGGCAGTTACCATGAATAAGTTCCTTAATGATCTCTTAATTCAATGCTAAATTATATAGGGCTGAGTCTTTTCGGGTTCACTAATGCAGTGTACGATTAACACATTTTTTAACCAAGTACTTATCTTTTTTCTTTCTGATGGAATATTTAACCTTTAGACAGTATCTACCAATATATTCCCTTTTTAACTTTAGTTCTCAAAGAGGGTTGCTTTTTTATTTGGGTACCGTACATTATTTAAAACTCACTGGTATGATCCTGCACTGGAAAGATTTAGATTATATTGCTCACTAGCAATTCCCAATCTTTTAGGAAATAAAAACAGATTTATTAAATTTGATAACTTATTTTTAAATTTTAAAATGCCTTCACAATACTATTTTTTATGTGAATATATTGACTAATGGGGAAACAGACATGTCTATCCAACCTCCTAGAAATCAGTATATGGACTTGTTTTAATAATTTATAATATATCTCGTTTATTATTAATGCCAATTCATGTTGTCAAGCAGCAACTGACTGTCAATGATTCACTGACACTAGGCCTTAAAATTCCAATACTGAGTTTCCCTGTTCTAATAAAATGTTTTCAAGCCAATCCTCACTTTTTGTCCTATCAATACTTCATAATCTTATAATGTAAATAATATTTTCAAACTATATTTGTCACTAATCACTGTACAGATTTGATGACTTACTGTGTCTCTTAATGAAATTATTGTTTATTTATTGAATGTCCCGTCTTGACTTCAGTGCGCTCTTAAAGCAAATGCCGGAACTAAAGGGAGTTTGGGAATACTACAGCTAATGGTGTGATGATGTAAGCCAGCCGCAACCATAGCAACGCCTTTCCATCTTGCATTGTTCTAGTTCTTTAAATGCGCCTGTTTTGTAACCTATTTATTTTATATTGTGAATTTTAGTGATAGTAAAAATATAAACGTGGACTTTCTTATTGTTTACATTGTCACGTGTTTGTTTCCTATTTTTTATAGATTTTTCCTATTGCATTATTTATAGATTGTTCCATTGTATTATTGTTTGAACTAATTAAAATTGTCTCTTTAAGTGGATTTACACATGTACAAGTATTTATTGTTCGTCATATGTCAAACGCAGTACTCTTGGTGATACCGCATGTCAGAGCTTCACCCAACTGCCACTAAGTGCGCTCATGTCAAGTCGAGACATTCATTACATATAGTTCATGACATAGTGTTTTCCAAATCTTTATAAAAAAAGAAAACTTATGAAGACTGTTTCTGAATCATTGACAAACATGGACATCTATCCTTCAATTCCCTAGTACAGTGTAGTCAGATGTTAAGAGTTAAAAAAATGACACTGGGAAGACATTGAGATAGGACTTTAATGGACATAAATCCTTGAAGATATTTGGTGATTTTCATCTGTTATTCCTGTTTCAATTGCCCAAGAACTATTACCACCAACCAATATACTCATATATCAATTAGTTCAGACTTAGCTAAACACCTATAAGGTACAAACTTTGGTAAATTATTTTGTTCTAATTTTCTTTTTGCTTAGATTACTTTTTTGAAGTTCAAATGTCAGTTGAGTATAAATATAATCTGTTCATTGGATTTTTAATTTAAATATGAAGTGTTTGTTTGAAAATAATTATATTGTTTTTATGATTACAATGCAGTTTTGTAGCTATCACTACTGTTTTATCACAATAATAAGTAAGTTAATAGATTGACACATATATTGATGCTAAATTGTGTACTGGGACCATTCAGTAAGAATTATTATTGACATAAAATATATTCATCAAACAATAAAATGTTGTTATAAATAGAGTGAGCTAAATAAGAAAATAATTAATTAGTCCATTCTAGAAAACATAGTAAGTTTAAATCAAATAAACAAAACAAATGATGAGGCGTTTTTTTAGGTTAACCAACATCAGCAGCACAATTCACTTACAATGTCATCATTGATTAAATATGTTTGTTTTACACTGAATGTTTCTGTTTTTAATATAGTCCAATATTTTTTGTGTCTTCGAACAAATTTAAACATAATACATGAGCTACAACAGCTGATCTACAGCTAAATCATATTGATAGTTTGTTTTCTATTGGTTAATATATCCACAGCAGGTGTAGCTGATTAGAAACAGAACAATTTTTTTCTGTAACTGATTAAAGAACAACTAGAGTCAGAATCAGCTGATGTAGAGCCATTGGAAGCTGCACTTTAACAAGAGAAATTTGAATAAGAATTAAACTTAATGGCATTATATTCAAGTTTACAAGAGCTAATAGGTTTGCAAGAGAAACAATTTTTAATCTGAAAAAAAGGTGAAGTGATAAGGCCATAAAACTGAATTAAAAAAAATATTTGTTAGATATTTTTAGCACTGTGTTTATTATTTATTTAAAAACAATAGAAACGTTTCAACATCTGGACTAAATTTGCCACATCAAATGTATTTATTAATTTCAAATTAAGTGCAAGTAAACGTTTTGTTTGCTACTACATAATATGAATTTTATATCATATTCTTGATTAACATCTGAATTCAAAACATTCAAAATTGGGGTTGATCAGAAAATTTAATTAAGTACTTTACCACAGATTTAACATAGAAACAGACAATTTCAGAAAACATGAAACTGTAAATTTCACTCATCAAGAAGTTACAGTTAGCGGATCCCGAGAAAAAAAAGATAGTAGTGTTTATTATTATAGTTGAAGCAGGAAGCATTCTAATACAATATCTAATAAATGACTACTACTGTACCTCTGTATGGTAATATGTTTTAATTAAAATTGAGATGTAATCAATCGTTGCAATTCTAAATATTGTGTGTATCATTGTTGATTTTAGAACTGTTTGGAAGAAAAATATCTGTAAGAAAGATTAGATTTAATATGCTGATAATTGGGTAATGAATAGTGTTACTTGTTTACTTCAATTAGCTGTTATCTGTTTGCTCTAATTTACATTGTCATATTTTTATATTAGTTATTACTAGAGAGAAAGATATATAAATGAACCAATGTTAATATTGAAATTTATAATAGCTGTATATCTTGCTACGTTAGTATTTATATGTTGTTTGTTAACAAGTGACAGCTAGAAGGCAAGTTGACTTTAAACTGAACCGACTTCCTTGGGAGCACATTTATCATCTAAAAGCGCAAATGTTCATAATGATTTACATAATGTATTTTGTATACCACCACTCAAATAGTTGTTATATTGGGACCATGGTATGCAAAGATATCTTGTTTAAGACTTAAAAGAGATAAACCTTAGTCACATGTACAAAATATGTAATTCACAAAAACAAAAATATGTTTCGAGACAGTTTCAGTGAACTATTAAACTGGAGGAGAAAAATATACCACAATTTTTTTTAATAAATAAGATTTTATCATATATTACTCAACACATTTAACACAGTTTGCTGTATTAAGTGGAATTCATAACTTTTTGACCCTAAATGTACAAGTTGAAATGAGGCAAGTGGATCTAGAGTTGAATTATGATGTATGGTACCAGGGTATTCAGCTATCTTCTACAACCTTCATGTGTGCCACAACATTGTTGCTTTAGACTAAAATCAGGATGTTGTAGAATGAAACAAACTATCCCACATGTCGTTTACAGCTGTGTTGAATATTGCAGCAATTTTACTTCGGTTTGTTTTATATAAATAGCTGATAAAATTATTATATTAATCGATTTCATTTCAAGTTAACTTTAAAAACTAAATAGGCATGAATAATAGAATAATAATAATAATAATAACACTTCCCTTAAATTATCATGTTGAGGATAGCCCCTATTCTGTTAGGCAGAAAAGTTCTTGTCATCCATGATAATGCTGGCATGGTAGCTCAGTGCTTAAGGCTGTATACTTCAGAGTGTTTGTCCAAGGTTCGAATCCCCAACTGAGCTAACGAACAGCACTCCACTTGTTGAATAAAGTTCATATACAGGCCTGCAAAGCCATGTAAACTAGTACATTTTTTTTAAATCCCACAATTCATAAAAATTGTAGTACACAATTACATAAAGGCCACTATTGTATCTGTTTACAAAATTATGACGAGAGAACATCAAATTTTGTTCTCTCTACTATTAATGGTTTTTACTACAGTATTCAAAACACATCCCTTAGATAAGTTGCAGTAAAGGATCAGTCTTGCAAACTTCCTTGCTGTTTTCCTGTCAATATTTGGTGTTTCAAGTACCAACTACCATGGCCCTAAACTATCGATGATTCTCTTGTCCCTGATTTGAAACATACCACTTCTTTTCTTTTTCAAACTGGTTAGGTGTTTCAAGACAATTGTATACTACTTGTTTAACCATGCCATCTTTCTAAATTATGTATGTCTTCTTCTAAAAGGCCACAAAAACTTACACCCTTTATTTGCATCATAAGGCTATCCAAGATATAACAGTCACTTGTTCTGGCCATTTTATAATTAAGTAGCATGACACATCTTTTTGCTGAAAAATAAACATAATTTTACTCCAGTAAATTTGAGATCGAGTTGACTTTCGTAGTTATATATTTTACACTAAGTTATTATTATTTGTTTATGCTTCCACTTAATTCAATTTACTCTAAAAAAGTGTTCATGCTCTTCTCACCTTTTGATAGTTTTGTATAGCAATCATTACTGTGATCTCATAGCCTAATTTTTTAAGGATGCCACAAGATTTTATTGTACATCTTTAAGAGTTGCTAGCCTTAAAGATGTATAAAAATTGTCATCATAAGAT
This sequence comes from Stictocephala bisonia, assembly GCA_035578905.1. Classification (NCBI taxonomy): domain Eukaryota; kingdom Metazoa; phylum Arthropoda; class Insecta; order Hemiptera; family Membracidae; genus Stictocephala; species Stictocephala bisonia. The sequence goes on along the minus strand of JAQJVL010000012.1, from coordinate 1,583,831 downwards.
GTACAACCTTGATGTAAATCATATTAAAATAATTAAAAACAAATTAATTAGCATGACCCCTTGTGGTAGTCCATAACAGAAATCAAGTCTTGTGAATGTTACTCCATATAGCATCTGGTTCCAGAGGATCGCTGTAAACCAGTTTTTGCCTCCTGGGAGCCTTATAATCATCAGTGATGAGATACTTTTCAATAAAACAATTGTTATTTTACTTCCTATTTAAGATAGGAATACATTTTTTTCTTTATTAATATGATCCATTCCCACTGGTGCCTCATTTTGAAGAAAACTACAGCTTTCATTAGCAATTAAAATCCATCTCTTTTTAATATTCGTTTTCTTTAAAGTAGCACACTCTCTGTCGACAGAGGCACTGAACTCTAGTTGATATAGTAGTGATTAATTTTATTACATTGAAAGGTTACAAATTTACCAGCTGAGCAATCAGTCTTTTAGATTAGCGGTTCTCAAACCGCGGTACATGTACCACTAGTGGTACGCCTTAGCCTTGGAATGGTGACCTATGTAAGGTAGAAACACTAATGTAGTGGAGCTGTCCTACAACTTTGTGACGCATGTCACGTGTATTTTCTTAAAAAATACATTGTTTATGTCAATAATAAAAATATATGAATCAATAATACAATTATACAATATATATATATTACAGACATGCATATGTGTATATATAAAAAAACTACTTATTTCTTAAGTGGTATGTATGAGTCTCAAGCGGCTTTAGTTGGTACACTACCAAAAAAGTTTGGGAACCCCTGTTTTAGATCATGAAAACAGTATTTTTACCAAATGGAACAATCTCACTGCGAACAAAGTGTGCGCTGCTAGTAGAGAGGTTATATTTACTGTCATGCGGTCACATTAATCATAAAACTATTTAAAATACTATTATATAGTATAACTATTAACATGTGATTTTAAAATTGAATCTTCGTAAAACACAGTGTATATTAATCAATATTATTTTTATGGAATGTTAAATTAAGTTTACATTGAATACAAACCTTTACTAGTAATGAAAACTATAAATTATACCGCCGTGGCAAACATATTATGCTGAACTAAACACTTCATAAAATAATAGGCAGATAGGACTTCCGCAAACTTATCACGCAAGATATATAAAGTGTCTACGGCATCATACAACTGTGTCTTGTGGACTATCTTCCCTGATAAGTTTGCAATGTCCTATTTCGCCAATTTGATTAATTCCATGCCTTGTCAAAACTTAAGTTCATGAATCTTTGCACTTATTGAAATAGTTTAAGTTAAACTATTATGTCAAAGTATTTTGTTTGAAAGCCTAAAAAAATTACAAACTTAAAAAAGAATAATTTTGTTTTATATTATATTGCATAATATTTTATTTAATCCAAATAGCAAGTGCAATATGACAATATATGTGACCAATTATCAATAGAATTTTACAAAACAGACGAAATGCCTTATTGCTTGTAAACAAAAAATTAAAAAAGTTTATCGAGCAAAGGCCCAATAAAAGGTTGTTTCAATAAAAGGTTGTGAATTTTTATTACTGTCCCAAATGGAATTACAAAATATATCATGTAATTAAAATTACTAAAAATGTACAACTTTGATAGGTTTTAGTTTATAAAGGCCTATGCCTAGTAACTGTTTTTATCCTAGGCTTTGTGTTTATAAAATTTGATGTGGGATTTCAAATTAACTCACACTAAAACTATTAAAAAGAGATATTGTCTCTACAGAGTTGACTGCATCTGAAAAGTTGGCTTAACTCTTAATTAGTGACTAAATATTTGACGCTTATTTCGCTATCTCAAACCAGTTACAATCACTCACATGATTTATAATTGACATTTGTATATCTATCTTGTGTCAGTTTTTATATTGCATTTCAGGATGATTTATATGTAGATATTGTTATGTAATTTGCAGACATTATTCAGCCAACTGTTTGTACTTTTGACTCAATGATGTTTGTGTCTACAACAGTGATTAAAACTGTACAGTCTTTGAAAGCAAAACTTATCGTTATCTATAAATAAAGATTCTGTGATTATTCTGCCTAATCAATAAAGCCCTAATCCCTACAGTTAGTTTTCAAACACAGGGAACTCATGTGGTTTTTAAACATGCAAACCAAAGAAAGGGAAACTGTTTTTATACCGATATGGAGTTCAGAGAATATATATTGCCTCAGTGGCTCAGTGGCTAAGGCTTCGGACTGCGGGGAGCAAGGTCCAAGGTTCGAATCCCCACTGAGCCAACGGTCGGTACTTCACTCGTTGAATAAAGTTCACGCACAGGCCTGTATGCCCATGTGAACTGGCGAGTGAAGTTTAAAAAAAAAAAAAAAAAAAAAAATATTATATATTGCTTTCAAAACCAGCTACCAATCTAAATGGAGGAAGAATAAAAATTAAAAACAGACCTTTAAATGATATGTAAATGAAACAAAATCTAAAGTACAAAGTACTTGTGTCTTAGTGAAATATTGATCTCTCGTCACAGAGCTAAATGTAGGTGTCATAACCATTCAACACCTGCTTCTCCAATTCAATGAAGACCAGCTAATCCCCCTAAAAAGAATGCAATGGGCAATAGTTTGAACTTGCCTCTGCAATCACATGACTGATCATTTGCCATTCACCCCATATTTCCAGTAGTTGCATCTTTGGGAAAGCGAGTGTACATAATCCATACCTTATGAAGAAGGTTCATTCCTCCGATGAGGTCATATGGTCTGATACTAGGTTCCCTCATTACAACCCGTATACCATGGCTTCCAGTGCTGTGTAGCATAGCTCCTCCATATACAAGACGCAAAAAGGCATTTCTAAGAGAGTCCAAATCTCCCCTTTTGCAAGATATCCCACAATGTGCAAAGAGACTTAAATCTAGAAAACCACCTCTTTGAATAGCTTTCCAGTTAATTTCGAACGAATTTTCGCCAAAAGCCACCTGACATTAACTTGGGATATGTTTGATGATCGAAACAAATTTCAGAGAATGAGTTTGAGCTTTTAGAATTTGAGAAGTTGTGTGTTTTCAGACAAAAGGACCTCTCCGTGCTCCAGACGTGAGGTCTACCACATTCTCACATCTGCCTCTGAGTTAAAGGTAGCGAACCCTCTCATAGTGTTGACATAGACAAGGTTGTACGTACCTGTTGTAATGTGACTTGTGATAATACAGAATAAAGATGGTAACAAAGTCATAAAGACTTCAAATCAAACCAAAAATCATTTAATCATCTTTCTTAACATACAAGCACAGTACAACCTCGGTTATCTAGCCTAATGTGGCGACAGATCAAGCCCGATAAAGCATAAGTAAAAAACTCTGGTTTTTTTTAACAAAAACAGATTCAATAACTCCTATTATATGGCAAGCAAGAGAGAATGCCTACAATCATGCAGCGCAAATCCCGAAGGCACATCAAATTTTTGACAAGATTAACAAGAACTTCTACATATTGTCGAAATCTTGTTTCTCATATTCATAGAACATTTTTAAAAACAACTGTGTATTTACTACTCATTTCAAATTCTAACATCATACGTCAAGTTACTGTATAGTATTTAGATTAAAACTTGCTGTGCAATATAATTTTGAAAGGATGTACAGCAACTACATTAATGTGATATGTTTTCAATCCAACAGTAATCAAAAGACTGAGAATGCTGAGGGTGTGTACGTAATGAACTCTTCCACTTACTCATCTGAGAAATGGGCTCCTCCAGCCCCTCTGTTACAGAGGTAAACAAATTGCCAGCTCGGATATCGGGCGCATTATACCAGGGCCCAGGCCCTAACATTATTACGTACTAACAACCAGTAATGCACAACAAGTTAAAAGAACAGCACCTGCAATATTCAAAATGCAAAGCTCAAAACTCATATTCGAGATTTGCGTTGCGAGGCTGAATTGTGTTCCACATAGTTGTAATTTTATCTAATACAATTTTTTTGGCTGATTGTCTTGCCGGATAATCAAGGTAGTAATGTAAAAAAGAAATACAGGAGAAATTAAAATAAATAACTGAAAGACCCCTCGTGTGAACTTTCTGAAAGTAGGGGCTGAATGTATTAACAGTGTTCTTATCTGAATAGCATTGAAAATTAACTGTGCCGTGCTTAATAAAGTAAAATAATTTGACAAAACAAGGATAGTATTTACAAAACAAATTTGGAACTAAATATCCATTTCATACTATCAACATGAACTGAAATAAAGCTATCTGGAAAGTGAGCAAACACTAAGTATAAGCTACTCACACACACACGTCTACTTTTCACACACAGAGGAATCATTGCATGGTGTTAGGCCTACTTACTTAAGGGTAGACCAATTTCTTTGGTATTAAAAAAATATCCTGTTTTGTTTTTTTATTATGTTAATCTCATTAAAAAGAACTACTTAAATCTACTACCTTATCTTGGTCCAAAAAATGTTTACATATACGATGTTTTGAATTTTTATGTAAAAGTGCTGACTTTTACGATTACACTATAGTTTTAAAAAAAACGAAATTAGGCCTTATACAGTGCAATAAACTAAAATAATTATTGTTAGACACAGAAACATACATGAACAGTGGTGATGACCCACCAACACGCCCATACACGTACACTGGTTATGACACACCCACCTGCCCCTAAACGTAAACTGGCGATGACCCACACATCCGCATAAATACGTAAAGTGGCAATGACACACCCACCTGCCCATACCCGTACAGTAGTGATGAACCACCCACCATCGCAACACGTACAATGTTGATCTCAAGTTCTAACAGACAGAAATTCATAAAAATAACATCATTCTTAAGAAATTATAGTCCTCTAAAAATTTAGTTAGATTTATGATTGTATGTTTAAGGAAAAGATTTTTACCATGGTATCACTAAAAAAATTCAAAAAGTTTTGTTCCAATTAAAACAAAAATTATTTGTTCACTTTATAAATATGGTAAAAACACAATTCTACCTAAATATTAGTATAGTCTAGTAAGGAGTGCAAGGTAAAAATTTGAAGTATGTACTATAAGTAGTTTTTGAGATGTATCAATTTTTGTCTAGAAAAACACTGAATAGTTGAACTTTCAGCAATCGTGCCCTAAATCAAGAGCTGATCCTGCTCACTGCACTAGCTTATAATGGAGTGGCGGAATGCATCATCTTGAATATATATATATATATATATATATATATATATATATATATATTTTAGGTATGTAACAGATTGAAATCCATGACAGGTATAGTTTTTCTGAATTAGGACAAAACATATAATAAAATAATTAAAATAAACCTTTTTTGTGATTTTCGGTGATACATCCCTTAATAATTAATTTAAAACAGTCATAGAAATTTAAATGATATTTGTATTAATAAGAACTCGAATTTACAAAGAATTGCTGAAGAGTTATATATTTAAACAACCATAACTAAAAAGTTGTCAAAATAAGCCCTTTTAAAAAACTTACTAAATTTTTTTACAGGATGAGATTTTTTTGCCAAAGTAAAATGTATTAACATTAGCTTTTTGTTATCAATAGTTTATAGAATACTGGCCATAGCAAAATAATATAAAAGACACACTGAACAACTAAAACAGCTTAATATTTTAACCCTCACCCGTCACAGTGGCTCGAGTATCTCGAGGAGAAATATTTCAAACATTATTTATCATAAAGTGACTGTAAATGAACATATAAGCTTCATAACAACATATAATACTTTTGTTCATTATATGTATTAAATTACCTTGGTGCGAAAAATGTTTTAGTGGTGCAGAGCGGCTTAATTAATTCAATACAGCGGTGTTAGGAGCGCAAAGCGCCAATTTGTCTGGGAGAGCATTAAAACACATACAATATTAAAAAGTATGACAAATCGAAGGAAAATATGTACAGGAATGTAAAATATTGAAATGCTCTTATAGAATTTGGAAAATTTAACTACTAATAATCTCTCTTCCTACCTCAAACATTGAATAACCAAAAAAAATCTCTTTTCTTAATGAAGGAGGTAATTAAACATAAACTTCACATTCATGATTGTAGCCCATGGATTGTATGAGATCTTACCTTGTCAAATATGATTGACTCTAATGAATAAACTTTGGCCAGTTAACAGATTTTAGGTCATAGAGTAGAGTATACTGCAGACTTTGGTACTATAATTCAACAAATATTCTACGCCAGAAAATAGTTAATTGTAAAATAATTACTGTATTATTTTTATCTCTTGATCTCCATTTGAAAGGCACAAGCCTTAAACTGGAGGTCAACTGACGAATAAACACTGCACACATTTAATGATAAAGAATTGTGCAAAACACATTGTCTAATATTTGCTTCTAATATTCATTTACAGCTAAACACTACACATATTTAACGATAGGTAATTGGGCAAAACACATTGTCTAATATTTGCTTCTAATATTCATTTACAGCTAAACACTACACATATTTAACGATAGGTAATTGCGCAAAACACATTGTCTAATATTTGCTTCTAATATTCATTTACAGCTAAACACTACACATATTTAACGATAGGTAATTGGGCAAGACACATTGTCTAATATTTGCTTCTAATATTCATTTACAGCTAAACACTACACATATTTAACGATAGGTAATTGGGCAAAACACATTGTCTAATATTTGCTTCTAATATTCATTTACAGCTAAACACTACACATATTTAACGATAGGTAATTGGGCAAGACACATTGTCTAATATTTGCTTCTAATATTCATTTACAGCTAAACACTACACATATTTAACGATAGGTAATTGGGCAAAACACATTGTCTAATATTTGCTTCTAATATTCATTTACAGCTAAACACTACACATATTTAACGATAGGTAATTGCGCAAAACACATTGTCTAATATTTGCTTCTAATATTCATTTACAGCTAAACACTACACATATTTAACGATAGGTAATTGGGCAAGACACATTATCTAATATTTGCTTCTAATATTCATTTACAGCTAAACACTGCACATATTTAACGATAGGTAATTGGGCAAGACACATTGTCTAATATTTGCTTCTGTGGAGATTGACAACTAAACACCACACATTTAACGATAGAGAATTGGGCAAAAACAATGAACGACAACCTTTAATAGTGAACTACCTACATTATTAGGGACCTCACTAGACATAAATAACATACATATCGTACTATTAAATATGAAGATATCTCTATAATGAGGCCGAAACGCCGGCTCCTGATGTTGTACGTAGTTTGACACGGTCGGACCCAGAAGACTACGATAGTGATATAGCATATTAACTAGCATTCACTTCTATGTTATATGATAAAGCCGAACCCCTATGCTGGTGTGTGTCAGATAATATTTTTGTCTTTGGTCTGGATAACTTACTGGGGTAGAGCATTGAGATAAGCTTTCCAGATTATCAATAGTAAATGAAGATAGTACAGATTTTCTACGAGTGAACAAGCTATTTTGTTATTTATAAGTCTTCATTTCAATTAATTATTGCCTGATCAAATTAATTATTACCATTAAATGTCACCCTCATTCAAGCTTTCTAAAATAATCAATAATTGCTCATTAAATTAATTAACATGTTAAGTGCCAAGGCTGTATCGGAGCAACTTACCCTGTAGTCCCAACCTTTATTCGTCATCGTATATATATGATTTTTGGTATGCACATATAAAAGATACTAGATCAAATATCTAACATTACTTTTTATCTATAAATGTGTTTGAAATATCGGCCAATCCACCCGGCATGTAATTCTACATTACCAAAAATGTATTGTAAAATGACATGTCAGGTCAATTGGCCGACTAAGAAATTCTCTTTTTTCTGCTTCAATGACGAACAATACAGATTTCCCGTGCTTCATAAGGTCGTTTTTTTCGATGTTAATTTTATTCTAAAATCAGGTTTTTTGGTAATTTGATAAATAAACGTAACAACAATAACTTATCAATAGTAGTTTTTATTATAATTCCCTTTAGCTGCAGACTAGTGTAATCATAAACTGTGCTGTTGTACCAATCGGAACGACAAAAATTAGTGAATTTAAATTTGTTACTTTGCAATAATTAGGTAACTTATTGAAAAGAACAGTATTTCTCTGTTTACTTTGGATATTGATTTGTTAAAAACGTTCATAGGTTATCTGAAAGGTAGTGCTAGTGGATGATAAAAGTTCTTTTTTAAATACCTTGTGACGTGTCGTCGTTCCGATCGGTCGACACGTCACTACTTTAAAACTACAGTTGCCTTGCCGATCGGAACGACATGGCACTTAACATGTTAAATAGCAATCATATTAAAGGAATTACACTATTAAATTGAACTTGCTTTCTATTCTTAGATAAATTGCATATCAGGAAAAAGTTTAATTGTTGTCTAGCTTGTCTGTTTACTTCTCCAGTATGAGATTAACTCCAAGCCTTTAGGAGAAGCCTTGATTCCAAGCTTGATAACAGCTACTCGTCAACCAAACATGTTTCAACAATGTTATACATTTCAGAAGACTTCATTCTTGAACCTGAGTAGTTGGTATGAAGCTGCTGTTTATATAAGTAATGTTCTGACAATACCTTATAATATATTTTCAAGTGTTTTGTGGCATGAGTTTTTTCGGCAAGTCTTAAACACTTACCAGGGTATTTGTGAACATGTTTTTAGTATTTATTTATACTGGGTGACGCATGATGTTCTCCCCCACTTCAACAGCACATTCTACTACTAAAAATAAAGAAAAAGTGTTATAAAAACATAGGTTCAAAAATGCTCTGTTACCAAATTACAGCCAGTGAAATATTTCAGTAAGATTCATAGATAAAGAGGGGAATAACATTGTACACAACTTATGTAAAGATAAATTAGGACAGAAATTTCATGATTTTTATGTAATTTATGTACTACTGTATCTTTAGTAGTTTTTCAGTAATTTGGAGTTAAATGCACAAAATAGGGGCAAGAAACTCTCCCCCCCTCGAAATAAAATTTACTTATTTTGTAAGCAAAGATTCAACATCTACAATGGTCCGCTTCTATTGAAGTTTTGTAACTTTTTGAATACTAATCACAACTCTACAAGCATATTTTATTCACGGACAATGCGCAATTTACTAGAGATGGTGTCAACAGCTTGCATAATGAGCACTTAGGGGCAGAAGAAAATCCTCATGAGGTAGTAGAACAGAACTTTTTACACCAATTTATGTTTGATGTGGTGTTTCACACAATTGGCTAATTGATCTGTTCATATTATAAGGCTGCCTAAATGCTGAATTTTATTTGTACTTCCTTCAAGAATTTCATAATGTTGCAAATCAAAGCCCCTAAAAATAAAAAAAAATTGTATTTGAAGTTTTGCAATTATTTATTTCAGTTTTCATCTAGCAGGAGAAAACTTTAAAAACTACTACCAGAATGATTCTTCCTTCAAAGTTTAAATGATACCGGGCAAATATTTGAATAATATTGGAGATCGCTCCACTATCATTATTTATTTTTTAATTTTCTTTCCTAGCCACAAAACAGGTTTTTAATCCAAAAACATTGGGGCAGTACACAAATATAAAAACCTGTATCATATAAAAAGATTAGTCTGTCCATGATTTGGCTCCAAATTCACAATACCTACTAAAAATGTTCTGAAAATAAATACTAAAAAACATTTCTCTCATGCTTTCAGGCTTCAGTTGGAAAAGAATATAATACTTATTCAAAATAAAATTATTTTATTGTCATATGAATATGTACAATAATACTATCAAAGATATACAAATCAGGTGCCTTATAAATACAGTAAAAAATATTTAAACATTTACAAGAAATTATCGTCAAAATTCTCGGTTATGTAATAGTATGATTTTTTTATGAGCATATTCTCTTGACAAAACAGTATCTAATTTATAATTAACATAATATTTAAACTGAACTATTAATTCGACCGTAAGTCTATAACAAAGACATGTAACTTAGGCAAAAAATATAGATCTAAATAAATAATAAATATAAAGATAAATAATTAATAAACATCAACAAAATAAATAACATATATATACATAAATAAATAACAATACTGCAACAACAAATTAGTAATAACAATAACAACATTCTAGGATTATCAATTAATTTGCCATCAACAAAAGGATGCACCTACTTTTGAAACTTTTTAAATTAACAACAAGAATACCTATATTTGACCTTTTCAAGACCTCATCAACCACAACAAGAGAAGGGAGGCACGAGTCGCAGTACGAGACTGTGGTAAAATGAAGAAAGATTTGTCTTTACTATTTAACTAAAGAACACCAAAGGAGAGCCCCAAACAGGTCACATCATCCAACAGGGCCCCAGAGATAGACTAGCTAGATGAACTGTCTCCTCAGACCAAGGCTCCCCCAAATCAAACGATTCACTATATGCAACCCCTTGTGTATTAACGTTAAAACATTTAAAATAAAAATATTTGCGAAAACATTTTTGACCTTTTTTATCATTTGTTAACTACACCTCATAACAAGACAGCTTCTATTTCATTTCAAAATAAAATACATTTAATTATAAGTAAAACGATAATGCCACCCTATTGTATCAGCTGAGATTACTGATTTGCCATCCAACTATGATTGGCCCAATCAGCACTTAGCTACCGTATGTGTGGGCCAGTACCAAATAACTGTACATGTACGGTGGTAATGACCCAGCCAACCACCCTCCCAATTGTACAATTACTGGGTTATTGGCACTCCCACATACCCATTAGGTGGTAATAGCACTCCAACCCACCTGTAAGGTGATAATAGCGACCCCACCCACTGGTGTGGTAGTAATAGCACTTCCACCCACCTGTAAGGTGATGATAGCACTCCCACACACCCGTAAGGAGGTAATAGCACTCCAACCCACCTGTAAGGTGATAATAGCGACCCCACCCACTGGTGTGGTAGTAATAGCACTTCCACCCACCTGTAAGGTGATGATAGCACTCCCACACACCCGTAAGGAGGTAATAGCACTCCAACCCACCTGTAAGGTGGAAATAGCGACCCCACCCACTGGTGCAGTAGTAATAGCACTTCCACCCACCTGAAGGTGATAATAGCACTACCCACAGTAAGGAGGTAATAGCACTCCAACCCACCTGTAAGGTGGAAATAGCGACCCCACCCACTGGTGCAGTAGTAATAGCACTTCCACCCACCTGTAAGGTGATAATAGCACTCCCACACACCAGTAAGGAGGTAATAGCACTCCAACCCACCTGTAAGGTGGTAATAGCGACCCCACCCACTGGTTCAGTAGTAATAGCACTTCCACCCACCTGTAAGGTGATAATAGCACTCCCACACACCCGTAAGGAGGTAATAGCACTCCAACCCACCTGTAAGGTTGTAATAGTGACCCCACCCACTGGTGCAGTAGTAATAGCACTCCAACCCACCTGTAAGGTGATAATAGCACTTCCACCCACCCGCAGTGGTAATAGTGGTCATACCTATCCGTAGAGTGGTAATTGCACTCCCTGTCATCCATAAACATACAGGGGTGGAAATGAGGGTGCCAGTACCCCGGTTAACCCAATTTACAACATGTACACTGCACCACAATGCAAACTCATGTAAAAATTACAGAAAGTTAGCTATTTACTACATGTAGATGCAGCAAAGCAAACCAAATATAAAATGAAATTAAAGTATCATTTAAAAGAATAGATTAAAGGGTATTTTTAAATAAACTACATAATATTTTTGAAGAATTTATTACAAAAATTATTGTTCATCTCTCTGGCTTTTATTACAGACATATGCTAAATTCAAAATGATCACTGCGTTTTGGAAACTGTTTGCTCACTATAGTAAAAACCTAGCTCACAATAAATACTGACAAAACACAGTAATTCAGAATGTAGGCTAGGACAGCTGATGGCATAATTAATTTGATAATTAATGATGAAGTTGTAAGTACCATCTTAACACAGTATAGTGGAAGATCTGAATTGCTATTAACAAATACAAAACTTTAATATTTTATTTTTTAGCAAAGAATTTTTTTTAATTAAACAAGAGATTTTAATATTATTCTATCAAAATTCAAATCATGTTTGTTCTTAGATCATAAAATGTGACAATTTTAGAACTTTGTAAATTTATAATCAGTAGAACAAGTTTGACATTTGAACATGATTTGTTCTGTTATATGTAACATATGGCCAAATATTCGGACAGTTCTAAGCTTATCAGTAAAGATTTATAAATTAAACTGTTTTAACTCAATTAAATTTTTAAATTGTTTTATTAACAGATTTCATATAATGTCTCAGATCTGTATTTAAAACTATTCAATTCTTTAAGTGTAGCAAATAACAAAAAAATTCCATTATTATTAAATAAAAATTACAAACAAGTACATTTCTTTAGTATATGTATTGCATATTGCATTAAGTTACTGTAAATATTTTTTATTTATCTGTAAAAAGACATTTTTATCCAGCAAAACTGTACTTTTCAAAGGACTTAAACTAAAATTATTTGTAATAATTGTACTTAAAAAACTAAATAACACTAACCTAATTTTTTGTAAGTACATTACGCGTCTACTAATAACCACTTGCTATCTCTTACTTTGATATTTGATATTGTTCAGACATAGGTAAATATTTATTGCTATACCAAACATTTAACACTGTAAATAAATATTATTTATTAAAAAAAAAACTTTAGAATACACCCTTTTGAAAACTAAGAATATATTTTATTTCACAATAATACTTTATTTTAAAAACACAAATCTTCTGAATAGTTCATTTTTAGTGTTTTATGATTTAAAATTAAATAAGTGTATGGAAAACTAGTTATCAGTTTTAAACTTAATATCCAACATTTGCAACCAAATACAGACAATGTAGTACATTTTATTTTCACTTCGTTAAGCAAAATGACCATCAGTCTTCTAAACAGAACAGTCTCACAAATCAAATTTCAGTCTATTTTGATTGAAATGGATTTATAGAGTGTATTAAATACAAATTTATTCAGTTATTTATCATCCATTTAAAACAATTAAGGTAACAAATTTTTATTTTTTGTACAAGCTATTTTTATGTGTCTTCACAATTTTTTATCTTCTCATCGGTTTTCATACAATTTTGCTTTAAATGAAAAAAGTAGCCATTTTAAATCTAGTGAAGTCAAATGAGATTATGCATTTTTTAAATTCAGCAAAGAGTTTGGTACTAATAAAATATAAAAATCACTCAAAATTACAAAGCTTTAACCCTAACTGAAAAAACTTAAAACTATTTTTCAGTTGTAATTCTTTTCAATAAACACTATCAGACAGACAGGCGCTAAATCAAGCAATATAAACCAAAGTCTTTAAGGAACTTTTTCGTTAATTTTAACGTCATACCATATTCCAAAATATTTTCTCATATTTTTGGAATAAAATTATATACTTTTCATTAACCTGTTAAGATCTTTAACAGCAAAAAATTATTACTTCAGAGCACTTACATTAAAATTAAAAGTAATCATTATAATTAAAAAAGTACTTTCTATTTCTCCTTGAAAACAAAGTGGCATTTCAAAGTAAGAATGAGAACCTATCGTGTGTGAAAGCACTGTTCCTTGCGGGCTATGCTAGAAGTCAGTGACTGTTCCACATCAAAGATGACAGATTATAAGTCAACAGGTGACTTAAAGTTGTGTAGTTTTTTAAATATTTCAAAATAAGCTAAGTGAATATGAATAGGTTTAGTTTCAAATCCAGGTATGTTCTTTCTTAACCTTTTATTTACATTTCGTGCTTGCTCAGTTAAGAGGCCATTAAAAGAAAGGTTGCCATTCTATGTGGTCTTGTTAGTAAACTCATTGCTTGATTTTTTTTTCATAACTTATCACCGACCGGCACTCTCTTCTTCTTCTTCAGATTTTGACTAATACACAATAAATAAGAGAATGAAAATCTCTTCAGTTAACACATTCAGTGCTAAAGTCCTATTTTCGTTTTCACCATGTGTTGACTGCATTTATAATTTAACTTATCCTAATGGGTGAACATTTTTTTTCAAAAAATTTTTTTTTAATTGTGTAGTGTAATTTTATGACTGTCAGAAGTGGTAGTCTGAATATGTGGAAAGCTCAAAATAATTAATTTTTATGTATGGCAGTTTAGTCGGCCATCAGCCCCCAGCGAAAAAGTTAATGTTCAAGACTTTTTACACCACTCTATTTTGTAATAAACTAGTCAGTAATATAAGGAATTAAGTAAAACACATTAAAAATGATTATTATCTGGTTCATTTCTAACACTTTTTCACAATTTGTATGAGATCTGAGATAATTATTTAAAAACATAAGACAGAACACAATTCAGATTGGTCAGAGCGTTTGTAGAACATAAATTCAATCTTTTTAATTTATTCCTTTTTTGCAGTGTACTCTACATCTTTTTTGTTTAATTTTATTTGTAATTTATTGAAACAAAAAACTAGTTAAAAACCGTAATAGAAACATTAAAAATAACCATAACTGGAAATTGAAAACCAAGTTCTACTCGTAGGATACCGTAGAAGTACAGGACATACTTGCAGATGAAACCAGCAAAGGCTGAGCGTTGACTGATTCAATAATGTGAGTGAGGCAGTATGGCCGACTAGACGTCTACGTAGCCACTAGCGGTCGGATGGCGTGATCGACTTAATGGCCATGGACTGAATTGTGTTAATCACGGACTGATTTGTGATTGTTTCACCTTTCCAGTACCAGCCAGCTTTGGTTCAGAGTTTGATCTAAAACATTGTGTTTAGCCAAACCTTCAAGTTTGAAATGGTAAGAAAGTTTAATGATTGTCTAATTTTTGTATGGTACTACACTCGTATCAACATTTAAGTGTTGATTACTGTCATGATACTGCCTAATTAACTAGCAATAAAACATGGCAAAAGCTGACATTATGGCAGCTAACCCTCTTTAGATAGACTGATAGCACTAAATAAGTCAAAATATGAAGAAGAAGAGTGTGAATCTGTGGTAAGTTATGCAAATAAAAAAATTAAATAATGGGTTTATTACAAATACCACATAGAATGGCCATCTTAACCCTTTAACGGCCGTACAATTTTTGAAAATTTTTCGGTTTGTGCAAAATTAAAAATTACAAATTAAATGTCAAGTTCGACTTCCCCTGGAGCATAAAAGAAACATTTAAACTCTAGAAATCCTTTTTATTTTATTTAGAATTTAAAAATAAACAGGTGCAGCAAATTTCATTAAAATATAATAATAATCAAAAAAGTTTCAGTTCTCAACTGTCATCGACATATACGGTCAGCTGATTCATTCCAAAGAGTAACGATATTTTACATGATTATTTGTTCAGTAAAGGTAATTTATATATATTCCTATATATATTTATATACAATCCTGTATTACATAGACTATCTATAATATATATATTAATGGTTTGCAAACGTATACAAACTCTTTTAGAACAGTTTGACATTCATACAGACTGTTTTCGATGACTACGCAACGCCCGATGAAACGCGCCTCGGCCCGGCGTCCTCAACAGCAATAATGTTATCGGCATACATATCAGCCCACTAAAAAACACAACGGGCCGATCCTCTAAGGGTTATTGACCTCGTAACTGGGCGAGCACGAAATGTGAATAACAGATTAAGAAATAACATACAACCTGGATTTGGAACTAGACCTATTAACATTCACTTAGGTTATTTTCAAATATTTAAAAAATGGCCCAACTTTAAGACACCTGTTGACTCATAATCTGTTATCATTTGATGTGTATCAGTCTTCCAGCATAGCCCCCAAGGTCCAATGTACTCACACGCTAAAGATTCTCATTCTTACTTTGAAATGCCACTATTTGTTTTCAAAGAGAAATAAAAAGTATTTTTTAAAGTACAATGATCACTTTTAATTTATACAGTTCTTTAAAGCAGTAAATATTTTGTTGTATCAAAGTCTTTTTATAGATTTATGACAAATATTTAATCCTTCGCACGCGGAAATTATTTCACCCTATTTTAAAGTAACACGTAATTATGAAAACAAAAAAATGTTAATGAAATGTGAAGTAAATTTTTTATAAGTTTTAGAAACTTACAGAGACATAAAAAATAAATATATATTTATTTAAAGTTAAAATCATAATTTTTTACGCTATTTTATTGTAGATTTACAATTATGATGAAAGGTAGAAATATTAAAATTTTCAACATTTTAATTGAAACTTTTAACAGTTTTTTTCATTTATGACAACTACAACAAAATAATTAAAAACTATAAAACAGAGAAAAAGAACGATAAGTGTTGAAAACAATATGCTTGGGTGAAGCAACAGACCGAGGGTATTTTTGTTTTACGTGTGTACAAAGGCAGTTTGCACACGCAAAGGACAGAGCCGCACTCTTCATTCATAAATGATTTATGTTTTTGATAGGCTTAGGGAGTTGGCCAAAGACATTTCTAAGTTGATGCTGCAACTCTAGCATCATAGGAAGTTTTAGGTACTATCATTTACACTATCGACAGAAATATTTCATTTCGGATATGTTCGTTAACCGCGTTTGAGGCAAAGTAAAGGCTGGGCATGTATTGGTTTGCGGCGTGCGAAGGGTTAATTTTATTAGTGCAAAATATATACAGGGTTTTCCAGAAATTTTTGGGTGTTGACAAAACCTTTCTCCGACGTGTAAAATAAATAATTGTTAACTAGAGAAATAGAACATTTCAAAAAACTAATTGAAAGAGTTTGTTTAAAACACGTTGGTTATATAGTATCTCAATAAGTCAATAGATTTCAAAACCCATTTCAAAAAAAATTTCACAGAAACGTTTGTTAAACAGAAAATCTTCAAATCCCCAAAAATATAATCAACAGGGTGATTCGCAAAAGAACGCACAAATTAAATAAATAATAATAATAAAACCAAGTAAAATTGTTCTTGTATAAAAATAGTTCTAAAAATTGTCCTTTATCTAATATACATTTTATTTTAATTTTTTCACAAAATAATTTATATATGTGGAACAGCTAAATGGAAGTATTTGAAACTCAGCTATTTGGCATTAAGTAATGAGTCCAAAAAGGAGTTAGAATATAATTTATTTTAAAATGTCTTTTAGTTTCCAAAGCCTTATCTTTAAAAGTAAAAATATATACAAAATAATTACAAGACAACAACAATAATACAGTAGTAAATTATAAGTTACAAAAAAGTAGCAAATAGTTATTCCCTAAACATTCTTTGTGTAATGTTTATAAAGATCGGAACTGTGGGAATTTAGCAAAATTAGCATGTATTTTGGCAAACAGATTATTTATGATCAAATCTTAAAAATCATTGCATCAAGGTTTAGGAAATTAAATTGTGCAACGTTTTTGTACCTAGTGTTTTTGTACATTAATTAGTCATTGAGACAATTAAATTTGAATACTAAATATAGGCACTATTTTCAAATTAAGTAAATTTATATTTATACTCCTTCTAGGACTCATTACTATTATATACCAACTAGAGAAATTGTCTGCTGTCTACCTAGCGTGGGCTGGTGTCCAGATCAGGTAAGGATTAGTGAACCCTTTTTGGCTGGTGCCCAGTTCAAGTTCGCCCCGCAGGACTGGTCTTGCTCATCAGTTATTTTAAATTATGTAATTTTATTCCAAATTTGATTTTAAATAATTAATTTTATGTTTGTTTTTATTTAATTACGACGAGAAATACAATGTCGTGTTTGGCATCTTATGCTTTTTAATATCACACAATTTACAAAATTGATTACCTTTTAACTTGTGGTTATACTTTTACCCAAATGTTAAATTACAATCCAATCGCTACGCACACATACAGCAAGACACCGCACCCGCAGGATCGCGCTTCAAAGACTTCCTGCAATTATACCCCAACCATCCCAGGGGAGGGAGAGGGGTCAAGTGTTCGTGTGCGAGTACCTCGTGGTCAGACGTAGCCAGTGCTGCGTGCGGAATTCACTTGTCCCTAAAGCCGACCGAACCACCTTAAATCTTGTTGTTAGATTTTTTTATCTGGACCTAATAATATTAAACCATACTTATACAGTACTTAAGACTTAAAATCTACAGTAAAATATTAATAAATTTATTGATTGAGTCTAAGACTGATTCTTGAAACAGTTTTCACACAAATTTACTGTCCGTTCTAAGGCCAAAATAAAACTTAATTGGCCACAGAAATCAATTAATTCTGTGGCCTTTCATATATCCATTCAGGCCACAGAGAAACTTAACTACCATGTTAAGTAAAATTTAATGGCAAGTGGGTACCGACAGTGAATAACAGTCTTGTGCTGTGTCATGATTATTCTCGTTATTTGAATCTTGAGATTGTAGTGTCACAATCTATTGTTTTAAATGACTATCTCAATAATTGATGATGTTATCAGTTTGCTAATACCGTGCATGCATGCTTTCCAACATCCACCGCTTGTCATTCTATGCAATCTGCATTATAACAATTTGAAGCAGGCTATATCGCCAGTTATTTACAATATTACAAATTCAAACATGATTTAGAATAAATAATAATATCAATTCCAATTCAACTTGTATTCAATGTGTCATATTTTCAGGCCAGGAGTAAGTTGTTTGTTGCTTTTCAGTTTGTTGTTGAGTAGAACTTTTCCTCATCAGTTCAAACTCCAAAAAAAAAAGTAGGTCGAGAGAGAATCACTCCAGCCACAACCATGAAACTTAGCGGTAAGCACAGACGACTCTGAGGGCTGCTCTGTGAAGAATTGCCAGCACACACTTGTTACATTACATCTGTTATACATCAGCAGTGATGATTACTACGTTAATCATTGACGATTTGGGGTTAATAAAGAAGTAACTGACAAGGTGCTAGCCCTGTAATCGTATTGCAAGGGGGAGAAACAACAACTCGACATAACTTGACACACATTTACCGCAGTATTGGATGCACATTGTCTGTGATGATATAATCACATCATGTCACTAACTTACACTAACATCCACGTAAAGTACAGTGGTACTGACCATCCCACCCACCCCTACACGTACAGTGTTACTGATCCACCCGCCCACTCCTACACGTACAGTATTACTGACCCACCCGCCCACCCTTACACGTACAGTGATACTAACCCTCCCGTCCACCCTTACACGTATAGTGTTACTGAGATGGTTAGTACAATTGTACGTGTATGGGCGGGCGGGACTTGTCAGCTTGCTGAAAATCAGACTAACATTACCTGGTTCGGATTCCACGTAAAGTTGTATGGCCCATAGTTTCCCTGACTACTTTTGGGGGGTCCTATGACTATTTAAGGTCCATTCTGAGCTAAGTCGAACTCATATAGTAACAATGATTACACTCATTCACCCCTCATATTCGCCCATCTCTATGATCGGCGTCTTAGAAATGAATAACGAATAATGAATGGTCTGACTAAGTTATTTAGATTATCTTTTAGTCAAAAATTGCTCGGTACCTGTCCATAGTCCTACAGAACTAGTGCATTCACAGTAGAGATGAGGAGACGTTTTGCTTGTGCTAGGGCCATATACATTCCCCATTATCATGCTGAGTGACAACCACATTCTCTGCCTTGTAGCAAACCATCTGATGTGCTCCCAGTATCGCAAGCGGCAATTGAGCAACACACCTAGATACTTGGCTGCCGATTTTGTTTGGACCTCAACTAAACCCACAGTCATGGGGATAACAGGTATTCTCTGTCAGGTGAGCATGACAATCACGGTCTTGGCAACAGTCTGCTTAAACTCTTCCAAGCATTGAACCTGATTCAGGCAAAACCTGGAATCCTAGCATAACAGACCACGGCTACATCATCAGCGTATCATATCAGGAAAATGTCATGTAGTATCTTGAGTCAAATCAAGCTGTCGTATGAGACACTTCAGATTTTTTTTTTAATAATAGGAGAGGCCAATCCTCTCTTCTTAACCTTACTCTGCCCATTCCTTATA
Source organism: Stictocephala bisonia (assembly GCA_035578905.1). Classification (NCBI taxonomy): domain Eukaryota; kingdom Metazoa; phylum Arthropoda; class Insecta; order Hemiptera; family Membracidae; genus Stictocephala; species Stictocephala bisonia. The sequence goes on along the minus strand of JAQJVL010000012.1, from coordinate 1,563,790 downwards.
GACTATTGATCTGTGCGAGGAACTTATTCAGACAGAGGAAGGGGGCGAACAGTACAGTAGAAGGTGAACATAACTGATAAATCTTCCGGTCTAGGCCGGATTCGAACCAGCAATATCTCTAACCCAAGCTCAAAGTCCTGATGCCTTAGACCACTCGGCCACCGGCTCGCAATTGGAACGGAGTTTGGACCCCTGTCACCTCTGGTGATCTCCTTCCATCTTTTGACTCGTACATCAGCCAACGGTCCAAATAATCCTGCATTCTGCACAACGACCAGGAATTAATTGGACACTTTTAAGTTACGCTGCAATGCCTCGAGCTCAACCTGGGTAGTTTCACTTGTTAAAAAATACATGCATTACACATATATATTGGACTTGGAAAGTAAAATATACAGTACCGGAACTACTATATACATACAACATAGAATTAATCATGATAACTGGAATAGGAATTGTTAAAATTTTGGAATCAGCACATCCCAAATCTTATTAGTATTTAACTATTTGCTGAATAAAAAATTCCATTTTTTACAAATTTCAAAAAGGCATTCTTGTTATAATTGTAAAGCAAAGTTCCATAGAAACCAATGAGAAAAGCAATAATTGTGAAGGCATATAAAAAATAACTTGTAAGTAGATAAACAAATTGTTAACTTATTTGTTTTAGATGGATGATAAAATATGTTTATTTTAGACGTTATGTAATAACTTGTTGAAACTTATTTGCTAAGTATTATAGAATGTTTATTATGATATTGTGATCATTATTTTTAGTTTTTTATGTAAATATTGTGCTCCGGTTGTTCTTCAGAGAAGTTGGACTTGACTCAAACCACTATATTGAACTTTAATATATTTGTTCTGCTATAATGTAATTGGGATATCCTGTTTTATAGCAAGAAAAATAAAAATAAAATAAAATAAAACAGAATAAATTTGATTTTAATATACTCTTGTAACCCACTTCAATTAAAAAAGATTGAACAGCGAGTTGTCAGACTGTTCATTTCTGGCTGTTATTTTGTTAACCCTCCGTTTGATGACTATCTCATGGTGTGATATATTGGGTCAATTATAGGTGATGGTATCGCACTGTGCAATACATTCGTTTATTATAAATAACGTGTAAATGGCTCTTGCGATAATCACATATTTGATATATTTATGAAGAGGAGATATCAGGCTTTCCACGGATACAACTGGATTTCCTGTTTTGATGTCTTTAAGAGTATTTGAGGTATTACGTGACAGCAATGCTCTGACACTAGTGTCTTCAGTATTAATTAGCAGTTGCTTTGCTTCTATTGACGACAGGATTTTGTTTATTGTTTTATTTTTTCTACATTATAACTGTGTTTTAGTCACTCAAAATTTGTAGACTACTGTTTGTTACAAAATAAAATAATTGTTTTGCAAGTTTCTTTATAATTTTCAAAAAATTAAGGGCTACATCAGCACAAATTTGCATACGAAACGAGTGTATGTATATATTAGCTTATGAGTGTTGGATATTGTTTTAAATAGTTTATATGTGATATTATTTCTATTCTAAACTAAATTTGGAACATTGTGTATATTTTGGAATTTTTATTGAACATTATTTTGATAAACTTTTATATGGCATTTTTATTAATTTTTAATTTTGATGCTTCAGTTTTCAAGACATCAATTTTTTTATAGAAAATCATTCATTTATGCCATTGCAGCTCAGCTCGCATGCAGTAACTGGGCCTAGCGGCACAATGACTATCTCAGCTCGCATAAGCGATCTGCTTTTACTTTTACCTCCAAATAGTTACAATAGACTCTACTAGGCTGCGTAAGCGTCTATTCATCACTGGGTATTTTTTTAAATGGGTTTCGTTTGTAAAAACTTTCATTAATATCCAATAGATCACAGTAGTATCTTGAAGTTAAAGAAGCAGTTTATATTTTGTTCAGTAATATAATACTGTGTTTAGTTTAGATAGTTTGTTTCTGTCCACATCGGTGCATCGATAAAGCAAGTGACATTGAGGTTAGTGAAACAGACACAGATGACTGAGAGAGGTCTGTTATTGTCGCCAAACCGTAGTCTATTTGATGACTCGACGTTGTTATCTGTTCGCCCGAACTGCATGTGCAATATTTAGATTATTACTTCGACATCGTCTCAGCCACCCTATAACTTGGCTCGCCACCTGTTGCCACTGCTATATGACCGGTACTCCAGCAGGCCACTGTTACATCTAAGCAATTGCCTGCAGTTTTATTTCGGCGCACTGTTACAATACTTACTGTGTGCAAAAATGATTACATTTTGCCAAGTTATCGTTTAGAGTATTTTAAAAAGATAACTATTTTTGCAGCAATGAAACTTCAAAAAAAAAAAAAAAAAAAAAAAAAACCTGACCAAATTAGATTAGAGCAAAATATAAAAATATTTAGGACAAAAATGAAAGAGTTTCTATTAGACCTTTCTCTATATTCAATAGAACTTTGAAAACACAAATTTGTAGATGTTGTATTTTAACAAATTATAACTAGCTGGATCTTATTAAATTATTATTATCTTATGTTGTAAATGTATATTGAATAAGATTATTTGACACTGTTCAAATGTACAAGATGTACTATCTATGAAAAAGAATTTTGACTATTGACTAGGGGTTTGCGATGCAGCAATTTTTTTTTTTGATTCGATGCAGCGATGTGATTCAAAGAATTTTGATTTGATTCAACTCGATTTGATGCGCTCATAAAGAATTTAAGGTTTTTAATAAGTTTTAGAAGCGGTTGAATAACAATAATACCTTTTGTTACAGGTCCCGTATCTTGCTAGTACAAAGAATGATAATTTAAAACATTGATTTTTTTATCAAATAAAAGTTAGCTAGTTTTTGTTATGTCTATACAATGAAAATATTAAAATTAACTTTACATCAAAGTAAGAAGGTCAATTAACACATTCAGTGTTACGTGGCCATAAAGTCGGCCACGCCATCCGATCGCTAATGGCTGCGTAGCCGTCTAGTCGGCCAAGCACTTGTCACAGGTGGTGGTTGATGGCCATCTATAGCCGGCCATACTACCTCACTCACATTACTGAATCAATCTTCGCCCAGCCTTTGCCGGATTCACCTGCTAGTAGGTCCTGGACTTCTGCAGTATCCTACTAGTAGGACGTTTCAGTTTCCAGTTATGGTTATTTTTGGAGTTTCTATTACTGTTTTTAATTTATTTTTTCAATAAATTAGGAATAAAATTAAGCAAAACAGATACAGAATTTACTGCAAAGAAGGGAAAATTAATAATACTATACAGCATTTATGTTCTACAAACGCCCTGACCAACCTGAATTGTGTTCTGTAGCATGTTTTGAAAAATTTATCTCAGATTAGACCAATTGTGAAAAATGTTAGAAATGGACCTGATAATATTAGTTTTGTAACTTTTTGTTTTTTTTTTTTTTTTACTTCATTTCTTATATTACTAACTAGTTTATTACAAAATAAAGTGGTGTAAAAAATCTTGAACATTAATTTTCTGGCAGTCGTTCACCAGGGGCTGATGGCCAACTAGACAACCATGCATGAAAATTAATCTTTTTGGGCCTTCCACATATACAAACTACTTCGGACAGTCATAAATTGACTCTACACAATAACAAAAATGAGTTGTTGAAAAAAAAATCAGCCATTGGGGTAAGTTTTTAATTTATATATGCAGACACACATGGTGAAAACGATAATACTGCCTTAGCACTGAATGTGTTAAAAATAATATAAGGAATGTAAGATGAAGGGATTCACAGAATGCAGTTAGTAGGCCTAAAGGACAATAAATCATAATTATTTTGAAATAAAATTTTAGGGCTTAATAAATATGTTTAGCACTAAGCATGCTTATGTAATTAAATAACCAAGGACACATATAGAAAAAGCTAGTAATAAAGAAGTTGATGGCTCTGTATTTAATTCATCTAATTTTAATGCCAATAGTTGTACTTTGCTGTTGTTGTGGGAGAGTAACTGTTCAAAATTTAATTTTTTACAGTTAATATAATACAGGCAAAAAGAAGAATTTATAAAATAATCAATTTATTTGAAGAATTTATAAAACAACTTTATTATTGTTATTCACTGTCATAGTTATAAAATAATGACAGCCATGTAACTGATTACATTTTAACTTACAATGAGTTGACTGAAATGCAAAGTCACGTGAGCATAGATAAATAAAGCATACTATATCACAGAATTTGTTTAGAATAAGCATCATTTTGATGTATAATAATCCATTATTGTTTAGGCAATATATTAAAATTAATAAAGCAATATCGACAAATCCAATAACATATAATTTATTGAATACATTGAGTTTTTATATTAAAAATATTTTCTGATAAAAAGGTTGAAAATATTTGTTAATAGAGTTGTTTTTAATAACTAACGTTCAATTATATTTTTTTAAATGCAAAAATAATCTTGAGTAAAGTATTTTAGAACACAGTACCAACGGACTAACTGAAATTAAATCTATGAACATAATTATTGTTAAAAATGCAACAAGTTTGAATTTATAAAAGGGAACAAGATATTACTTTGTTTTGATTGGTAAATATTTTGTTATAAGGATGGATAGGCCAGGTACCCTATCAGACAAGAAGTGATGATAAAAGTCACGATAACAAATGGACTGATCTGCAATATTCACCATCAGTAAAATTAGGAATGTTATCAGCAATATTCGAAAACACAGTTGAAGACATAATTCATTTCACTATTCCAACTATCTACGCAACAATTCGTATTATTTGTTATCAAATACAGATCCCAAAATAATTGCCGACTAACAGAAATAGATGGACTGTATGAGAATGTTCTACGATTCATGATACGCTGCACGCACGTAAATTACGATACACATACACAATGATTGATCGACTTTTATCATGTTCATATCAGTACGAGTATATAACTTATAAAAGTTATATATACTCCCGGTCAAACTCTGTATTCGTCAATATAATCAGGTTTTTGTCCGATCGCGCTCTCACCCGTCCATTCGGAACAAAATCAAACTAGATTAATAAACAATTTACAACTATTTTACTGTAAAATATTTTATTTAAAACATCAAAGTAGTAGTTTGACATCAAGACGCACCAGTAAATATAATAGATGAAAAGATAATTTTTTCCTAATAATTCGTAATTTCGGCGCATTAGAATGAATCTGCGACATCAATATTGCTTATGGATCGTGGCACTATCGATGCATCGCGTTACTTTCGATGCATCATGTTACTTTCGATGCATCAACATTTTGACTAGTCCCGAATCTAATCGTTGATTAGATGCATCGAATCGCATTGATTTTTCGATGCATCGCACACCCCATACTATTGACAATTACTATTCTGCTGCTGCGCCGATGCGCAAATTAATTCGTACCCGCTGGGGCGCACGCATCTAAATAAATCCATCTGCAATGGGTTAAAATAAAAAGATATCAAGATTTTTACTGTTTACATGCTATTTTTTAAGTGTTTTTACAATGTTAGCTCTCCTCTTTGGTTTTACTTCAATTTTACTCTTTTCTTCACTCCAATATTGTTACCAGTCAGCCATTATTAATATAGTGAAAATAAATTGTTTGATTCGGCAAAGAGTTAGGTAATAATAAGATATACAAACACTCATAATTCACAAATCTGTGGCTTTAACCGTTTTTCAGTTATGATTTTTATTCAATAAAACAAAAACAGACAGACGCTAAACGAAGCGAGATAAACCATATTCTAAGTGGAACTTTTTGTATTTTGACATGTTCTTCCACATCCCAAAATATCTCCTCATTTTTGGAACACCCGGTTTTGCATGAGTAGGGTCAAGTATTTGTCATTATTCTGTAGGCTTTTTTATTAAAAAAAAAAAAGATTATAAAAACAGCTTAAAATTACTTATAATCATTGTACTTAAAAATATTAAGTAACACTAATTTTTATTTTATAAATTATCAACAGTTTTTTTTCCAGTATTAGTACTTTAAGCATCATTAGTAGTATGAGTCTATTAATAAAATTGTGCCGTTTATAAAATATTTGAAAATATCACAGTAGTTCTTTATCATATTATGTCCTATTAGTGCAGACACAATAGAATTTAACGTCACACAACTCCAAGTTATAACTATGTCTATTATACACAACCTGGAAGTCTATTATCCAGTTATATTATAACTATATAAGAACAAAATGCACAATTATGGTGATTCATTTCCGAAAACCACTTTTACCCTCCTCAGGGGCAATTTACATTATTTGCAATGTATATTGCTAATTAATTGGGAAATACAACAGTAATCGATACTTTAATGTTGATACGAGTGTAGTACCATACAAAAATTGGATAATCCTTAAACTTTCTTGCCAATTAATTGCTCTCTTTGGTTTGGAGGTTTTTTGGATACCCCAAAACTTTATTTTGGAGGTTTGGCAAAATACTATGCAATGTTATTTATTTTTGTTTGAGACATCTAAATCCAAATGAAATACCAATAAAATTTAGGTAGGGCATATCATAAGTCAAATCTAGTTTTTCATTTTGTTCTGCTCTTTTTTATAGCTCATCATCATGCTTCACATGTTCAGCGTCTACATCCCTTACTTCTTAAAGAAAATATCCTAAGTAAAAATTGTTGTATTACTAAACAGCAGAGCATTTGACAAAATCATTTACTCATTAATTACATATCTTATCAAAACACAAAAAGGACATAACTTGTGTCCACTGATTAATATAATTTTAAAACTATTCTAGTTATCATTTAATATTTTAACAAACATTAAATGAACAATTTTCAAGCATTGAGTTATAGTTTTTCTTTAAATAACTAATTACACCATATTAAACTACCTCACCTAAAATTCAAACTTTGTAAATACGAACATTGTAAACAATGATTTTATAAAACGTATATTATTAAATGCAACGAGGACTTACAATCCTAGTGCACGAGGGCAACATCTTCTCTGACGGCTACATAATCTACACTTTCAGCAATATCCTGTCTTTCCTAAAAATACTTTTAAACTAAGAAGATAAAAATCTCTTCGCTTAATCATGAACAAAAATAAGGGTTACTTGTAAATAACTAATAATAAATATTGTGCTTACTTTGACTATGATTTATTACAGAAATAACATCTCAGTGATATTTTCAATAAAAGTTAGTAAAATGGAATAAGCTCCACTTACATGATTGTAATCAACAATACATTTGTAAAGTAGGTCCATATTCAAAACAAGAATCTTAAACTGAATTTTCATACTTTATAATCATAATTAAGGTTTTTTTCAACACATAGCTTACAAGAATTTTCAAGTATTTTACAAGTTTTGTTTAATAAAACAGGCCAGTTGCTTACAAATGTTGTGAATTAAAATATATACAGTACAAGTAAACATCACATAACACAAATTTGTTACAATATAAGCACAAAATGCACAAATATATTACAATACAAGTACAAAATGCACAAATATTATGGTGATCGATTTCGGTGAACCACGCTCACCTTCCTCAGACCAGAGGGATTCACAAAAGAATTGGAAAATGGAAATTAAAATATATAGCAAGATAAAGACTATCAATCACAGATAAAATAAACTAAATAAGTTTTCAAAAATTATAACATAAAAAACATGAGAAATGAGAAATCAGTACTATACTCAAATACCATTTTCTTTAGAAGAATCTGTTAGTGAGTTTTGCATTTCTAATTGGCTCTGGGCAATATCAGAAAGAGCTTCTTGTATCTTTACCAGTAGCATCTCTCCTCTAAGGACAACTTCCTCCAGGCGCTCTGCAGCCTCTTGGTTGTCTTGTTCTAATCTCCTTAAGCTGGCCATCTATCAATCAACCCAATGTCACAGTTAATTACAAGACATATTTTTACCTAACAGAAGGAGTTTAAGAGGAAGACCATGGAAGAAATGGATTGACAGAGTAAAATAAGATATTAATGACTAAGGACTGAATTGGGGGATGTATTCAGAGAACAATTGCGGAATGACAGAAGATTGTGGAAAGGCTTACTTCAAAAATCTAAACCCACAAATAGTAGAACAGAAGCAGAAATGCATGTATATATTCTAAATAAAGGAACACTCATTTTGATTAACTGGCTCTGACTTTTATAGTGTCACGAGTTCTCATGAGAATAGAGGGTCGGCAGCATTAAATGACCAAATAAATACATAGGTTTTATGGCTCCAGTATTTTATAAGTTTAAAACTGTTACCTTCTGACCGAGCCTTCATAAGCAATATTTATAATGTAACATAATTATTTTGCGTGGTGAGAAATGTGTTTTGGTGTTGTCCTTAACACTAATATTGCCCATTTCTGTTCTGTTACCGTTATGTGTTTAGTTTATTTCTCAATAGTTGTATCTTCCTTAACAAATAAAAATAAAAGATCAAGTGCTAAAATTTTGCCATTTTGTTTATTAATTTACTAACACGGACACTACTGTCGGCGCAGAAATTATGTGTACCCAAGTTTGAAGGTTTTTTTTCTAAGGAATGAAGAGGCCTTAATTCATACCATTGTTTTCCTTATTTAATTGTGCGTTGGAACATATGAATTTCAAAATATTATTTATTATAGTTCTAATAATTTTTATCTTAGTTGGAACAAAAAAAGTACCAGAATTTTAACTTGTTTTCACTATACATCAAATTTACATTGTTATTACTCAAAAATCCGTTCATGTAGTGTTTTTATATTTCAATAAGTGGTTGATAGGAATGTTTCCTATTAGTTTTATACATTTTAGAATTTTATGTTTTCAGGAAAAAAGTTCTTATCAATTACAGGAAACATTGTTTTTTTTACATATTCAATACCAATACACCATTTTCATATATGTAAGTAAATGCAGTGATTTTATATCGATTTAAGTCAATTTAAAATAACTTTAAATTGATTTAAATCAATATAACTGCATTTACATACTCATATGAAAATAATGGATCATAACTACATATGTAATAAGGACTAAAACAAGACCAAATAATGAATATTACGTCTTCTAGAAGCTAAGAAAACAATGTTACAGGTAATTGATAAGAACTTTTTTTCTTGACAACATAAAATTCTACAATTTATACAACTTACATTCCTATCAACTATGTATTAAAATATAAATGTGCTACATCAACGGGGTTTTGAGTAATAATGGTGTAAATTTGATGTACAGTGAAAACTAATTAAAATTCTAGTATTTTTTTGTTCCAACTAAGATACAAATTATTATAAGTTATAATACAATTTTGAAATTCATGTCACAACGCACAATTAAACAAGGAACACAATACATACTATTGTGTTCCTTGTTTAAACATAGTATAAACCCTAACCTAACCTTAATTAATTCATACAATTAAATTTTCATAGGCACTTTCGTTTCTTAGAAAATAACCTTTAAACTCGGGTGCACATAATTTCTGCGCTGACAGTAGTAAAAGCTTGTATTTTAGTACGGCCCATCTTGGCATGTAGTACAGTGCATACCAGTAGTGCAAGAGCGCCTGGTTCCTCCCTGCACACCTGCCTGCTTTCTGTACAGGCCAATCTATGCACACTGGACTGCCTAATCAACCAGTCAAGTTTTCTGTCATCGACCTGATCATGACCCAGCTCAGCGACTGCTGTTTATCAAAAGTAGGAAACTGTCCTATAGTTACATAACCTCTGGCTCGCTCCAATGAGTCAGTTTTCTGTCATCGACCTGATCGTGACCCAGCTCAGCGACTACTGTTTATCAAAAGTAGGAAACTGTCCTATAGTTACATAACCCACGGCCCGCTCCAATGAGTCAGTTTTCTGTCATTGACCTGATCGTGACCCAGCTCAACGACTGCTGTTTATCAAAAGTAGGAAACTGTCCTATAGTTACATAACCTCTGGCCCGCTCCAATGAGTCAGTTTTCTGTCATTGACCTGATCGTAACCCAGCTCAACGACTGCTGTTTATCAAAAGTAGGAAACTGTCCTATAGTTACATAACCCATGGCCCGCTCCGATGAGTCAGTTTTCTGTCATTGACCTGATCGTGACCCAGCTCAGTGACTGCTGTTTATCAAAAGTAGGAAACTGTCCTATAAAAGTCAAAGTCAAAACTCCTTTATTCATCAATTGTACAGTTACAGATTTGAAAAGTGTCTAGCAAAACACAATATAGTTACATAACCTCCGGCCCGCTCCGATGAGCCAGTTTTCTGTCATCGACCTGATCATGACTCAGCTCAGCGACTACTGTTTATCAAAAGTAAGAAACTGTCCTATAGTTACATACTTCTGCTGACTAGTTTCTTTTTACATTTCAGTCAAGGTCAGTTATCACTGATTGTGATGGCTTACTTTTAGCTTTATTATAAATTACAGTTTTCCCCCGTACAAAATTTTTAAATTGGATAGCCACTGCTTCGACATTACAATGGCTTTTACAGCCTTTATCACCAATCTTACACTGCATGTGAGAGAGTTAATCCATATTATATATATATATATATATATATATATATAGAGGTGAAGGTTTTTGCGTTATGCTAGTACTTAATTAACATATTGCATTAGATAGATTTTATATAGCTTACATATATATATATATACAGGGTGTTCTGAAAAAAGGTGCCCATAAGGCAGGGCGTGATTCCTCACATCAAAAGAAGAAAAAAAGTTCTAATTAACATAGGTCCGAAAATGTTTCGTTAGAGAGTTACGGCTAGCGAAAGATTTCGCCTGAATTTCAGTTCCCCTGCTGAAACGAAGCCCTACGGGTATTTGTTGGCTGTTAATTAAGATGTACAATTTAGCGTTCTTTATGTAAAATGAACTGAAAAATTGAATAAAACCGTTTCCAGACCTGTAGCTGCAGTAGTTTTTAAGATATGTGACGAAATACGCGAAACTTGGTCCCGAAAAACAAGTTCCTTTTAGGTTTGAAGCAGATTTACTATGTTAAATGTACAATAAACCCAAAATTTTTTTACAGAACTTTTAGAAAATTTAATTTCGAAGAGAAAGATGTAAAATAAGTCTATAATAGACAAACGCAACCTTTAAAAAATAATCCTTAATTAGCCTACATACAAAACGCATGAAAAATAGACAAAATCTGTTAAGCTCTCTACAAATGTAATATTGAAATTAAAACAGCTGTTGTAATAAAACAAATTAATGAGTTACTAATATTTTTTATCAAGTAAACATTTTTAACAATCATAAATTATCATACATAAAAAAGTTATCTGAATTATCATTCAACAAAAAAGTTACACTTGTCCTAAAAAACTAACCACGTCACAGTAGATTTTCAAAATGTTTCCCCTCATTCAAAATACAAGCATCCAGCCGTCTTCTCATAGACTGCCGAACTCTTTCGAAGATCCCAGGTGTCTCACGTGTCCTTTGAATCCATTAATAATCCTTGTGCGCAACTCTTCTATGGCATCCACAGGCGAGTCGTAGACAAGCGACTTTAAATGTCCCCATAAGAAAAAGTCAAGAGGATTGAGGTCAGGTGACCTTGCAGGCCATGCTACTGGGGCTCCTCGACCAATCCATCTATTTGGATATGCTTCATTTAAAAATTCTCTTACTTGTAATGTGTAATGAGCTGGAGCTCCATCCTGCATGAACCACATTTTGTTGCGTGTGTATAGTGGCACATCTTCGAGTAACTCATTCAGATCAGTCATCAAGAAATGTAAATAATTTTCACCATTGAGCCTATCAGGTAAAAAACGAATAACAATTTTATCACCCAGAATAGCAGCCCATACGTTTATAGAAAACTGATATTGGTGACGGTTCTCTGAAATAGCATGTGGATTTTCAATTGCCCAAATGTGAGTATTGTGGGTGTTAAGAATAGCCATTCTTGAAAATTTTGCTTCATCAGTAAAGATAATGTTATTTAAAAAATGTGGATTTCTGCACCTTTGGATAAGCCATTGGCATAGCTGAACACGAGGAAAGTAATCTCGAGGCAAAATAGCCTGGACCCTTTGATAGTGATAAGAATGCAACTGCTGCTCATGTAAAATCTTCCAGACAATTGAATTACTAACACCGAAATCCAAGGCTAGTTCTCTAGTACTTCTTCCAGGATGATTCTCTATTTCGTCCAACACGCCCTCCTCCAATTCAGCTGTACACATTGTACGTGGCCGTCCTGATCTACCAAATTTTCCAGGTTTAAAGGTTCCCGTCTCGCTTAGCCTTCTATGAATGGAAGAAAACATTTTATGAGTCGGTAACTGTCTAGGAGGAAAGTGTTCCTGATAGAGTCGTCTAGCCTCACGACTGTTGCAATGTGCAAGACCGTACATTAAATGCATGTCTGCCATTTCACCATTAGTGTACATAATATTCATATTACCTGCCATGATGAATAAGATATTATTAGCTATCAAAAATTAACTGCAACGGCACTCGCACTAACTTGTATTAAAGTACAGATCAACACACGCACATAATGAGCAATGGAAAAATAGCTGCTTGTCATGTTTATTTAAATTATTATAAACAATGTTACATTGTTTAAACATATGTTTTAAATAGAAATTATTTTGCTCCTTAAATCATATGTTTTAATACAACAGCTGTTTTAATTTCAATATTACATTTGTAGAGAGCTTAACAGATTTTGTCTATTTTTCATGCGTTTTGTATGCAGGCTAATTAAGGATTATTTTTTAAAGGTTGCGTTTGTCTATTATAGACTTATTTTACATCTTTCTCTTCGAAATTAAATTTTCTAAAAGTTCTGTAAAAAATTTTTGGGTTTATTGTACATTTAACATAGTAAATCTGCTTCAAACCTAAAAGGAACTTGTTTTTCGGGACCAAGTTTCGCGTATTTCGTCACATATCTTAAAAACTACTGCAGCTACAGGTCTGGAAACGATTTTATTCAATTTTTCAGTTCATTTTACATAATGAACGCTAAATTGTACATCTTAATTAACAGCCAACAAATACCCGTAGGGCTTCGTTTCAGCAGGGGAACTGAAATTCAGCCGAAATCTTTCGCTAGCCGCAACTCGCTAACGAAGCATTTTCGGACCTATGTTAATTAGAACTTTTTTTCTTCTTTTGATGTGAGGAATCAAGCCCTGCCTTATGGGCACCTTTTTTCAGAACACCCTGTATATATATATATATATATATATATATATATATATATATATATATATATATATATATTACATCTAATACCTCACTTAATACTCCTTAAATATTGATAATACCACGCCATGGGATTCTGAACTAACTTTAAAATCTTTAACTGTGTGAAAGCAAAATACCTCCTAATTGAAAATGACGGTAGGTTTTTCTGGGAGCAGTTGATTTTTATGCACCAGCAACATCACCAGTAATGTAATTTTACACATGGTGAATAAAAATAAACAATTAGCCTATAGTAAATAGGTTTCTAATCACTTATACTTTTTTTATATATTTTGAATTAATATCTACAATTATTATCAATCCATTCCACAAAATTAACAAAAACAAATTATTTTAAATGAAAAGAATTGATAATGACTTTGGATATTAAATTGAAAAATATCAAAAAAAGTATTTAATTGAGCGATGAGAAACCTATTTACCATAATTAACTATTTAGGCCTACTCAAAACTACAAGTATTCTACAATACAAAGAAAAGTACCTGTAAGTCTGTAGATGACTCTTCATTGGGTAGAGATTCAATCAACGTATCAATGTCTTTGGCTGTTCTGCCAATCAATGTGGCAAACAAATGGGCATAATCTGTAACATTACATAATAACGAGAAATGTTTAGATAGTAAAACACTGATTGATTGGACAGTTTTTTATAGATCACCTAGAGTTTATTTCTTTAGTTGTGTGTCACTGTTAAACACGTTACGTGAGTAGGACTTCAATAACTAAATATTTAGAATATTAATCAATTTCGTATGGTTTTTAGTGGGGAGAGATGCCCAGTTAAGACACAGTTTCCCTTGCCTGTTGCTTAGAAGAGCCCATTTTTGTTTTGTAGACTCACTAAACCAACAGCTTACTTAGGTGGAAGCAGGCTACTTCAGTTTTTGATGTGTTAGGATTCAGCTTCCAGGTTCTGAAATATTCTTTGAGGGTTGGAAGATCATTTATGAGTGTTTCTTCAGTAGCTGTGAAGTCACACTCACCACAATGATCATTCACAATACCTGGGAGTAACGTTAGATCGATCGCTGATATTTAAAAGCCTTATTCAAAAAACAGCAGCTAAAATTAAAACCAGGGCAAATGTACAAAATCATATTGCTGAAACAACTTGGGGAGCCAACACACTCCTGTATACTACTGCTTTGTCACTGGTTTATTCAGCTGTTGAATATAGTGATCCTGTATGGCTAAATAGTGCACACTAAAGCGGTCCATGACCAACTTAATCTTTTGATGTCTGACTGTCTTTGAGGTTAAGTGATAGAAGTCTTTGCAGCCCTAACTTCGCCTCATGAAGTAACAATAAAGTCGTTTTTCATTTCATTTCATTTAATAGTCATGAAAGCTATTAGTGGCACTCTCATGTCAACTCCACTTTCTTGGCCATGCAATATAGCTCCTCCTGAGACAAGATGTCAGGAGGCATTACTTAAAGAATTCAATAATATCTTGAATAATCTGTACCTCCCATTATACAGGATCTCCCACGTCAAAACGGTTGCTTAAAATCTTGAAAGCCACTTCTATGTACTGCTTTCCGGTTGAGCAGATCAAACTTATCGCCCAATACTAGCTGGGCCGTAGCGTGAAATAATTTTGTTGACGAAATATGTTCCTCATTAACGATCTGTCAATATTTGTAGGTGGGATTAACCTCCCTCGTAGGGAGTGGACACTGTTGAATCGGTTCCTAACTGGCGTTGGCAGATGCAATTACTGGAAGTATAAGTGGGGATTGACTCTAGATCAGTCATGTGATTGCGTGGAGTCTATCCAAACAATGTATCCCATAGTTACGGAGGGATTAGCCAGCATACACAGAACCAGTGAGAAAGGTCTTAGATAGCTCAATGGTATTGGACTTAGCTTTGTGACAGGATATCACTCTTAAACTTTTAATCATTGAATATATATCATCATGACTTTTGGATATTTATCCAAATATACATTGCAGCTTTAAAATTAATAAATGGTAGCTGACAACAAAATCATACGATATATACATATATATTATCAAACTTTGAAGCTTGTAAGTAGTGGAAAGTGCCGGAGCTGGCCCAATCACCGGAAGTGAGATAAGATTGTGATAAGATAAGGGTGTAACTCATGTGATGACATCAGCATGACGTCATTTATGTTGTCAGCAAGACGTCACAACCTTATCTTCTAAGCTTCTTATCTTACCCCTCTTCCGTCCGGTGATTGCGTCAGCTCCGACACTTTAGTATTACATCACAGAATTCAAGGTCATGAGGAGTGTTTTTTAAAAAAACTTCTTGCACAGAACAATTTTCTTTTCCAGAAATTGTTCTGTGCAAGAAGTTTTTTTTATTTTTTTCTTTTTTCTAACTTTATTTACAAATAAATATTTTACAAAATTAAATCTTAAAACTAAACCGCAGTGTTGATGCTCTCCATGTAGAATACTCTTGTTCATTTTTTATCTCTGTTTCTTTAGTTAACGGAGCTGTGAGATCTACTACCGGATATTCCATCTCCGGTAATATGTTGTCATCCTTCCCAAGCAGCATATCAAGCAGTCTGTTGTAAGTGTCCCGATCACTAGGTTTCCAATACAAGCTTTTAAAAAGTATTATAAATCTTTCTTCAGAAAACTTGATTTCGGAACAATGACATTCGGATGGAATTCTCCAAATTTGTTTGACAAATATACATTCAGTAAAATGTACTCCAAAACTTTTTTCAACTGTCTCTGTAAATTTCTTTTTAAATTTTAATTCCTCCACTTTTTCCGCAATTTGACTCATTTTTGAAAGTTTCTCCTCATCACTGGAACACCATACTGGTTTTAACAATCTAAGTTGAAACATAATTATTCTCAAGTCTGTGTTCATTGTCATGGTGTTCTCGGCGCGAGTCTTCAAATCAGAGCGACTAGTCGCAGGTGTACAACTCCTATATATACCCTCAATTAGGTGTGTGGTGGGGGAGGCAATAAATTCTTTTTCCTACTCCCTCCCAAATCTTGATCCCTTTCGTCTTTCTCTTCTTCTAACATTTCTATATTTAGAATGTCTTCCATGTTCAAGTAGTTGGTGTTTGTAACACCCAATTCAGCAGAGCGTCCGGAAGAACGATGAATGTAATCAAATACAGCTGAAGACAATTGTTTCAACTGTTCGCCATGACGATTTACATACCATTCCAAGTATTTCTTTAAGGTTCTTAAGTTTACTGCTTCTCCGTCATAAATCGGGTCTTGTACATTGCTAAGCTTTTTATCAAAAAACACCCAGTGTGTATCATACATTTTAGGTGTATGCTTAGTTACATAGTCTAGATTTACAGCATCTGAGGGTAAAGATGGAGGTGCAAGGTTTCTCAGCAATTTACCCTCCAAATCGATGTCACCATCAGGATGAGTTCTTCTTAAAGAACTTGTTTTAACAAAGCTCATAGTTGCTGCATCTGAAGGTAAAACAGGATCATGCAAATCTCTGATAAATTTGTTTCCAACCGTGTAGTGCATATTAGAAGTTCTTCCTAAACTATAATTCTGTACGTATTGCATATTAGCAGCATCGTTTGGTAGTTTTGGAAGAGAAACATTTGTAACGCACCTGTTTTGTGCATCATACAAATTTTTGGTTGTAGATAATAATAAACAGTTATTTTTCACAAATCTGGTACTTGCAACATCTTGCAAACCAGATATTTTTTTACCAACTTGATCGTACCGTCCGAACTTATCAACACTCATGGTGCTACTAACTGCATAGTAATTACAACACCTTTATTTATAAAACCCAAAAGTAGTTCAAGGTCAAGAGGAGTGTTTTTAAAAAAGCCTTCTTGCACAGAACAATTTATTTCTCAAATCATTCTATGCAAGGTTTTTTTTATTTTTTTTAAATTTTTGTTTATTTTTTCATCTTTATTTACAAATATATTTTTTACAATAATCAAAGCTTAAAACTAAACTGTAGTGTTGATGCTTCCATGTACTCTTGTATCTAGGAAGATGTCACCATATGAAGAGAGAGTTCTGTAGAGTTGTGACCGCTAACTCCGTGCGACTCCAAGTAGAGCATTCCTGGTTGTATATTGCTCAGATTTTCGTTCTGCAAAAGATTAACAAAACGCTTGGGTAGAAAAACCTGAAATTTTGGTACATCACCAGGATTGTATGGTGCATCGCTTAAAGTAACCAGAATTGCATCTCCCACAGACGTGTCCGCTTTTCTTACTTGATGTACGATGTAATGTTTCTGCTCCTTTAATTCTGAACAACGCTTTGTTGGTAGTACGGATGACTTGGAGTTTGCGTTGAACTGTTCAAGTAATGTTTGAATAGACTGCTGCGATGTCATCTTCAAAACTGCTTCTTTTGCTGCTGTACTAGATGTCGTCTCCTCAGAGCTCTGAGTAATACTGATGCATTGTTTGTGGGGGAGCTCTCATATTTATACTTTTCCTTATCCCCACCACTGCAGTTCTGAGCTTGATGTAAAAAAGCTGCTAAACGGTAAGCTTTTTGCAACGCGCAATTTGAAACACTATGGAATTGATTTTGCACACACAGACATACCACTTCATAATTATCTTTAAAACTTTTGTCTATAATGGTATCGAATACATTTCTTGTTGTATACATTTTAATCCAATTTCTCTTTTTACTACCAGTTGTATAAAATGTAGTAAATTTCAAACATAAATGATACATAATACTGTGAACTTCTTTATAACTTGTAAAACCTTCTCCCCATGTAATGTAATGGTAGTTATTCATTAACCATTTGTTTGATCTTTGAGCTTTATTTTAAAGTTTTCTAAAAGAAAATGGCGGTTTAAATAAGAAGTAGTAAACCACATTTGTGTTCATATCTAAAAAGGTTAGTTCTTTAATAATATACTCATCATCAGAATCATTGAAAGCTTGAAATTCTACAACACATGGTCTTTCCTCAATTACCTGAACATCATCCTTAAAAGACAATTGATCGTTACTCATTGTAAACGTTTGAGTAAACTGATTTCCACACTACGGTAGGTAATAACTTATTTGTACACCACAGACTTTAATAAACTCTACTCTATTACTTCTTTAACTTCTTCGTCTTCTTTAACTTCTACGCATTGTTCTTCGTTGTTTTCATTTAGGTTTGAAAAGTCTCGTAAATGTCTCCACACTTCCACTTCGTAGGGATTTCTATTAAAATTAGAAGTATCTAAAGGACTATATAAAACGGGTGCATCGGGTTGAGTTTCCATGGTATGTATTAAGTAGTCCTGAAGTATCGGTTTCGAAAATCCTAATTGTTTGACGTATCTGGTAATTGAAGCAGCTGTACTGTTTAAAGTAAAGAAATCTTGTTTTGTACGTAACAGTTTTTCTTCATGTTTTGTTAAATTTCTTATTCGCATCTGTTGTTCACCACGTTGCTTAACAATTTCAATTTCAATATCGCTATCCAGTAATCTTACATTAGTTTTTCTTCCAACTACATTGTTTGCTAAATAGCATTCAATTAAATGCAGGTGTTTGACAAAGGATTCCCATGCACTTTCAGAAAACTGAACAGTTTTTGCTCCATGGTGGAAAATAACATGAGGGGAATAATTCAAAGACTTAACAAGTCCTACGGTTACAAACTTAGTCATGCATGTTGATAGAGGGTACATAATACGAAGGAAAACTTCTGCTAATGTAGTCATGAGCGGGGGTTCTTCAATCTTCCTCTTCTTTTTACCATTGGTTTTCACTGTTGAATCTTCATCCTCTCTGCCATCATCTAATAGAGGTGTCTCCATAGTAAAACTCATCTTGGTAGCGCGATGTTGCCTCAATCACAAACTGCGATGAAATGAATTGCTCTTCGTTTCCTAGGTATTTATACTTTTTTAAAGTAGAGTGGGTGGTTGTCATACTTATAATATCATTTTCACAACTCCTGTTAGCGGAGTATAGGTAACAATCTTATCGTGTAGAATTAAACAATAAGCGCTAGTATTGTCAGGAACATTAGCCTCAAACTCTGGTTCTAATTTCATATCAACACTAGAGGTTTTAACTGATTCGTTTTGTTTGGAACAATCTATGACTGCAATTGGCTATATGCGTAAGCACTGTACATCCAGAGGTTTTGAATCGATTTAAATAAATTTAAATTGATCAATTTACAACGATTTTAAATGGATTTGAATCACTGCATTCACTGCAAGTGAAAACTAATTATAATTTCTGTAATTTTGTTCCAACAAGGCATAAAAAATGATTAAAACCTATAATACAATTTTAAAATGCATGTTATAACATACAAATAAACGAGAAAACAATGTACACATTGGATTGTTCATTGGCCTCTTAGTTTCTAAGCAAACAATCTTCAAACTCGGGCACACATCATTTTTATACTGACAGTACGTATAAATTTCATGATAAATAGACATTTAGTAAACAATCAAAATATAAATTAGACTATAAATGGCTTGTTTAGTAAAAAGAATAATTTGCATTAAGTGGAAAAGTTTATTACTATATTATTGTAAATAATCTATGTCATACTTTATATGGAACGACAGTTAGTAATGATCGTACTGTAACACTTAAAGTGTCATGTAATATATGAAGAAGTGTTCTAGTTAACCTTCATGGTGGTTTAGTAATCAAATGTTGTTCTGTTAAAACGTTTTTAAAGTTAAGTATGTTAAATTTTACAAGTCATTCTTGAAATTTAAAAAACTGTAACATCAACTTATGTTTCACTAGAGATTTCAGTGTTCTCTATAACTCATTAATAAAAAGAAGAACCGAACAGTTAAATTGAAAAGCGTTGAAAATGGTTTATTTTTGCCATGTGTTTTTAAAAAGTAGGCTAATATAATAAGTATTCCAAAGAACGTTTGTTATGTTTGGATGAAATCCATTTTAACTTTACATAATTAACAGGTTTAGTTTCTTGTCAATTAACTTTAAACTATATTTGGTGATAATGCAGTTAATGATTATGTATTTCTCCATATACTATTTTGAAGAAGGTATTATAGTTTCATTCATTATAGATGAGACATTATAAGAAACAATGGAGTAACAAACATTCCAGAAAACAACAAAATGAGTCACACTTCCCAGAAAGCAAGAAAAAAGACGAATCGGCATCTGCTAAAAGTCAAATAGATTGTAGGATATAAACCCATCCCATTCATAATTACCTTGGACCTACATTTTCGCATCTCATTCATGGGAAGGTGTAAATTTATGACACGATTGTCCTTCGGTGTCTAGGGGTTCTCACGGGGTGAGTCACCCGCCTACCTCTACCTCTCTGCACCTAGTTTTGCAAGAAAGTAGACCCTTGGTGGTGTGGGAAACCCTGTAATCCGTACCACATGGACCATGGTCATACCTGCAGAGCGACCGGACATTTCTCAGAAGTACTTTCAGTCCGAGGTCTCCGCGCCGTCTATTTTGTTCAATAGAAATGTTCGATCGAACACCCTTTAAAAGAATATTATATACTTACTTAGTCTGAACATGACAATAATCGCCATCCAGTAATTTGTTATCAGTTCTATTTTTATTTATTCATAACACTACAAACGTGAATATACAGGAGAATGTGGATGAGTGAATGTAGTCATTGTTACTAACTAAGGCCGACTATTCCTTTCAAAGTGTCACTAATTAATAGCCCAGAATTATATAATTTCTTAACATACTCCTATGGAAATAATTGGATTAAGTATTTTCATCTATACGAAAACAAAAACATGCAGTTAATAGACTTGTTTGTACAGTTTTGTTATAGTAGTTATTCTTTTAAATGATATTTTGAATTTGCCCTGGCTATTAGTTTTTTCTGAGAACCTTTCTGAAGAACAGTCTAACTCAGTTAGTAACCAGACTACACAGGTCATCCACATTCATGTAATCATTCATACTCGCCTTAAAATACGCACAAAGTTGTGTCGGCATCTCAAACGTAAGAATAAGAACTAAGTTGTGAAAAATCCTTTCTTAATGGCTCTCTGTGAAAAAATGTGCATTTCCCTAAAATTTCGAGTCGTCAATGAAAAGTAACATAACGTGTCTAGTATTGTTTTTGTTTAACATAGGTATATAAAAAACATATGGTTTTAATTCCACAATGTTAAAAATAGGAAATGTTTATACAAGCATAAATATAAACAACTTTTATATGTAAAATTAAAAACATTAACTAAATCATTGGACCTTTTAGAAAGGCAGTGGGGTGGATCCCTGGCAATTTTTTTTTACTTTTCTGATATTTTTCCTACATTTTTTCTATATGCTTTAAAGTGAATCTAATCAAGCTATATTAGTAAATTTTTTATAAGAAAATACAAGAATATTTTATTATAATACCTATACATCAAATAACATTTACGAGTTATTTGTTGAAAATAACTCTTAAATGAATAACTCTTAAATTACATAAATTTACACTAAACCATCCAACAAAGTGTACATGATGGTCGGTTGAGTGCACATGGACTCACGTTGCATAGCTGCAGGGCATATCTCCTTACTTATATGCAACACTTTTCAATTCATGAACTTTTGTTAACGCTGAAATAGTCACTTGCATCCAAGATTGTTTCTCTGAATGGCTGGATCAGAGGCTATCAGCAGTGAAGTGACCCGTGCTGGCGCTGACTCAGCTCACTAGCCGCATGTTTTACATTTATTACTGATGCACTGTAACGTTATCACTTGCCCTGACGAAACATGCTCTGTAGAAACTCCATGATGTACAATAGAGTGCTAGAGTCTTGGAGTGACGTGTACACTCACAGAGGAAGTAATACAAATAGATTGTGAATGAGCTTCACCACCAAAATGGCCCCCCACTTACCGTTCCAGTTTGATGCGTTGAGCGCTTAGTTTGCGTAGGATATGTATTCATAGCTTACATTTATTTTAATATAAATGTTATATCAAAAATGTTGTAAATGTAGCGTCAAACGATAACGAGCCATTAGGCGATTATATCACCTTATATCGTCCTACATGGGACGCAATTTGGGACGATATGAAGATCGACTTAAAAACAATTTGAATGTGGTGCGACAACAATAAAATGATAATAAACGCAACAAAAACTAAATTTATTAATTTTGACCTTAAAGGTTTCTATTTCCAATCTGACCTACAGATACATTCAAATAACTGTTTAGAAATTCCAAATTGTAAGTGTGAAAAAATTTAACTAATTGATAAATTAAAATACCTTGGTGTAATTCTAGACGAAAAGCTCTCATGGAAGCATCATTGCTCAAAACTTCATACTGAACTTCAGAGAAACATACGAAAATTTAACCATTTAAGAAATTACCTACACACTGACATGCTGCGAGTTTTGTATTTTGGCCTCATCCAATCTAGACTACTGTACGGATTGGAATTTTGGGGTGGAACGGACTGCGTCAATAAATCCAATAAAAGTAACACAAAACCATTATGTACGGCTAATCACCTTTAAAGCAAAGCGTGAAAATGCGTTTCCTCTTTATTGTCAGCTGAATATTTTGCCAATTCGTCATCTTTTTGTGTTTAAGGTGTTGAAAGTATTTTATATTACAAGTGGCAACACGGCAGTTAACAGGCTATATAGTGGAACTAGAAGTGCTACTTTAGGTTTGTTTGTTAGGCCAAAGGTAAATAAGTCATTTTAAAAAAAAAGTGTCATATACTTAGGGTCTAAACTGTACAACCAATTACCACAACACCTTGAACAATGTGAAAGACTGACTATATTTATATCTAGAATTAAGAAATGGCTTTTTACTAAAAGCAAAATTGATTATATGTTTGATATCTTAGTGTAAAGTATTAAGACTTTCCTTGAGAAATAGTGTACTTGTTTTACCATTGAGGAGTTGATGCGTTTTTTTTACAGTTGTTAGATTAAATTAATAATTCAAGCTTCAATATTGTAATTGTGAAGCACCACTTAGCTTAGTTAAACCGTATTTAGCAGCTTACTATTAATTTAGTGAAGATAGCGTATGGACAAGCACATACTGCAGTGACCGTCCTTATCAAGTGGTAATCTATCAAACTGATAAGAACATTGTTCATGTATAACACACCTGCACTAGCCATCGCCTACTTGAAATGATGGCTTGAATTTCCTAGCTAATTAATACATTGTAAATATTGTACAAATGTTGGATGGAATAAAATATATTATTATTGTTATTATACGAACTTCACACGCGATGGTTTTATATCTGCCACTTTACCACATCATACATAGAAAAATAATTGTCCTAGAATTAAAGTAGTTTTACATTATGAAACTTCAACTAACAACCTCAAATTTTCTCACTGAAGAAAATTCTCTGACTGAAAAATAAACAAAACTGCCCCATACTAACTTTTTCTTGTCATTTGAATGTTGTAATTGATTCACCACTTTAAACAAAATATTATTGCAAGGAGAGTGTGGGTTATTCTTTTATTAGACCGAGCATTATAAACCCATTAATGAAACAAATGCTTATTTTCAAAATTTAATTTGTTCTCTAAATAGCTTAATTCTTTATGCAAACAAAGCGGCCCCACACAGCGGGACATTAGAATGGTGGCCACCATCTGTAAAATAGCATGTTCACGTGTATTCATAATTACTGTATAATATCCTAGAAGGAAATGCCATTGGTTTGTCAAAGATAACTTCTTTAATTATAAGTTATCCAATAGATAAAAAACAATTTGTAGGGAATTTAAAGGGCTATAAGGCCTGTGAATTCAACTTATGTTGGATTTTTTTTTAATTTTAATTTAAAATGCTCCGATACGTTGGGTTTTGCATAAGATACTATTTTTAAACAGCGGTATCTCTATTAGTTTTCATCTTAAAAAATAAATAAATAAAATAAATCCTAGAACTTCTTTAAATTACAAAGTAAATTATAGATGGTGCGCGCCGACGCTATTAAGTAAATTCAAGGCGCTATGATTTTAAATTAAACACTTGTATGAAATAAAACTGTATCAAAAAGCCTTGATTTATACAGTCCTCTTCGAATATTTATTTGATATTTTAAATAAGATAAAGATAAATATACCACTGAGGATGCCACATCACAGTATGGGCGAAACGTCTGGTTACTTTGTAAATAATGTACATGACACCTTAACGCGGTTGTCACCGAAAAATATAGATTCTAGTTAAGATCTAAACTTATCCCACCTGTGTATAACTATAAATGGGTTGATAAATACTTGAGGTATGAAGATCTGAATCTACAAAGTAAAAATTATTTTGCTAAAAATAGACAAGTTAACAACCTTTTTAAAAACACAGAATAAGTAAGTGTTACATAATGATAGACGATTATATTTTAAATAAAATGAAACCTCTCTATCAATATGCAGAATGTAAAAAAACTGCAAATGCGGACAAACAAATTATCTTGGTTCACTTTATCGTCAAGGATTAAAGGTTAGATAATGTTGAATCTGCTAGAATAGAAGATTGCTTAACATCTAAATAGAAATCTCATATTTTATTTTAATTGAAAAGTTGTGCAACTCTCAGTTTAAAATATCAATTTAACTTGTTTCATATCACATTATTTCATCAGTCTTTTATTTGAAACTGCTTCACATGTTGAACCATTTTTTTTTTTTTTTTTCAAAATGTTAGTATAGTTAATTTATCATACTCCCAAAATAACAACACAAAATCAAGAACTTTTTAACTGCATGAAATAACAATGATAAAAATTAAAAACAATGACTATAGAGCAAAGAATTAAATATTAATTTACGACAACCATTGGTCTAGAGAGAGGTTTCAAAACTTGGCAATCAGATACATTAAATGATCTTTATACTTCAAATGAAAGTATAGAATGCCAGAGAAATTCATCCAATGTTCCCCACTAACCTTATTATCCTGTTTAGTATGTTTGGATATGCTAATCTTGAATAATATTACTAAATGTAATTTGCGATAAGCAGACGGCAAAGCACGGAGCTGAGGACAATTAAATTAGAAACTGGACTCATTAATTTTTGTTTTATTTTATTCGTTTTATTTTTTTGTAACACTGCCACATTACTCGTCCTCCTCTACCTCGCAGACGCCCATGTCCGAGTTTTCTTCATACTCCGATGTAGGGGCATCGTCGTCGTCGGCTGACTGGGCATTCCACCTGTCCGCTATTGCTCACCTCCGAGCTTTGTAGAGGCAACTCCCCAGCCGGTCGATTGTGCTCGGCAACCTCTCCTGTGGAGGTTATCTTTATCTTATTTAAAATATCAAATAAATATTCGAAGAGGACTGTATAAATCAAGGCTTTTTGATACAGTTTTATTTCATACAAGTGTTTAATTTAAAATCATAGCGCCTTGAATTTACTTAATAGCGTCAGCGCGCACCATCTATAATTTACTTTGTAATTTAAAGAAGTTCTAGGATTTATTTTATTTATTTATTTTTTAAGATGAAAACTAATAGAGATACCGCTGTTTAAAAATAGTATCTTATGCAAAACCCAACGTATCGGAGCATTTAAAATTAAAATTTAAAAAAAATCCAACATAAGTTGAATTCACAGGCCTTATAGCCTCTTAAATTCCCTACAAATTGTTTTTTATCTATTGGATAACTTATAATTAAAGAAGTTATCTTTGACAACCAATGGCATTTCCTTCTAGGATATTATACAGTAATTATGAATACACGTGAACATGCTATTTTACAGATGGTGGCCACCATTCTAATGTCCCGCTGTGTGGGGCCGCTTTGTTTGCATAAAGAATTAAGCTATTTAGAGAACAAATTAAATTTTGAAAATAAGCATTTGTTTCATTAATGGGTTTATAATGCTCGGTCTAATAAAAGAATAACCCACACTTTCCTTGCAATAATATTTTGTTTAAAGTGGTGAATCAATTACAACATTCAAATGACAAGAAAAAGTTAGTATGGGACAGTTTTGTTTATTTTTCAGTCAGAGAATTTTCTTCAGTGAGAAAATTTGAGGTTGTTAATTGAAGTTTCATAATGTAAAACTATTTTAATTCTAGAACAATTATTTTTCTATGTATGATGTGGTAAAGTGGCAGATGTAAAACCATCGCCTAATGACTCGTTATCGCTCTTTATCGTTTGACTTGCTACATTTACAACATTTTTGATATAAAATTTATATTAAAATAAATGTAAGCTATGAATACATATCCCACACAAACTAAGCGCTCAACGCATCGAAATGGAACGGTAAGTGGGGGGCCATTTTGGTGGTGACGCTCATTCCCAATCTATTTGTATTACTTCCTCTGTGAGTGTACACGTCACTCCAAGACTCTAGCACTCTATTGTACATCATGGAGTTTCTACAGAGCATGTTTCGTCAGGGCAAGTGATAACGTTACAGTGCATCAGTAATAAATGTAAAATATGCGGCTAGTGAGCTGAGTCGGCGCCAGCACGGGTCACTTCACTGCTGATAGCCTCTGATCCAGCCATTCAGAGAAACAAACTTGGACGCAAGTGACTATTTCAGCACTAACTAAAGTATTCATAAAACTTAAATTGACATGTGTTCTAGTTATATTTATTAATTTTGTATGTTTTATTCGCCCTTCATCTTAACGTGGCTCCAAATTATACTACTTTACGAGTTATGGTAAAGTAATTAATAGCTTACAGTGCATGTTACTTTATTTATTTTATTTCATGCAACAATACAGGCATATACCCACTTTAAAGTGCAGTTACTTTATTTAAAAGATGTTTACTACAACTTAAAAATATTATAAATGATATCTAGTTTTAAGTAGTATAAAGAATTCATCCCTCCCCACCCTAATGTAGGCTATATATATGAGTTAAACACCTACAACTAGTCACTCTGATTTGAAGACTCGAGCAAGGAAGACAATATAGCTAAGAAAGATGAACACCAATTTGAAAGTAGTTATGTTTGAACCGATTTCCGCTTATTATTCAATGACCTTGACCTTGAACACTGTTTACTATATATATATATATATATGAGGCATACGCTAACTAACGAACAGTTTGATGCCAGCACGCAGAGGTAACACACAAACATAGAAAATGAATACAGATATGGTAATGATTATGTTTGAACTTAAATGTTCACAACCTAAGTGGAGTCTGGAGTCTGCACAAATCTTTTTTTGTATGATACAAATAGCGCAAAGAGTTGAACATTTGAAATTTAATTTAAAGGCAACACAAATAACGCGTGGAAGATTTGGTACTCATTTTATTGAATGTATGTGGGCGAACCCTAATACAAGAGTAGGCCCCAATTGTTGTACTTGCAATGTTATAAAACATTATATACACGAGTTTACTCAATTATTTAAAATAATAGAACCTAGCGAGTGCGGAGAAGAAACATACAACAGACTCATGGAGAAGATAACTAACACTAAACTTTAGTTTTAAGTAGTATAAAGAATTCATCCCTCCCTACCCTAATGTAGGCTATATATATATGAGTTATACAACTACAACTAGTCACTCTGATTTGAAGACTCGAGCAAGGAAGACAATATAGCTAAGAAAGATGAACACCAATTTGAAAGTAGTTATGTTTGAACTGAGATGTTTAAAAC
The DNA here is from genome assembly GCA_035578905.1 of Stictocephala bisonia. NCBI lineage: Eukaryota > Metazoa > Arthropoda > Insecta > Hemiptera > Membracidae > Stictocephala > Stictocephala bisonia. The sequence continues at coordinate 1,535,952 of JAQJVL010000012.1, read as the reverse complement.
CAAAGTGGCTATCAATTGATGAAGAAAACCTTTCAGAAATGGGGCAAATAGCTGAAAAAGTGGAGGAATTGGAGTTAAATGAATTTTGCCATTGCCATGAAATTAAGCTTTATGAAGAAAAGTTTATTAGGCTTTTTGAAAGCTTGAATTGGGAACCCTGTGAAGAGCACACTTACAAGAGATTGCTTGACAGACTGCATGGGAAGGATCGCTACATATTACCGGAGATTGTAGACCTCACTGAAGAAACAGAGATAAAATGAACAAGAGTGGTCTACATGGAGAGCATCAACACTGCGGTTAAGTTAATTTTGTAAAATATTTATTTGTAAATAAAGTTAGAAAAAAGAAAAAAATAAAAAAACTTCTTGCACAGAACAATTTCTGGAAAAGAAAATTGTTCTGTGCAAGAAGTTTTTTTAAAAAACACTCCTCATGACCTTGAATTCTGTGATGTAATACTAAAGTGTCGGAGCTGACGCAATCACCGGACGGAAGTGGGGTAAGATAAGAAGCTTAGAAGATAAGGTTGTGATGTCATGCTGACAAATAACGTGATGACGTCACACCCTTATCTTATCACAATCTTATCTTATCTCACTTCCGGTGATTGGGCCAGCTCAGGCACTTTCCATTACTCTTGTAGGAAATATCCTAAATAATGATATTCCTTAAAACTACGAAAACAGATTTAAGTGTTAATGCTGAATATGTTACTTTTGGGTTTGTTTTAAAATGAAAACCAGATTTACTACACTTTTTTCGAAGTAAAGTATTGGTTAAATAATAAAAACCAGATACTTTACATTATTTAACAATCCTCATAAAATGTATAGCTAATTTAAAATAACAACATAGTAATATTGGATGATTATTCCCTACTCAGTTTTAACAGCAAAACGGATCACAGTCAGCTCACAGGAAATATACGAAAATTTCAGTGCCGAAACGGGCTGAACGCCTTGCACGTACAAAATGAGCGAGATGGATTTTCGCCATGGAAGTTGGTTCTTTACAGTGATCCGGATCAATCGGTTCATCAGTAATGTGACCTGTTCTCAGGACCAGTTTGAATTAATGATTTTACTGACGTGAACAAACATTGGAATATAGGCTAATTGGTTTTTAAATCGGTTTTCACTCGTTTAGCTCTTGGTCAGGGGTTCCGTCTCGATCCAGATTTGCTTGGTTGGATCTCGGTGTCGGTAACAGGTCCGACTTTAACAGTCTTTTTGAGCATCGTGATCCTGATATCTCGTTCACTCAAGATGATCTGGATCAAATGAATGGGTCGTAACCGAATAACTACGTTAGCCCCCAACTGGTATCGTCTTTCACTTTGTAACTTCACTGCCACACCATAAGTAATAAATAACATCCAAAACTAATTGAGACAAGCATATATCATGTTTTTGTTATCCTTTCATTTTAATTTGTTATCAATTGAAAAATCTGGAAATGACCACGAATGTTGATTAAGACGACGTTATCGAGATCAAACTACATAGTTAGTTACATCTTACAATAACCAATGAAAATACTTTCGAATGGAATTTCCTATCGTAAAAAATTTCCTTCTTGCATATATATATTACAAGAATTATAATTTTCAAGAGAATTCCCGACATTTTTGGACCCGTCAAACCCCCCCCCCCCCCGGAGTTAATTGTTACTTTATTAACTTAACATACAATACTTTGATTATGTTTAATCCTACTATTAGAGATTGTAAAAATTTATTAGCAACTAAGTTATCCGGTTCAATATAAGTATATAAGAACAAATGTGACTTTATGGCAAACCTTAGAACTAACAATTACCTTCCTGTTGTTGTGGTGTTTGTGAGCCACTGCGATCAAATCCAGAGAATTTGCTGGGAGTAGAATACTGCTGCAATATTCCAATACTGTTGCAGAAATACTCAGCTTGCTGTAATCCAAGATTGCTTGGTTACATTTATAAAACATTAAACATATTTCCTAAATTGTTTTGAGAAAGAATTCTTAATAGTATAAAAAATAATAGCATTACAGTAGAGCCTTGTTATCTGACAGAGTTATCCGACTTGTCCCAAAACAATACTGCTATAAACATTGTCTGAAAATAATTACTGTATTATTTTTCCGTAGTGACGAAAAATGTATATGTACCTGGTGATGCTTTACCAACCAGTGCACCAGAGTATATTTTAACAGATTTTCACTGGGCGACATAGGAAGGGGAGGGGTGGCAAATACACATGGTCCAGGAGTTAAATTGAACCCCCTATTTCAATTAATGATCCAAGACCCTTCCTAGTAAAATATGACAATTTGAAGCCTCAATACGTGAACTAAGCCTTATTTTTGTACCATTCAGATTTTGATTTTTTAAAGATATTTATAAAATATTTTGTTGGGAAACCAAGATTTTGTTTTATTTTATCTTTAATAATCACTAATTAAGATAAGATAGTTTGAATTGTTTTTTACTGTGGTAGAACGAACTATTCAAAGTAAACAATAAATTCCAGAACAATATTATTGTAGAACATTTTGTTTGCCACACCCTCCCGCACATCTCACGAACCGCTACATTAACTGCTTAGTGCATGTCACTACTATTCTATATTTATCTGACTTTGACTCATAAATTCTATCTTTACCCAATATATGTTAAACTTGAACATGTTAACTAGACGACTTGTGTGGCCCAGTTAACATGTTAACTAGACGACTTGTGTGGCCCAGTTAACATGTTAACTAGACGACTTGTGTGGCCCAGTTAACATGTTATTTCATGCACTGCAGTGTACTGTTTTGTTGCTTACTGTAGATTGTCATTTTAATTTTACATTTGTTATATTTTTCTATTGCAGTGGTAACTACCCAATATATTACATTAGTACTTATATTTAGAGGATGGTTGCATATGTGCAATCGAATTTAAGTGTACAACAAATGAAAAATACAGTAGAGCTTTATACAGGGTGTTCGGTAAAAGTGTTCCAATAATTTATGATGTTATTGTACACATTAAAATAAACAAAAAAGTTCCTATAAACATAGGTCCTAAAACCTAGTTTTCCGTCTATCTGTCTGTATGTGTTTTTTACATAAAAATTTATAAATTGAGAACCACTTATAGTACAGTTATGAAATTTTGTAGTTATGTTTACATTTTGTATTCCCACTTTAGAAAAAAATATGAACAAAATATCTTTACCCGTTTCAAAATGGCGGCCAATCGAAAATTTCGATGTTTAATTACGCAAAAACTACACCCTGTATAAAAATGTTACAAGAATAATAAAAATTTGGAAATGTTTTTCTAAAACTAATGGTGTTTGTTTCATTCAAATCAGATAAAAAACAACTGAGCTGTACTAAAACACATAAAACCATGTTTTACATTAGTACACAACAGGAAGTATACTTTTCTAGACTGTTGTACTCTGAACAGCTGATTTAAAGCCAATGATCTGATTATTGTGAACATATGTTTATTTAAGGTTATAAAAGAATGTTTCTGTCATTGTTGGCATTAACACATAACTTAAATAACCTATTTCTTCTGTACTGTAAAAGCTTTGTGCCAAGTACTTTAGTATTGCAATAAAACATGCAATTTTAATTAGTTATACTGTAGTTAATTGTTTGCTTTAATTAGTGAGTGTTTGTGCTTTAGTTTCGTTTCATTATCAACAAGAAATGGAAAATAATGGAATTCATAACTTTACCAATTCAGAAATGGCAGATATGCATCTAATGTATGGCCTTGCTAATTGTAGTGGTACTGAGGCAAGAAGACTGTATCAGGAACGTTTTCCAAATCGTGTGTTACCTTGTAATAAAACATTTTCAACAATTCATCGACGACTTGCAGAGACTGGAAGCTTTTCACACCAAAAAACAGGTAACTCTGGCCGACAGGTTTCAGTAAGAACACCTGAATTGGAAGAATCCATATTGGATGTCATAGCAGACCACCCCAACAAAATTATTAGAGAACTTGGTTTTCAGTTCAATGTTAGCTGTGAAACAGTCTGGACTATACTAAATGAACAACAACTTCATCCTTACCACGTACAAAAAGTTCACTCACTGCTACCTAGTGATTACCATCCCCGAATCTAGCTTTCTCAGTGGTTTATTCGAAAATGTGTGAACCCACATTTCTTGAATAAGGTGTTATTCACGGATGAGGCAAAATTTTCAAGAACCATGATTATTAATTCTCACACATTTGGTCTATCGATAACCCACATGCAATTACACAGGTTAATCACCAATATCAGTTTTCTTTAAATGTTTGGGCTGGCATAATTGGTGACAATTTGTTTGTAAGCTTTTTACCGAACATTCTTAACGGCCAGACATATTTACATTTTTTGACTGATGACTTTCCAACTATTCTTGAGGATTTGCCACTGAATACCCGCAACAGTATATGGTTTATGCAGGACGGTGCTCCAGCCCATTTCAGTTTAAATGTTAGAAACTATTTGGATGGAGCGTACAACAACAAATGGATCGGTCGTGGAGGCCCAATTCCTTGGCCAGCTAGGTCCCCCAACCTTAATCCTTTAGAATTTTTCCTATGGGGCCACCTAAAGTCACTGGTTTATTCCACTCCTGTAGATAACATCGAAGAGTTGTGAGCAAGGATATTGAATGGCATTGCTACAATTCAGCAGACACCTGGCATTTTTGAAAGAGTCCGCCAGTCAATGAGGAGGCGCTTGGTTGCCTGCATTTTAAACGGAGGCCGCCACTTTGAGCAATTATTATAAGTTTAATAATTTTAATTTTCTAAATGTAATAAATTTACCATTAATAAATGTTAGTTGTTTTCTATTTTTTTTTTTTATTTGACCTTCATATTCAATGAGTATGTACTAATGTAAAACATTTATGTTCACAATAATCAGATCATTGGCTTTAAATCAGCTGTTCAGAGTACAACAGTCTAGAAAAGTATACTTCCTGTTGTGTACTAATGTAAAACATGGTTTTATGTGTTTTAGTACAGCTCAGTTGTTTTTTATCTGATTTGAATGAAACAAACACCATTAGTTTTAGAAAAACATTTCCAAATTTTTATTATTCTTGTAACATTTTTATACAGGGTGTAGTTTTTGCGTAATTAAACATCGAAATTTTCGATTGGCCGCCATTTTGAAACGGGTAAAGATATTTTGTTCATATTTTTTTCTCAAGTGGGAATACAAAATGTAAACATAACTACAAAATTTCATAACTGTACTATAAGTGGTTCTCAATTTATAAATTTTTATGCAAAAAACACATACAGACAGATAGAAGGAAAACTATAGGTTTTAGGACCTATGTTTATAGGAACTTTTTTTTTATTTTAATGTGTAAAATAACATCATAAATTATTGGAACACTTTTACCAAACACCCTGTATATATCCGACGTAAACGGGCTGTAATGACGTCCGTTAACCCTTAATAGGGCGCACGGCGTACAAAGCTCCGCAGCAAATACTATTTGTATTGTAGGAGTCATAATGCGTGTGTTCACGCCACTCATCTCCCACCATATCTACCCCCCACTACCCCCCTACCAACCACACAGGGAGAGAATCAGTTCGCTACTCAGCTCTGGCTAGGATTGACGTTTATGTGAGTCGTGTTGTCTTTTGTACGCCGTGCTCCCTACAGTGTGAGTTTTTGTGCGGACATTTGTACACCGCGCGCCCTACACCGTTGTTGTTTTTACAAACTTTTCCAGTTCTCGTTTTAGCTTCGTATTGTCCGTTTAGTGTTTTTGTTTTTATGTAATATATTGTAAATATAATCTGTAAATAGACTTGTTATTTAGTAGCATTTTTAGGTAAATATTTGCTGTAAATATGGAAAACGAAGAAAGAAATCGATTGCTTTCTATACTTGACAGCGTTGAAAAAGAAATCCAGGAAGAAGAAAGAAATGCTGAACACGGGATAGAGACATTACGTAGACAGTTATTTGCAAATAACGAAGAGACTAGCCGTGATAATAAACATGATCATGAAGATGCCATTGAACGGGAAGGATCTGATCAGTCCGAAGATGATTTAGAACAGAGTGATCACGTTACGGAGTCAGAAATGTCTGCTGATGACGAAATTGAAACAGAAGAATGGGGAAACGATGAACAAGTAAATCGGAATGTGTTAATCGGAAAAGACAATACGACTGAATGGAATGTCCATATGGACGATGCTAATCTACGTGGAAGAGTTAGAAGACATATTATAGTTCGGGCAGAAAGAATAGGAGTACGTCTTCCTACTCCAAAAGGTGAAGCCTTGGCAACAAAAACACCGTATGAAACATGGAAGATTTTTTTTCCTGACTTGCTCATTGATGAGATTGTTGAGTACACCAACGTTTGGATCCAAAAGAATAGAGCAAACTATTCCCGGGAAAGGGACGCTAAAGAGACTGACAGATTGGAAATTCATGCTGTTATGGGTTTATTATTTCTTGCTGGTGTGTTGCGGTCCTCACATACACGTTTGGAAGATTTATGGGCTAACGATGGACTTGGCATTGAATACTTTCGATCCACGATGTCAATCAAACGATTCAAATTTTTGTTACGAGCTATAAGGTTTGATGACATAAGAACAAGGAGACAGCGGAAAGCAACTGACAAACTAGCCCCAATAAGGTCAGTATTTGAAGGATTTGTTCAGCGCTGTCAACAGTACTATTCAGTTAGTGAATATGTTACTGTTGACGAGATGTTAGAGGCATTTCGTGGAGGATGTGGGTTCAGACAGTACATACCGAACAAGCCTGCCCGTTACGGTATTAAAATGTTTGCCTTGTGTGACGCAAGAACTTTTTATACCGTCAATCTGGAAGTTTACTGTGGAAAACAACCTGCGGGTCCACACAGGAGTAGTAACACTTCAAAAGATGTAACCCTTAGGATGATATCACCAATATCAGGAACAGGACGGCATTTGACAGTTGATAACTGGTATGGATCAGTTCCACTGGCAAAGGAACTGTTGGCCAATCACCGAATTACAATTACAAGTACCCTAAAGAAAAATAAGAGAGAAGTACCACCCGTTTTTGTAAATGCCAGAGAAAGACAACCATGTTCTAGTTTGTTTGGATATCGAAGAGATTGCACATTGCTATCTTATGTGCCAAAACGTAATAAAGTAGTACTATTGTTATCTACATTCCACAACACAGATTCCATTGACCCTTCTAGTTTCGAAAAAAAAGAAACCTTATCTTCTAACGTGTTACAATAAGTATAAAGGTGGAGTTGACACTGTTGAACAAATGAAGTCTGCTTACAGCGTGTCAAGAAGAAGCAACAGATGGCCCCTGACAATCTTTTTTTCCCTTATGAATATAAGTGGAATAAACAGCTTTGTAATTTTACGAAGCAATATACATGAAGGAGCAGAAAATAGACGAAATTTTCTACGGAGTTTGGGCCGAGACCTTTGCAAGAAACACATGGCAAGACGATCATCGATTCCAACCCTCCCTTTGCTACTGAGAGAAAGAATAAGGGAATTAGCTGGCCGACCAACACCCGCTCGTGCAGTTGAAGATGATGGAAACCAACCCTCAGCTGGAAGATGTTACTTGTGCGGGCGTGCCAAAAACAGAAGAAGTCGTGTAAATGTCCTCGGTGTAATCTCTTTGTTTGCAGAGAACACACAAAGTTCACGTGTCAAGAATGTGCGGGAGGCAGAGAAGGTCAAGTTTCCTCATCTGAAGATGACTAAGACACTGTCCAGTACGTGTCAAACTTATGAAACTGTGCTGTTTGTAATATAAAGTAATTTCCCATTTCATAATATTTTCTTTTTTGTAATAAAGTTAGTTTTTCTGAAGATTTGGTGTTTTTTGCAACCTATAAAAGTTAGATAAGATAATCTAAAACAAAATTGTATCAATAAAAATATTCTCTAATTTATATTTTTCTAGAAATAGTAAAAAAACAAATACTGTTTTTGAAAAGACCTTAAAGTAACGTTAATATGCTTCTTGAGGCCAAATTAATCTGTGCGGTACTTTGTACGCCACGCGCCCTATAACGTAACTTTTTCAAATGCGCCCTATTAAGGGTTAAGTAAAAATGTAGCATAATAGGGAATGATAATAAAGTCCTATTAAATTAATGATATTAACCCTAGATAGGTATTGTACGTAATTTTGACATGTTTGGTTTTTTTTTTATATAAATTGGTTTTTATTATGGCAGATGTTTGTCCAGCAATGCTTCAGTGTAATGTATCAATGTTGTGTCATTTTTATTACATTCTAATTACAGACAATTTTTATTACAGTTTTGCTTATGGGACGAGTAGGTTACATTGATTAGAACAGAATGTCGGATGAGTCTATGTCTGATAACGAGGCTCTACTGTAATGAAACAAGTAAAACCATTATCTCCTATCCAATGTGGTTCGGATTCAAAGTAAAGCTATAGGTTCCTTAGTTGCCCTTATCCCCTTAAAATAGACAATTTTATCTCTAACATTAACAAAAGAAGCTTGAAGATCGATGGATTAATGACTGGAATATCAGATCATGATGCGCAGATTTTAGAAATTATAAATATAAAATCTTCTTGGAAAAATACTAGAATTAAAAAAAGTTGCAGGAAATTTGATGCCGAAAATATTGCTTTGTTTAGCCAACAGTTGAAACGTGAGATTTGGACTGATGTATACCAAGCACCAGTACATCTAAAATATGACACCTTTCATTCAGTATTTCAGTACTACTTCAATACATGTTTTCCTAAAGTCTCTGTTACTCTGAAGTTGGGAAGTAATTGTAAATGGCTTAATAATGAAGTAAAGACCTTAAAAGATGAAGTTTTTGAAATAGGTAGATTATATAGAGATAGGAGAACTACTAAGCTGAAATCGGATCTGAAAAAAAAGAAAAGATGTTTGAAGCAGTCTATTGAAAGAGCTAGAAAGGAGTATTTTAATTCCAAAATAGGAAACTCTAAAAATGTTGTAAAAACTACTTGGAATCTAGTAAATAATGAGATAGGAAGTTCTGTTTATGTTCCACCTAGAATAAATTTAGAAATTAACTCTCAGGCTGTGTCTGACCAGAGGGCTGTTGCTGAGCTGTTTAATGACTTTTTTGTTAATGTTGTAAACCCTCAACACGACCCTTCTTGCCCAGAAGGTTTGAGCAAAACACCTGAAAATCATCTTTTCAGGAAGAAATTTAATTTTAGGCCTGTCACGGAAAAAGAATTATCCAAAATAATATCATCCTTTCAAAATAAAACTTCATTTGGGTTTGATGAAATTCCCATCACTGTTATCAAAAAAATAAGGAGTTACATCCTGAAACCATTGGTTCATCTTATTAATTCTTCTCTAATATCTTCCATTTTTCCAGATAAATTAAAGATAGCAAAGGTGATACCAGTTTTTTAAAAAAGGAGATGAATCAGACATATCTCGCTACAGACCTGTTTCTCTTCTCCCAATCTTCTCAAAAATATATGAGCGTGTAGTGTACAATCAATTACTCTTTTTTCTAGACAACAATCAGCTTTTGGATAAAGAGCAACATGGTTTTAGGCCAAAGAAGTCCACTATTACAGCTAGTGTTGAGTTTATTGAAAACATCATTCAAATGATAGATCATGGTGATGAGGTGGTAGGTGTTTTTTTAGATCTCCATAGAGCGTTTGATACCGTCTCTCATGACAAACTACTTACAACTCTTGAAAGTTTGGGAATCGGAGGCAAAGAGCTCTCATGGTTTTTGTCTTATCTGCATAACCGTCAACAATACGTACAATTGACTCACTTGACTAACGAGAAATCCCTGGAAACAGTTCGATCATCTTTCAAAACCATTCAGTATGGTGTTCCCCAGGGCTCGGTTTTGGGGCCTCTTTTGTTCATTGCTTAACTGAAAGGTCTCCCACACTTGATTGAAGGAAGAGAAAATACAATCTGTCTCTATGCAGATGACACCAATGTTCTAATTTCAGGGAAAAGTCAAGAAGAAATTGAAATCTCATCTTTCCAAAATCTCACTAAAATAAAACAGTTCTTCGTTGAAAATAATTTATCATTAAATGCCAGTAAGACCAATTTTATCTCTTTCACCACAAAACAAGCTAAAAGGAAATTCACTTACAGTATCATGATTGATCAAGACCACATAGAGGAGGCCATGCAAACAAAATTCCTGGGGTTATATCTAGACAATCATTTAAGTTGGGATATACATATTAATCATATCTTGAAAAAAACATCCTCTAGTTTGTATGCTCTAAGACGTCTATCACAGGTATGCAATCTTCATACATTGAAAGTGCTGTACTTTGCTCTTATCCACTCCCACATTGCATATGGAATCAGCGTATATGGTGCAACGTCAGATCATAATTTGAAGAAAATTTTACTGATTCAAAAAAAAGCAATTCGAGTCATGTTGGGTCTGAGGCGGAGGGATAGTGTTAGGGAAGCCTTTACACAGTTAGGAATACTAACTGTCTACAACTTTTACATATTTGAAACAATTAAATATGTTGTAGACTATAAAATGCCGGTTCTATTGGGGTCGGACAGGCATTATAATACAAGACAGAAATTCACTGTAGCTCAGCATAGGCTAGAGTTTTACAAAAAAAACCTTCGTACATAGGATTAAAATTTTATAGCCAATTACCTAAAAAGTTGAAGGAAATAAAAGAAAAAAATGAATTTGCTCAATGTCTAAAAGAATATTTACTGAATAATCCTGTATACTCAATTGATGAGTTTTTTGGCATCAGTGTTCTGGGCCTTGTCCTATAAAATACATCCAAGTTAGTTTTAAAAATGTTTCTATTTTACAACAGTAAATAAATTTGTTAATTGTAAGTAATAAGTTTAGTTATAGATATTTTAAATTCCATTGACACTATTTTGCCTGTAAATATGCAGTTGTGAATAAAGAAGATTCTTATGTCTTATGTCTTATGCCCTGACTGTTGGGCTATTAATAAATTGCCCTTTCTGAGAAACAGTTCAACTCAGTTAGTAACCAGACTAAACTCATCCTACACTCATATCATCATTCATATTCCCCTTAAAATATGCACAACTGTTCTGAGGAATAGTTGAACTCAGTTAGTAACCAGACTACACTCCTCCTACACTCATATCATCATTCATATTCGCCTGAAAATATGTACAACATTCTGTAGCCATCTCATATGTATAAATGTGTGTACATAGGGTGGAAAAAAATATAAAACCGCTATCACAACTTTTGTATGACGTCACTTGTAAAAGTTAAATCTTGCACATGATCATGGTTACAAAGAACACACTTTTTGACGCCATTTGCGACATTTCATCTTTTCAGCGGGGACGGCCCATGAGGAGTTCAACGAAAATCTTCAACATAACCTAGGTCGAGTTTGGTATCAAATAATAGGTCTATTCAAGAATAGTTATTAGAATTTCAAAGTAACTAATTTGGAAAATATTACTTCTCCACTACATAACAGTTTTAATGGATTACTGGAATAACTGTAGACTGGCCCGAGTCAGGGCTAATGAGAAGGGTTAGCTCACGCCTTTGAAGTTTGCCGCCCTGGCCTCGTTCTCTCCCTCATTTCTCCTTCATTCCGGCTATAGCTGACTGCGCCACTGTCTACTGTCAAACACAAAACCAAGCCGTGTTGCAAATCTAGAGCCCAGATCATCGTTGTTCAAAACTGAACTACAATACCAAGCTTTTTAAAATAGAGAAGTTCCATGAATTAAAAAAAAAATATTCTAACAATCATTGAAAATAGACGTATTATTCATATACTAAGGTTGCAATTAAAGACAAAAGCCTTTTATCAACAAATAATTTATAAATAAACTATAAACAATCAGAAAATTGTAATTATGCACTTTCTAGATGCCTCTGAAAATGCAATTTATTGTTAGAAAAGTGATAGAAATATGGGTTTATAGTTCCTGAGAACGTTGATTTTAGCCCCGGAAAACTTGTTTTTTACTGAAAAATTTAATAGCTAGTTTTTATGTGATAGTTGTTTAGAAACGACTTTAATAAAAATTGGAATTTTTCAACAATTGTTTCCCAATTTTACTAGTTTTTTAACGCTGAACAAGAACATATAATTGGTTTTTCAACAAAATTAATTTTTCGGCCCGAAAAATACACTTTTTACTTACCGAACCAATCATAACCTAATTTATCCCAATCTTGTATATACTCAACAAAAATTCATAATTTGCATTAAATTTGGGTCACTGGCCTCCATGACATCCTTCCAGCCGTCAATGCAGCAGGAATATATGCAAATTTATTTTTGGTGGCCAGTCATAGCTCCTATTAACATTATGCACCATAGTTGATTTGCTGCAAACATAGTTTTTTCATGATATCTTAAAAAATAATTGTCGTAGACAAAAATAGTCAATTCGTTTTCAGTACAAAAAAACTACATCAAAATAAAAAAATTATGAAAAATAACACAAATAACGGAGATAAATTGTAAAATAGCATTAATTAAAAAAATGTACGATTTTCTTTTTTTTTCATGTTAAACGTTATTTCTGCACAATAAAAAGTATATTCTCATAAAAAATATAGACCTGATTCTAACCACTGGTGATAAAGTCAAGATTGGTGAGGCATCTAGAAAGCGCATAAATACCATAAAGATTAATATATAAATGCACTGACACGCCACCCCTCCATAGGGATAGAGTATTTTATGTACTTGTATAAGACAGAAAAATATCAATATATTTTGATCTCGATATGATAATCGTATTGATATTATGGCTACGATATTTTATCGATACCATTATCGATATTTATTTCGATATCCCATCATTACAATGAGAGGAAGTCTGTAATAAACTATACGTGATAGATCATATTGTTCCTAAACATGGGATGTTAGGGACATGAGATTGGTCATTTCATCCACAAATCCCTTAAAGTGTTAAAGACAGATACCAAATCCCTGGAAGAATGTACCTTACCAGACCAAGTTGAAAAGGTACGAGAGTTCGAATGACCATAGTAGGCCTATTCAACTCATCACATTAATTAACGCTCCCGGAGTTACTTGTCGAAGATTCAACCGCATTTGAGTAGCCCCGAATGATACCTTTCAATTCGTCGACATCAAGCATCGTTTAGAAACTATAATGTTAACTTGGTTATTTTTCGTAATAATACATTGTTATTTGAATGAATCGGTAGAGAAGATTCTACTTCACATCGCAAGTCTTTGGGTTTTCTCTATATTCCTTTGGGAAAAAAATACAGCTGATTTATACTACACAAACGTTGTTTTGACAATCTATCAGTGTTTCAGTGAAAGAGAAATGGTCTGCCATGTTATGGTTTACATTTAAACGTTATTGTGTTTTTAGTGCTAAATTGATGACAATTTACATGATAAATCAAATGATATTGGGTGATAACTACACAAAAAAGTTAATGACAGTAACATTGAGGCCGAAGTGTTTCCTAACACTACTTCTCTACAAGACTTTCCCAGAGTCTTCAAAGTAAAACGCAGCATGTACATAGTATAGTACATAGTAGCATTTTTAATAGAGTAACTTTTTAAGTATAATAATATACCTTACAAAATATATATATATATTTCCTTTTTATGTGTAAAATTTGCAACAAAACTGCTATCTTGGTTTTTTTAATAAATAGTGAAATAACTCTTACTTGCATGGTGTACACCCTTACTAGCATGGTGGTCTCCGAGACTTAGATTTTAAAGTTTTGTTTATTTTTGTGTATGCTGTAAATTTTTCTATAAGGCTGGACATGTAAAAAAGGCATGACGGTAACTCTGCACTATTATAAAGTCAACTTCATATCTTTTTATACTTTGATAATAATTTTTGGAATGAAATATCAATATTTTGTAAAAATTATGTGTCGGAAACATAGTTAGCATCATTAGTGATACATTAATATAAACCGAAGCCGCCCATATACATCACACCGTGGCAGTTATGGTTAAGTTATCATAGCCTATTGTAGAATATGTTTTTACAAATTCTGCTGACTGAAAGGCAGTTTGCGACCTAGTAATAATATGTTATTACAGGTTCATTCTAACCTAACCATAACTGCTGCAGCGTGATATCTCCAAAATGTCAGTGATAGCGTGTGGATTTTAAAACTTCTTATCGCTTTGCAACTTGAAAGACAGCTTTCCGACACTTCATTTTTCTAACTAAGTGAGCACTAGGGATATGCAATATTTGTTTCTGCAAATCTGAAGTTTATTCTGCAACTTGTGTCCACATCAGTTGAATAAAAATAATGTGCGACATTATGTTTTGACCTGCCTGTTGTGAGTGGGGATGCAACTATTGCGATTTGCGCAAACGGTGACTGATATTGAAACGTAACCTGATTTGTCCTGACTGATGTGAGTGGATGTAGATGCCTGATGTAGTCCCTTAAAGTTTTAATACTATATTTTGTATGAGTAATAACTCACATAGACATCAACAAAAACATTAGCCAGGTATATGAAGAGGGTTGGCCAATCTACTTCATTAACTCAGCTGTTGCCAGTTGATAACTAATGTGAGACATTAGTGGATTTTACAAATTAGATTCGCAGCGCATCAGCTGCGTGAAGTAAACTAATGTCAATAACTGAATGTTGTTTCGGGCCATCCCTAGTGAGGACTACCACATCATCATATAAAAAGATTTGATGTTGACTAAGTAATAGTGCAGAATTACAGGCTGGACATTAAGGGGTGAACTACTGGACGCTGGGAGGGATACTCATTTACAAGTGTAATATACTAGCAATCCAAATGCATGCATTAAACAAATGATTGAAAAATACATAAGTATGAATTAGCTCAAATAAATTATTGATAACCTAATACTAATTAATACATGGGCTTTACTTGGAAATTTGTACCTGATTAATAGTGTCTTGAAGTTGCGTTAGCCTATCAGCCATTGTTTAGTAATATTATTTTCCAAACATTTTTAAAATCCTAGAAGGTAAAATATTTTCTGTATGCAGATACAGCGAGCATACAATAAATAGGATGACAATTAGCTTCTCGCGATTGATTAAATAATAATAGATACCGGCCTTCCAAGCAAGATCCCAAGACTGCGAAAGGCGATAGCTGTCTTCAAAGGCTGGCGAAGAGCGCGATGGCAATGGCGCCAATGGCGGATTGGCGGTAAGTACTAAGGAAAAAGAAGAATATGTAGGCATGATAAAAATTTCTATTCCGCTCGTCTCTTTAAAAAAAATATAGTTTCTTGCCTACTTTCCCACAACAACAATAGATATAAATCATCGCCAACCTCAAACTTAAATTCTATGGTGGTATGGTTGATATAAATAAATATTGGAAGTACTTAATTAATTATGTGTATATAATATGAATATAGTTTCTATTTTATGTGGTTTTATTGATGTAGGTAATTTTGTATAGAACCTGTAGTGTATGGTTTCATTTTTATAATGCCTTATTTTATGGTTTGATGCTTTTGAATAGTATGGTATATTCTCAATTAATTTCTATTAGAGTATAAGAATTTATATAATGGATATAATTTTGTTAAGACTGCGTTGAATGCTTTATTCAAAACCTAATCTTATTTCTCAACCAATTATGATTAATTGTCATATTCCAATGTATAAGTAATCATTATCTTAAAAATTCGTAAGTATGTTGTTTTAATTGTTTTGCTTAAACATAAAATCTGTAGAAATAAAGTATTTTGGTATGTTCCATCACAGATAAAAATAAAATAGAAATTACATCAAATATTATGCTCAGTGTGTGTCGAGTAGTTATTTTCCCAGTTTGCCATGCAGATGGCAGGGTCAGTACCGTGTTAGTTCCTCCCTTATATCTCCCAAATATATCAGGATAAACGTGATCATTATTACAACAGATTCCTAAAAATTTAGGTTATGGTTTATAAATTAAAAAGATGTACCATAATCTAATTATAACTGGCACTAGAGCTATAAGAATGTGGCTTATAATTCTTTTTTCTTTGGTTCCAGTGACAAAATCACTATCCATGATTATTCTATCGGTATTTTATCCTGATTGGTTAATATTAACAATTGATGGTAAACTTTACCTCTTTTGTTCCGCCACCAAACTTCAGTTTTTTCTTACACTACTGGTTTCGGAGACTAATCTCCATTTCAGGTGTTCACTGTTCACTACACACTAAACCATTAAAATTTAGTCTTAGAAAAAAAGTCAGGAACCTCGTAGTATAGTTTTTAAATAAGATATGTATAGTTTTGTTCAATTCAATTTCAAATTTATGCGGCTTATCTTCCATAAGTTTCAAGTTTCTAGGAAGTTTCGAAAATAATTTAACCTAATGTATGCCGGCTTCTGTTCATAAATGTTTAATTCTTTTTTGAATAAACAAATTGAGATGCCTGATCTTAGTGTTGTAATTATTAGTGTATGTCGAGAATAGCTTAAGATCTACACTATATGATAAGGTTTCATAAATGTACAAGGATGAACCGGTTTAAATACATAAGTTAAAAAAAATTTCGAAAACAAGAATCTGACGGTCTTAATGTTTGTCTAATTAATACTACTGATAGACCTTTTCTGAATTAAAAATATGTTATCTAAGCTTTTCTTGCTAGAAAGACTCCAAAAGACTATAGAGTATTTAAATCACGCTTTCAATTAAATTAAAAAATACTGTTTCAGACAATCTGACGTTATCAAGAAGTGCTATGTTTTTAAGGACAAAGTTGTTTTATGTCGAGACTGTGGCTAATCTACTGACATGCTCGGTCCACCGGAGCATCGGCAGTTTCTGACAATTCAATTATTTCTTCATTAATGAAGAGTGATGGAAGTTAGACTTCAGACTGATTAATCACGATAGGTTTTTGCTTCGTGGTAAGTATTAAGAAATTGGTTTTAGTGGAATTTATTTTAAGATATATTACTGAAAAATGTTGAGAGAGGGTATTGGGTTAGAAGAAATTTTTTGTTCAAGATTTTGAATATGTCCGTGTTTAATGAACAGTGAAATATCATAAACAAAATTTGTGAATTAAATACTTGGAACGTAATACCATAAACCTTCTATTATACCTTCTAATAATATAAGGTCTATGGTAATATACTGTCGTTGATCAAGTGAAGAGGTGGAGTTTCCAAGGGGTGTAGCATATTTTCAATAAATTCATAGAAATGCCGTTCCACCCATATGATTTCTTGTTGGGTAGGTATAAATCGCTCATAGTGTTGTTGGGTTAAATCTTGTTTATTGGAGTAAAATTTGAAACCCCCTCAACAGTATTATTTGTTGGAGAGTCTGAAGTTGGGATACAACTTAATTTATGACTATGTTTCATTCAGCAGAGTTGAGAGTGAAGTTCCACTTACAGGAGTTCACATGTTGCTCTAGTGATGAACTGTCCTATCTGCCTGACCCTGACTGCAGACGGAGGGGGGGGTGCCAATTAATTAGTCTTGTTGTAAATCAAGGGTACACGTGGACACCCTTTTTTTTATTGGCCGGCACCCTTGCGACAGTGACAGTCTAGGCAGAACCTTACTCTTAATTCTCAGAGAATAGAATATAATAGTCTGGGGAATTTTGTTGGAAATAGTTTTTTTTAAACTAGGATAGGGTCCGATTCAAATTTGCCCTCATACTGTAGCGTTATATGCTTGTTTGAAGATGATTAATTTTTATTTGTTGTATAGTTGATAAAAGACCAGGTTGTTTTTGACGGGTTGTTAGAAGCTCTAATTTCACTGTCAATGGAATCGGATTTGGCAGAGAGTATTCTTCTGTAGTTTATCTTAATTCTATTACATTCTATCTTAATACTAGGAGATTTGCATTCCTTTCATTTAGAAAATATTTATAACAGCTCATAATTTAAAATTAACAATTCCTTAGTGATTCATTTGCTTTTTTAACATTCTTATTGGAAATTTTCTTTAACAGGACAAGATATTCGAAATTAATAAATAAAGGTAGCCTAATCATAAAAAAGACATACTCATTATCTATTGAACTTTTGCTATACAAGTCTGTCCAATCATTCTTAGCCCGCATAAAAGAAAGTTCATGTACATTTGGTTCACTGTAATCCCTAAATTCTACACAGGAAGAGTTTTGTGTTAATTTATGAATTACCGGAATCTTGTTATGAATATGATATGATATGAAATTGTTGGTTCAGCGACAGAAGCAATGCAGTAAGAAATATTGGTTCAAATATTATCCTAACCACTCTCTCTTTGCTCAGACATTCTGGTGGGGATATGAATATTTCCCGTTAAAGCCCAATGCTGTTCAAAATGTGACAGGAGGTTGTATATTCTTTTGAGTAAATGTTGGGATCGATATTAAAATTTCCCCAATATTGCGAGAGTGCCTGAAAATATGTTGGAGATATGTTCGGTATTAGATGATTCAATTCAATTCAAAATCATTTATTATTTCTTAAATTTATTTTTACATTGCAGTGTCTTTTTTAATCTCTCTAGCATAATAAAATATCTTTAATATATAGATAATCTTAAAGTAAAAACAAACAAAACAAAAATAAATAAACAAATCAATACGCACCAAGGAAACATAGTCAAAGGAAATTGAATAACATTCGTTATTTACTATATATACAACTTTTTTTCAAAAATGTAAATTTTTTAATATCAGTAGTCCTAATGTTCATTTTATTTTGGAATTCATATCAATAGATTGTTTGATTGTTTAAAACTTCCTCCTGGATAACGACTGACATTCCTAACTACATATAAGCCTCAAAGCACTAAACACTAACACAATGGAAACAAATAAATAAACAATATACATAACTATATAATATAAATATACAATAAACCGGCAGTAAATAAGTAACATTAAATACTATATAGACTATGAACAATTCAACAAACAAATAAATAAAAACAAAACAAATTAAATCAATTATGTGCATGTAACATTTGTATAATCCAAATAAATAACGATACAAATAACAACAAATAAAATCTAACTGCAATAAACACAATGGAACAAATAAATAAATAATATACATAACAAATATACTATAAATCGGCAACTGTTTTAACAAAATCGTAACTTCTCCGCCAAATGGTATTTCTCCACAAAAAAAGGACTGTAGTTCAAATTTGGATTGGTGAGACAATTTTCAGAAAGACCGTGCTCATAAACCAAAAGCTATATGGATTTTCATCTCTTTTCCGTTATGTTCAAATAATATATTGAGGCACCAAATATTTTAAGGTTTATTACATCATAATACATGCCCCAATATTACTATGACTTAATTAATGTAACATGCAAATAACTTTTTAGAAAAGATCAAGCAGGCAAATTGTAGGTAAATATTAACCAGTATATTATTATATTAGTTCAGTGTTGGCAAACTGGTTGCCTGCTAAATTCAGCCTGCCATTCAGTACGAAAAAAAATTGAATTTGAGATTTACAAAAACACAAAGTAAGGTAATGAAAGATAACGAAAACTGTAGTGAGCTAAGAGTAATAACTAACAACGTACCGTGTGTTGAGCCGGAGGGTTGGTTGGATTTTTGTAATCAAGCACGATAAGTAGTTATTGTTTGTTGGAAAATGTGTTGTTTACCTGGCCGAATTTAGTTCTTTGCGAAACTGAACTGGTTATAAGGCAATTCAAACAGGAAGTTGATGTTCCCTCCCTTTTTCCAGATATTCTTCCATTTTATCTCCTGTATGCCTGGGAAAATCAACTGAGGAGTGTGGTGTCTTATTTAGTGTTGTTATTTAACAGACATTACTTTGCTACAGTTAGTATAAGATTTCAGAGTGATGTTTGGGTTAATCGTGAGTGGTCGAATGGTAAGTGTTTGTAAAATTTTATGGATTTACAAATAGTAAGGGACTAATTATGATTTGATTTATACCTAGCTAATGCTAAGCTAGGTCTAAAATATCAGTGAAATTATTTATTATTCTGTCCAATGATTTTAGTTTTTAATTTTAATTCTTTTGGTTGTTTTACAATTGGGAGGGCCAGGCTTCATTTTTTTTTTTTGGTGAAATTTGGACAGTATATATTTTTCATTGCTACCCTATGAGCTGTTTAGCTTTAGCTATTAGGATGGATGTTTTTTAGAACTAACAGCACTTTGACATAGGCCGCTAGTCGTTTTTTGAGACAAGTTCAACAGTACATTTCTTAGTAACGTAATGTGTTGGACCAGCCAATGTACCACATTAACACTTTCTCTGCGGCTGTGCCTAATCGGGAATGGTGCTCGACAGACTTCAGACGCTGTCTCGCCCGATCGGAATCCAAGGACAAGTCCTTTGTTTGCTTTTTCATTTATTGTTGCATCTGCGAAGGAAAGTTGTTTTTGTGAGAAGTGTGTCTAGTATGACAAAATAACTTTGTATATGTTTTGGCTTAAGTTTTTGATTTTCTTTTAGTTTGTAGGGCCTAAGTGTAAATAGTATAACTAATTTTTAGCACTGAGGTAAGATTACCGACTGTAGCAGCAGCAGCGAAAGTGTTAGATAGGTACTAGGCCTACCTGTGGGTATTACGTGGTATATTCAAATGCTTGCTGCATAGACATTTATAGACCAGTTTGAAACTGTCCATAACTTTCAGCAATAACTTGCCAGTTCTCTGCCTTTACTGCAGAACATGGGTAGGTCAACCCGAAACACATTACTGAAATGCAAATAACATACAACCACAATGAAGGATCCTGCCCAATTGTACTGGAAAAGGCTGAAATTATGTAATTTTTTTACTTTATTATGTAAAAGGAGTTCGTTATTCTACTCCTAACAAAATAAACTCAACACTTTGCTAGTGACGTAAAATTTTAGCTAGAATTTACAGTTTATCTTAAACATCGATAGTGAGATTAGTCATTGTGTACAAATATTCTTATTCTTTAATAAGTATAATGGATTATATGATATCAATATGGATGTATTATAACTGTATATATAATGACTCAATTTATTTGATAGGCTGTAGTGTAATTATAAATAATTATTATATTACAGCCTACTAAAACCTTATCATGTTTACATTAAGTACATGGTACTATATCTCAAACCACTTAACGATCTGTGTCTGTTCGCCAGAGTAATGCTCATCTGACAGATTATTTTCTAAGATGTGTATGGAAGGAATTAGTGTTCAGCAGTTAACTACCACCTTATTGAATACAAATCCACCAGAATTGAAAATTATGAGACTGTCCAGCTACACCTAAACTAGATATTTCATGACCGGTAACTGACGCTACCTATTCAAAAGCTGGTAACTCAACTACGATACGCATAGCAACATAACGAGTGATCAAGCGGTTAACTTTAACTCCAATTTATAATAATTTAATAAAATTCATACTTATGCCTCTGTTTAGCCACCCCTAAAATTAATATTTCATCAGGCGTAACAAGCGCTGTTCAAAAGCTGATAACTCAAAGTACAAAGCAACATAAAGAATGTTCCAGCAGTCAACTTAAACCCCATTCAACAATGATTCAATAAAATTAATTCTTTGCCACCGTCTATAGGGATATCAATGATATATTAATACTCGTACATAGGAAATATTGATAAATATGTTTTGATATATCGATATATTAGTATCGATATTTTCTTTCGATAATATCAATATTTTCGTCCAATATATCATAACACTAAATATTAACGTTCTCTGCTCTCAAAATCGTCATAATTCGAAGAATAAAACATGTTTAAATTGCTTCATTCGCATACAAAGCATGCATTGAAATAATAAAGTAACTTTATTTCGTTAGGTTAACTAAAATGTAGTTTATTGTAGATCAGAGGTTGGAATGGGTGGTGGTCCTATACAAATGTTATTGCATTATTCTTTTATAATTAACATAATAATTAAAGGTATAATTATTTTGATTTTTTTTCTTTCAACTCCACAGACCACAGCTTTTTTGTGTGTAGATAAATATATTAAATTGTTACATTCAGTAGGATATTCTTAATAGTGATAGTAAAACATATATGTATTTGTGGTCATGACATAAGAGTTAGCGCATAATTTTATACAGATAAATCATTTACAATTCCTTGATAAACGGTTACCCGATAGATCAATATTTTTCTTTCGATATTACAGTTAGATCAATATTTGGTTTGCGATATATTGGTAATTCAATATATCAATATGTTGGAAATATTTGCCATCTCTAACTGTCTAACTACTCCTAAAATGGAATTTTCATCAGCGGTAACTTACGCTTTTCAAAAGTGGTAACTCAAAGTACGATGCGCGTAGCACCATAACAAATGTACCAGCGCAGTTAAGTTATTTAATAATGATTCAGTGAAATTAGTTCTTATGCCAACGTACCCCTAAAATGGAATTTTCATTAGTGGTAAACTGACGCTATTCAAAAGCCAGCAACTCAAATTACGATCCGGGTAATGACTTAACGAAAGTTCTAGGAGTTAACTTGAACCTCATTTAATGATCATTGAATGAAATTAATTCTGATGCCTCCATCTCACTACGCCAAAAGTATCACAAAACCGAATCACTATCCCAAACCTTTAGTAACATAACGAATGTTTCAGCAGTCAACTAATACATTATTACCCATTAAAATATAACTAAGCAAAATTAATTCCTATATAACTTTCAAACTATCCCCAAAAGTATAATTTGTTAGCGGTAACTGATACTAATAAAAAGCCGGCGACTCAAAGTACGATGCGCATAGCAATAAAACGAATCTTCCAGCTGTTAACTAAAACCCCATTAAATAGTAATTCAAGAAAATTAATAGTTTGCCACCATTATTAGTCATGTACCCCTGAAATAGATATTTCATCAGCAGTAACTAGTGTAGTTCAAAAGCAGGTAACTCAAAGTACAATACGTGTAGCAACATAATGACTAATCAAGCAGTTAAATAAAACCCCTTTAATAATAATTCAACAGAATTAATATTTATGACACCATCTAGCTACCTTTAAATTGATATTTCATTAGCGGTAGGCCTAGTAATTTTGTTGAATTATTATTAAATGGGGTTTAAATTAAATGCTGGAACATCCGCTATGTTGATATGCGCATCTTACTTTGTACGTACCAATTGTAGGGGTAGCTAGACAATGGCATTTAAGTAATAATTTTGTTAAATTACCATGAAAAGAGTTATAGTGAACTACTTGATCATTCGTTATGCTGCTATGCATCGTAATTTGAGTTACCGGCTTTTTGAGTAGCGTCAGTTACCACTGATGAAATAGGTAGTATAGGTGTAGCTGGGCGATCTGATCATTTTTTAATTCTAGTAGATTTTTATTCTATAAGGTGGTAATTAACTGCTTAACAATAATTATTTCCATAAAAATCTTAAAATTTACTCTGTCAGTTAAGCAGAGTATTTATGGCGAATAGACATAAATCGTTCAGTAGTTTAAGGTGTATTACCATACTTATATAAATATGTTAAGGTTTTAGTAGGCCGTAATATAATAATTATTTACAATTACATTACAGCCTATCAAGTAAGAGTCATTATATATAACATTATAATATATCCATATTAATATCATATAATACATTATAATTATTAATGATTATGAGTAGAACTTGTGTGGAACCTCGTGGCGCTTGGTCTTAGCAGTTTAAAGTAGTAAAAAAAGGAGGAATTGGTTGGATCAGGCATTCGGTCCCACGAGTAGCTAGGGAAAGGATTGCCCGCCTGGCCAGAGCCCCACATGGTCGGGTAAGGCTAAGTTACTGTGAAGGGTCACCAAACCGTCAAGAGTTCAGTTAAAGGCACTGAATTACCCCTAGTGCCACTCAGCCATCTGCACAGGTTGCTTTACACCTTGGCTTAAGGGGGCTGCGTACCCTGTAAATAGGTGTTCAGCACGATTTTCCATTGGTGCTGATATTGATAGCGCCGCATCTCGTTACAAAGGAGTCTTACAAGACAAGAACCGCTGAAATTAGTTTAAACAAGCCATCACGTTAAAGATGCAGAATTCTGAGCTGCATAGCGGCAGGACATCAGCCAGTCAGATAATCTGTCAGACAGCACCAAAAATAAAGAAAATAGGAAAAAATAAAATAAAAATGTCAGAGGGAGAAAAGTTAAAGGCAACAGAATAAATGCGTTTCAGATTTAATGCCTGGCAGGAAGTGGAAAAACATCATTACAACTTGCTCCGACAGTAGGTCTAGCTACCCTCGAAAAAGTGCTTGGCTCATAAAAGAAGTAAAATATTCTCAAAAGGCTGTCTCTAAAGTTAGAAAAGCACTGCCATTTAGTCCTAAGAAACAAAAATCAGTTAGTCTACAAAAAAAAATTACTACAAATGAGCAATGATTTGTTTACTGTTAAAACTACAACTCCTAGGAAGAAAATTTGTGAAGACACTAAAGAATAAATAATACAATGGCATGATAGTGATGAAGTGAGCTGGCAAGCCCAAGGAAAACCGAATTATATACAAGTTTTTGGTATAGAAATGAAGAAAGAAACAAAACAACAGAAGAGGTATACGGCAATGACTATTGATGAAGTGAGAGCATTATTTTGTTGTTAGCACTTTTTAATGCTATCTACTTTAACAAATATTTTAAATGCATAAATACAATTAAATGAATACTTATTTTCTGTATTAATTCATTGTTAGTGTTTGGATTGCAATTTAAAGTACTTTTCTTAAAGTTGAAAATTATGTATAATTCGTTACAAAATAAGTGTAACATCCGTTACGGAGCGTAGTATTTTTTTAAAATGGTCTTCTAATATTTATCAATTGTTATTAGTGAATATGAGAAAAAGACTTAATCTAGATAGCTGTCATAAGATGATATTTTTAAAGACATACTAGAAGAACTGCCTTATTGTTAAATGCTCATGACTGTATGCAGTGGGTTCATAATTGTGTAATATCCGTTACACTCTTAAGATTAATTATTGAACTTAAACTATTTAGGTTAATGTAACCAAACTTACCTTACTAATTAACACAACCCCTTTTAGTCTCTTAGTTTAAAAAAATAGGTATATGTGCATACAAAGACAGAAAAAATAGTGAATTTTGAGTAAAAAAAGTAACATCCGTTACATACTAATTGCCTGCCGAACAGTCCCCTGAGAGAGAGGCAACCTACAGTTCAATTATGAATCAGTGATTAATGCCGTCCCTTGACCCCAGAATGTAGGATATTTACTGTACAAACTTTGTGAATCATTAATAATGCAATAAATATGTCAGTATCAAAATATTAATAGCATAAATTGACTATTTTAATCATTGATATGTACTGTATGTAGTCCAATATATCTTGCCTAAAAACATTTAGGCAACATTTGGTAATCCGACACCCCACTGGTCCTGTAACTATCGGATTATCATGAGTCTACCTTACTGTAGGTATAGTGCATTTTGCCAAAATTTGACATTTCCTTGGTAACGGCTAGTTGAATTTCCATTCACTTTTCAGCTTAAAACAGAATATTTTTACAGTGAACTCTGAATATATTTCTATAAAAATGTTATTTCTATTTATAAATATTTTCTACTTATAAAATACTCATTATAACTAGCTAGCCTACCTATGCCAATTTTGATCTCCTTAACCAGTCACTATGAAGAAAAAAAAAACCAAAAAAATTATGCTAATCATGTTTCTAATGAAGATAAAAAACAATCCCTTCAAACCGGAATACAAACAAACAGTTCTTGATAGAAACCATAGCAGCACCGAAAATGAATATATTGGAAACTGCACTGCAAAAAATGTTGCTCTCATCATAATGATACAAATATATTGATATTGTTATCAATTTGTAGATAATTCAATTTACAAATATCCTTTTAAACGGTATCCAATCACTATGTAAAACGTAATTTTCGCTGCAATCAATGTTTGGCCGTCCGAAAACGGAGGGTCACCAATTGTTGAGAGTGATAGACTGTACGATTATGGATTGTCACCTGTTGTTGGGTTAAATATATACAATCATGTATATACTATTTTAACTGATGTATAATGAGGTGGGCTACTTTCATCAACTAACCATAAGGTTAATAGTGCATTATCATATGTACCGGTATATATGTTTGTGTTGAGGTTTTGTACCAGCATTAATTCTTCAGCACGTGGCAGCATTGCCATTGCCTCTCATAGACAAGACAGCATTTTAAGCTAAACAATATTTTTAAATGTAGGAACAAACGACCTTAGTAGGCACAGAGATGCTGATGATGTGATGGGTGAAATATGTAATATGCTGGTTATTGCAAAAAAATGTTTCCCTCAATCTTTAATTATAGTAAATAGTGTTGTGAAGAGACGAGATATTCATCCCGGACTGATAAAAAAAACTAATGACAATATTAGGTGGTTATGTTATCAGCATCAGGCAATATTCTTAGACACAAACAAGCATTTTACCACTAGCTGCCTTGGCAGAGATGGACTGCACCCTAATAAACTCGGAAGTTTTGTGCTTTGTTAAAGCCATGGCAAACACTTTTTCAACCTACAAAAAAATATTTCACAAGGAAGAATTTTATGGTAATAAAAAAACAATTGCACATAATAGAAGATCTTTAACACAACTAAATGGACAACAGGAAATGTTATACTACAATGAACCTCGACTACTGCAAGTGCCTCCAACATTGCAGAACATTCCTCAGAAATCATATTCGTTGGAGTCACTTGAAGAGTTTCCACCTTTACCTTCTGCCATCACAACGGCTGATGTACATTGTAACAATAACAATAATAGTTTTAAGAATCAAGAACTTTATTGCCAGAGATCATCAACATGAATTAGGCATAGTCAATTTTTATGTTAAAACTAAGAGAGTTACATGCATAATATGTTATATTAAGTTAAGTACATAGGTGTTAAAACTACAAGTAAATAATTAAAAAATATAAATAACATACCAAAATATGTAGTCATGAACAATTCGGTCTTTCACTAGCCTAATGATTACTAAAATTCTATATTTACAGGGGTTTCCAAAAATTCCCTAATGCTATAGAAAGGGTTATTGATTAGCCAATTGAAAATAGAAATTCTAAAACTAAAGAAATCAGCTGTACGAGCAGACTCAGACAGCTTGTTAAAAAATTTTATACTGTAAATTTTGAAACACTTACCAAATTTTGCCAATCTGTGCTGAGGTATGTCCAGGAGTGT
The DNA here is from genome assembly GCA_035578905.1 of Stictocephala bisonia. Classification (NCBI taxonomy): domain Eukaryota; kingdom Metazoa; phylum Arthropoda; class Insecta; order Hemiptera; family Membracidae; genus Stictocephala; species Stictocephala bisonia. The sequence continues at coordinate 1,508,723 of JAQJVL010000012.1, read as the reverse complement.
GTTTTGTCTCGTTAGATGTCCATGTATGTTGTTCCTAGTTAGAAAATCATGTAGGTTATTTTTTGTATAAAGCAACACAGTAAGTATGTAAAGGTTAGTGATTGTAAGTATTCTATGTTGAATGAAAAGTGGTTTGCAGTGATCCCTAGGACTTTTACCTGCCAGAATTCTAACAATTTTTTTCTGCAATAAAAGAATGCTGTCCACATCAGAAGAATGGCCCCAGAGAATTAATCCATATTGCAAGTGGGACTGGAAAATACCAAAGTAAGCTGTACGCAAAAAATCAGGATCAATCAAGGGTTTAAGCTTCCAAAACAGATAAACAACTCTGGACAGTTTCTTACAAATCTCTGTAATGTGGATATTCCAATTTAGTTTTGTATCCAAATGAAGACCAAGCAGTTTCACTGATTTATTATGACAATCATTATTTAAACTAATAAATAAATTTTGAGTTTTTTCTTCATTACAAACCAATATATTTGACTTAAACCAATTAAGAACAGAATCTTGAGCAGTATCCATAACACTCTTCAATCGTAACAAGTCTTTATCTGAGCTAAATATTGTTGTATCATCTGCATATAAGACCGAACGCACTGGGATATTATATGGCAAGTCATTAACTGCAATGACAAACAGGAAAGGACCAAGGACAGAACCCTGTGGTACACCTGTCTTGACCTCTCTAAGTGAAGAACACTCACCTTTAATGTTAACAAATTGTTGTCTATTAGTTAGATATGACTTAAAAACGTCCAACTGTTTACCTATGATACCATAAAACTCAAGTTTGCTAATCAAAATATCAAATGGTATACAATCAAACGCCTTGGATAGATCAAACATGAGCACTGAGACAGACTCCCCTCTCTCAAAAGCCATCAATGCACCCTCCACAACCCGTTGCACCGCTTGAGTAGTGGATCTATTCCTCCTGAATCCAAACTGACAATCAGTTAGTAGATTGTGGGATTCAAAAAATGTATTAACCTGATTAAGAATTAAAGATTCAAATATTTTTGAAAAAATAGGAACAATTGAAACCGGACGATAATTATGTGGCAAATTCTTATCACCTTTTTTAAAAATAGGAATTACTTTAGAAACTTTTAAATACTGAGGAAAATAACCTTTGTCTAAACATTCATTGAATATATAGGTTAGAGGTTCACAAATCTTGTGAATAACCTTTTTAATAATATTATTTGAGAGCCATAAATAATCCATAGATTTTGAATTCGACAACTTAGAAACCACCTGAATAACATCCTTTGGTAAGATTTTAGACCATTTAAAGTTGCCTGTTTTCTGTAAATCTGGATTCATGAGGTTGATTGCAGTACTTTTTTCATCAGAATTATGATCAAATTGATTCACCAATTCATGTACAGAGTTCAAAAAGTATGAATTAAGATCTTCTGGGTAAAGTTTTAATTCATTTAACTGAAAACCAGTTTGTTCATGCTTAATGATGTCCCAGGCAGCTTTGCACTGATTAACTGAGTTGATGATGTAGTGTTCGTACGTCTCTTTTTTTGCCTTACTAAGATTGTCTCTGTAAATTTTTTTAAAGCCAATATACACTCTATATGCAACCTGAGTATGCTCTGACTGAACCAATTTTAGATTTTTATAAACATCATAATAGGCCATCATTGTATTTTTATCTTGCCTTAAACTGTCACTATACCAATTTACACTTAGTTTTTTCCTTAACATATTAGATTCAGCTTTGTTTGACTTAGCAATAACAGGTGAGCAAAAATGCCATAGGTTAACAATTTTCATAAGTATAATAATGTTAGCAGTATTGAAAATCTACAGATACAGAGTCAGGTATTTACAAATAAATTACATACTAGCCTAAGTAATACTGACAACCTAATTAATAGTATTGATAAAAGACCAAACCACTCTTTAAACTACAAGATCCAAGTAGAAAATTTGTCGAGTTGACAAATAATAAAATAACAAACTTAAACAATCCAAACAATACTATTCATATTATGCATCAAAATATTCAACATTTACCTTCTCGTATTGATGTATTTCAAGTAATTTTGGATGAGGTAAGCCCAGACATAGTTATTATTACAGAACACAAAATGCTAAAACCAGAAATTGAAAGATTAAATTTTCATAATTTCATTATTAATTCTTATTATGAAAGAATAACAACTACTGGTGGAGGTGTCATGATTATTGCAAAACCTGAAATAGCTATTAAAAAAGTTAATTTTCCCTCTGTTAATAACTTATAGAGGACAAAATTTTAGAATGCTGCCTCTCAGAATTTAAGTTTAATAAGAAGAAAGTTGTACTCGTTGGGCTATACAGATCGCCTAATATAGGCATGGTAAATATATTTTTAGATAAATTGAATATTCTTTTAAAATTTGTAAGCTCTAAATATGATTATGTAGTGGTGGTTGGTGATTTTAATATTGATGTTTTAACTGAATCAAGTGCTAATACTAGATTACAGAACATCTTAAGATCTTATTCTATGAAATTTGCAGTGAAATTTCCAACTAGGTACTCCAAAACTAAAAATAGTGCAATAGATAACATTTTGACAAACCTCCCCGTGGAAAACTTAAATGTGACTGGCTTGATTACAGAAGTATCAGACCATGATGCACAATTATTAAAATTGACATCCTGGAGTTTACCAAAGAGGGGAATGAAAAGTAACAACAATTATATAACAATGATGAGCAGAAATTTCTCTAATAACAATATAGAAACATTTGTTAATATGATTTCTATGGAGGATTGGCTTAATGTTTATTATGCTAATGTAGAGTCTAAATTTGATGTGTTTTTTGATATTTTTATGTACTATTTTAACTTGTGTTTTCCTAAGGTCAAAAAAAGAGTTTATGAAAGTACTAATAAGTGGATTACCAATGATATTACTGAATATAAAAATGCATTAATGGAGTTAAGTAAAACAGCTAGACAGTATACTATTAATACTAATGAGGTCTTATATGATATAAAAAACAAAAAAAAAGTTTTTAAGAAATAAAGTCATTACTGCAAAAAAACATTATTATGACAATCAGATTATGCAGGCTTCAAATGTTTCCAAAACAACTTGGAATATAATAAATAAGGAAGTGGGAAATAAAGTAAAGCAAACTCACAATGTCAATATCAACCTCAACAATGTTAAAAATAACAATCCTTTTCTCATTAGTGAAACTTTTAATAATTTTTTTACTAATGTAGTTGCAGAACAAGTGTTGCCTAAACTTTCACCAGTTAATACATTACCTAAACCTGTTTTTGATAAAACTGCACAGTTTGTTCCAAAGAGTGTAAGTGAAACTGACATTGAAAATATAATAATATCTTTTAAAAATAAGTTTTCGACAGGATATGATGACGTACCAATGCCTGTAATTAAGCATGCTAGGCAATTTTTAAATAAGCCTTTGGCACATGTGATTAATTCTTCTTTCATATCAGGAATTTTTCCAAACAAATTAAAAATTGCGAAAATAAAGCCTCTGTTTAAAAAAAATGATCCAGGTGAAGTAGAAAATTATAGACCCATTTCTCTACTGACATGTTTCTCAAAAATTTTTGAAAAAGTAATGAGTCAACAAATTATTAGTTTTCTCGAGTCAAATCAACTATTAGCTAAAGAACAGCATGGATTTAGATCAGAAAAATCTGTTATTACAGCTGGAATAGACTATATTGAAGCAATAATTGACTCATTAGATAAAGGTGATCTGGTGGCAGGTGTTTTTATGGATATGACGAAGGCTTTTGACAGTGTATCACATCCGTTGTTGTTAAAAGTACTATCTAGCCTTGGTATTTCTGGAACTAGTTTATCATGGCTAAACTCATACTTAAATGGAAGAAAGCAGTTTGTAGAAATTAAGCATGTTGATCTTTGTAATAAAATGGTAAATGTGCATTCAAAGCTAAGTGAAGTAAAATATGGAGTTCCACAAGGTTCTGTGTTAGGACCACTCCTATTTATTATATATCTAAATGGGTTGCCATTATTAGGAGATGAATATACAAAAATGTGCATATATGCTGATGACATAAATATTAAAATTCATGGTAAGACACTAAATTCAATAGAAGTATCATCTTATGCCGGTATGACTAATATTAAGGAATATCTAAATAACTTTAATATGTTAATCAACTATGAGAAAACTAAATACATGGTATTTTCTCCAATTTGTAATAATAAAGCACATGAATTGCAAGTTTTAATTGACGATAATATGTTGGAAAGTGTTGACTGTTCAAAATTTTTGGGATTACAAGTTGACAAATCACTTTCCTGGGATGCCCATGTTAAAGTGGTTTGTAAAAAAATGTCATCCGGTATTTTTGCATTAAGAAGAATGTTAAATTTTTGTTCAGAAAAAACATTAAAATTAATCTACAACTCTTTTATACATTCTTATTTATCATTTGGATTAATACTTTATGGTGGAACTTCTGTTAAAAACCTTAATGCTATTTTACTGTTACAAAAAGAGTCAATAAGAGTAATGTGTAAATTAAATTGTGATGTTTCTGTTAAAAACCATTTTAAAGACATGAGCATTATGACAGTCTATAGTCTATATATTTTCCAATTAATTTTATTTGTACATAAAAATGCAGATTCATTGCCAAAATTAGGCAATTACCATAATTATAAAACCCGTTCAAGTGACATTTTTTCTTATCCTCGTCACAGACTCTCTCTTTTTGAAAATAAACCTTCGTATTGTGGAGTAAAATTTTTTAATCATTTACCCACAGAAATTAAATGTATTAAAAACTATTTAAAATTTAAGAATGCTGCAAAAATATACTTAATAAATAAATCTTTGTATAGCATAAGTGAATATTTTAGTTAAGACTATTTATGTAATACAACTGTGACGCCATTCAAATGTACAAGTTGTACTGTTATGAATAAAGTGTTTTGATTGATTGATTGATTGATTGAATAACTATATAAAAGTCATAATAATATAAAATTAATAATTTCAAATGCTTTTACTATTTCCTTCAATTAATTTCTAATTAACGTGTATTTCTAACACTAATGGCATTGTATATTAACTAGCAGTTCTTTGTTCCCCTCTCCTTGTAGTTTTACCTGTAACAACCCTGTGTAGTAAACTAATATATTTCCAAAATATTTTTTCCGTGGTGTTATTAGTTTATTTCAATGTCTGCCAACAGTTTTCCACCTTTTAACAAATTTACTGTTTGTGGTATCTATGGTTCCAATGTGATTATCTAGACTACATCTTAAAGGCTTTAAAAGAAGCCAATCTAACTGCCATGTAAGCGATCTTCTAACAATTACAATTAGAATAATTGTTGGGTTAGATAATTGATACACTGTTCTTTATATGCGAACTAAAAAGACTTCATACTACCTTATCTAAGCTCCATTATCATAAGCAAAAAACCATAGAAAACAGGAGGTGTAGACCTAATCTTGCTTAAATAAATATTCATAGTAGCAACACAAGGCCTGACCAAAAATTATCGTAAATGCATTATTATTTTTAAACAAGGACAAATTGCCAATGTTTCAGATGAAACTAGTTTGACTTATCAAGATGACTTTGTTAGCCAATAGGCCCCACTATTCAACCTAATACTCAATATAATATTTGCAATACATCATCAGGAGAGCATTCTATACACTCGTAGTATTATCACCAACGTGTATCGAGATACTGATAGGATGAGGAAATGGCTAATTAATGGCTAGGTGGCTTTCTCTTTAGTTGTTGATGGTGTTGGAAAAAAATATCAATTTTGTCTCTATCTTTAAACCTACATTAGATGACACCCAGGCAGTAAATTCAGTAGCACTACCTACTTAGTTGAAGGAGGTTAGAAGAAGAAATTACTAGATGCATAACAATGTGGATGGATGCATAACAAAACAGTGGTATTAACGCACCCATTAACCCATACTCAAACTTTATTATTGACCCACCTGCCCAGCCATTCACAAACATAGGTATTTGATCTGCCCACCCATACTCGAACGGTGTTATTGACTCACCCACCCTACACGAACATTGGTATTGACCCACTTACCTACCCTCCCATATTGGAATGGCAGTATTAACCTACAAAATTACTTACACAGAAACATCGGTATTGAATAATTTCTAAAATAAGTATTGAATAAACCATAAATTCTATTAGGCCTAAAACTAATTTAATAATTATATATTCTATGCTACTATGAAAAATATATATTCTATAAGTAATTAATGTTGATATAAATATTTTAAATAGAACCTACAGTACCTTTGAAATAACTGTATTATAAATAGATAACAACGAAATATATATATATATATATATATATATATATATATATATATATATATATATATATATATATATATGTATATATATATACAGTAGAACCTCTTTAATCCGGCACGTTTGGGACTTGACACTTTCCGGATTAAAGAAAATTCCGGACTATGGAGGTTATTTATAAAAATACAGGAGGTGTATAAAAATAACATAATTTGCACAACAAAATTTTACTGTATGTATATATTTTTTAAACATGGGTTATTTAAACAATATAAGTACAGGAGAAATATTAAAAAGCATTTTTAAGTACAGTAGGCCTACATGATGAAATAAATTTGAATACAGTATGCAATACAGTACAGTACTGTACTATAGTATTTGTGGTTTTTAGCAACAGCACTGGTAGATGGCTGGAAAAAAGATCTAATATCTACTTGCTTCTTACAACTATTTTTTTTTTTTTATTAGCTGTCGAGTTGCTCATGTTACAATGTTCATTGTGAAGGCAATTCTGTAATTTGTGTCTATTGCCGTTCATGTCGGATTATAGACAATTCCGGACTATAGAATGCCGGATTAAGGAGGTTTTACTGTATATATATATATATATATATATATATATATATATATATATAGATTCAAGATTCAAGATTTTATTTGTCGAAAACTTTACAAAAAGTATGACAACGTCAATAGCCTAAGTTACAGTGATGTTTTCACAATGTCATAATATTCACTAATATTATACAAACAATTATTAGTTAGTAGTCTTTTACAAAATGTCTTAAATTTAGTATAAGGCAACACTTTGATATAATCAGGTAGAGCATTGTACAATCGGATGCCCTGGTGTTCCACACTATTCATTGTACTTGTGTAGACACATCTCTTTACACTTTAATTTTAGTCATAAGTATTTTTTTATTGTTGTCAGAAGACTAAAAAACACTAATTTCTAATACTTTTGAAACTAGGTTCCATTAAAAAATGTTGTAACAAAATGAACTATTAAATTTAGAGAATTGAAATAACAACTACGTTTCAAGATAGTTCCTTATAGTTTACGTAATTCCTGGAATTTTTAATTTCATTAATAAATGTTCTTGTTGGCCTAATTACTGTAAACCCTTGCAATCTCAGAATTGGCTAACCTTCCAATATGGCTTATAAATATAAATATTCTGTGATTTTATACCGCTTGATTAATCAACAGGCGTCAATGTGCGCTGAGGCGTAATTGCTATTTTATACATTCTATCGTACTATTATATTGTTTTATTATTACTGTGAATTAAAAAATGTTGATTTTTTTCATTACATTTGGAAGGCTATATTAGGCTAATATTATGTTCCTGATTGTTTTTGTGTCCATTTACAGAATATCAACAACCACATATCAAAATATAAATGTGATTAAAAGTGTATTTAATCGCACACATATCGTTTTTATTTTTAATTAAAAGTGTAAACTTGATGCACAGTGAAAACCAATCCAAATTCTGAATTCTGGTACTTTTTTTCAACTAGAATAGAAATTTTAAAACCTTACTGCAACATTTTAAAATTGATATATTAAAACGTGGAATTAAAGGAGGAAAACGATGGTGTGATTGGATTTTTCATTGGCCTATTAATTTCTTATTAAACATCCTTCAACACAGGTACACATAATTTATGTGCCGATAGTGAGTCTTAGATTATCAGACTATTAATTTCATTCATGCAGAAAAAGGTTTGTAAATTGCTCATTTTGATGAATTTTGAGAAAGATAAAAGAAATTAATTTTTAAATTTGTTTATTTTGAGGAAACTTTATTTAACGTGTCCTTTCATACTAAATGATAAAATCTATCTTGAAAATAAATAGCATGAACCAAAATACAGTAAACTTTGTTTTATCCTGACTAGTTTGGCTGCATCCTCATCCGGATACATATTGGTCAGGATAAAAAGTTGGGTTAAAATCAAATAAAAATTGGTTTGGAAGTCTCTGCATATAAGCAATGTACATACAACAAACGAGTGGAGATGTTCTGGTTCTGGCTCATATTATCAGTGGTGTCAGTCGCCTGAGGAATTACATTGATATTGCCAGATAATTGTCCTACGTTTTCAAGTACATGCTTTATTCAGGGAGTTATTGATTTTATGCATTAGGGCAAGAGAAAGACTGAATTCCAATTTTTCTATCTGTACAATCAAGTTACTGTTTATAAAAATTGTACAGTAATTTCCTGGCTAAGAACATGAAACAAGTATTTGTGCCTTGTGACAGCTTCAATGGTTTCTGACAGCTTCAAAAATTGTAAATATATGTAAAAACAATTACGTTCTATTTATTGTAATCTATGCTTACATAGTAACTTATTACAGTAAAAACTCACTAACTCGACACCCGATAACTCGATAGTTATCATGTGATAGGGTGCAAGTCTAGCTGGTTTTAGGTTATTTGTATTTCCACTTTAGGACAGACAAAACGAACCTAAACTCGTTGGGTATTTGAGATTTCTTTGGAGATACAGTAACTATACATGTAAGTGATAAATTTATGATGTAATTCAAATCTATCATGAGTTCATTTACTAAAATACATTAAAAATGCCAATGTTCCGGATAACTTGACAACTTCTGGGTCCTCAGAGTGTCGGGTTAGTGAGGTTTTACTGTAACAACAAGAGCACTCCTTGTGGATCACCAAAAAAAGCATCTAGTAGTACATTGATTTGATAAACTTATATAAGTAAAGTAAGGGCATTTTACTGTCAACTCTACCTGCAACGTTAGAGAGCAAAGCTGTGTTGAGTTTAGCGTTGAGATGTTGTGGAGACTACGACATGTAATTGTGGTGGCGTATCACATAACATTTTATTATAGTAACAACATCGTTCAGCCAATCTGCATAATCCAGGAGACTGCGTCTGGATAAAGCAGAGATTACTGTAGTTTTCAAATTTATGTTCAGTGTACAGAATTATGTCAAAATAGAAGAAATCGTAAATAAATTATGTAAAATAACAAAAACATTTCAAATGCAGTAAAAGTCTTAAAATTAATCTTGTTGTTTAAAAGTATGATTTCCATAGAGTAAACAGGATCTGTTGTAAAATTATAAGTTGACCCATTTCAGACAATGTCTCCGTATTTCATTATGTGATTAGGGGTCCATAATTATCAAATTTGGGAAAACCGTGCTGTGATATTGGACATGATTTGTTGATTTATTCTATCAACAATAATATTTTAGCCTACATTTTATACTAAAGTTTCTATTTTTATGTTTTTTGGACAAGAACCTGAAGGTCATTTGACTTCAAGACAATAATTTCTACAAAAAAAAAAAAAGACTGTTTTTGCAGCAAAAAGCATAGTGATAATAATTAGAAATGACTGACTAACCTTCAGGTACCATAAACCAAATTTTTTAAATAATTAAGTTTATGCGTAATATTGCAAGAAGAATGGCTGGCAGGCTGTTAGGTATGCCTGTAACCTGATTTTACGAGTAGTATGATCTCGAATTCTTGTGTGTTTAGGCTTTGTCAGGTAGAATGAAAAGTAATTTTTACATGTTTAAATAACCATAATAGGTAAGTTAACAATGTTTTTTATAGATACCTGATTTTTTTTTATTTAGTGAGATGAAAATAAACAAACCTATATTTCTAGGGAATTGTTTTAAATTTATCGGTTAAATTTTTTTAGTCCACATTTTAACAAATTTTTTATTTAACATGACTTTAAACTTTGACTACAAACAAGTAATTGATTTTATAATCATACATTTTCTTGCCATAAAATATAAATTTGTTCTCTGAAATGGGCTTAAATTAGGCCATATTTTCAGATATTTTTTATGCTGTGAAAATGGTGTTAGAAAAAAAGTATAAACATCTTTTAACTAAACATGGTGCACTTTTGAATATAGGTATCTTTGTTATTTGATGTGTATTTTCATGATACTATTTTCCTGTGGATTTTCATGGAACATAATCTGAAGCCTTTTGTCCTTGTGTCAATTATAATCACTAAAAATGTGAAAAAAATGATTATATTTTAATATATATTTATGGTGAATTATGTATCGAACTGTACTCACAATCATTATAACTAGCATAAAAACCCCATAAAAAATTTAGGAAAAATAACATGAAAAATATAATGAAAAGTATGTTATAAAGTAGGTTTCCTGAGAAATAATAAATACATTCCTGACATATCTTAAGAAAAACAAGCTTTGGAAGGACTGTTATTCTAATGGGAATCGTACTGTATTACGTGTGTTAAATGCAATTAACTGTTGTCCTCTTTTCAGGTTTCAACCAATTTTGAGCAAGTTGGTCAAAATGGATTTATGGCGGAGATACAAAATGCTGAGGATATAAACCACCTCGTTGTTTTCATGACAGGGCAGTCTTTGTTCCCAGCAGGCCTAGGAGCACTTAGTAAGTAAAATAAATAAATGAGTCAGCTATAAGTCAGTTTCATTAATGAAGTAAAGTAGTCAACAATCACATTAAGAAAGTGATTAATTTGTATGTAGGTTAAAGTCTAGTGTAGATCTAGATACAACTAAGTTTGTGTATAACATTCAGGGTGTCCAGCAATAGGGAAAATAGGGAAAACCTGAAAAATCCTAACAAGAACACCAGTGTGTTGTGATTTGTAATAGTCACTTTATACTTGGGTGCGCTACAAAAAATCCTTTACTTTGTCCAGTACTAAATGTTAATTTTACATGCCATATAGTATTCTAAATTATGAAAAAGGTATTTAATTGCTTTTGTTATGCTTATTCGACCTCATACAACTAGTGTTATATCACTAAAAGTTTAAAACTTACTGAAATAATTATCTGATTAGTACTTGTTAAATAAGTCATCGATCTAAAATTTATGCTGGTTTTGGGGAAATTATAATATATATACTGCTGTTTTTCAAGGCATTAAAAATTTTTACAATTTAAAAATAGAATAAAATGTATGTTTGTTTTTTACTCAAGGCTAATTATAAATATTTTTTTAATTCTACCTCTAATTTTATAAAGTACTTTGTTTTTGAAATTTGTTAATGATGGAGCATCAGATGAGGGAGACAAAGGTAGTTGGACATTTGCCATCATTACGTGAAAATTAACAATCACGACGTTTCGATTTGGTAAAACCCAAACCTTTTTCAAGTGCTAAAAACTAAATTACATCTACACAAACATGTTATAAAACTACGTTCTTAAACTAATAAACTTATCTACTTTAATAATTATCTACATTTTAACCTAGATCCTAGAATGGGGTACAACAAAATGAACTTCTACTAAATATAAAAAAATATTAACAGGGTTAAATTAATATAACCAATTAGGCGCTGTTAAGGTCACGATATCAACGAAAAATGTCAAAACACAATTAAAATTAATATTCAAATCACACTGAAATAAGATTACATTAACTAATCATAAATATATGGTACCTGAAAAACACTATTAATTTAAAATAACATTCAACATGCACAAAAAATTATATATATAAGACTCGGAAGGACTGAGACTACTATTACAATTACATTTTAACCTGAAAAGACAACAATTTTCTTGTCTATAAACTATAAACTACTCATAATTTATAAAGTAGTTTTAAAAAAATAATTGTAGGTAATAGTTTTGAATTAAATTACTACGGTTATCAATAAAAATATATTTGTGAAATATTGATATTCCTGTAATTAATAATCGTAACTGACTGTAAATAACAATGTATTTGGTAATGGTAGTACATAATATTACCAAATTAAGTTAAATAGACGTATATGTATAGACCGCGCGGCGAAGGTCCGGCCTCGAGCCCGCCGAGCGGTGATAGGGAGGAGACGGGTAGAGGGCCCAATATGCCTGCAGTCCTGGAAACATTCGCTACTGTCAGACTTTCGCACGCTTGCTTCTAAAATACGTTACGTTAATTGTTATCTACGGATGCACATTCAGTACGTTTCCAGACTGCGTGCGATATATTTGCTTGTGGTTTAGCGTGTTACGAATGTTTACTCAAGTGTACGATAAACAATTATTTAGTTGGTTATATGTTTGTTTTTATCTAACTACTGTAGTGTAATAAGTCAGTTTGTGTGTGTGTGTTTTTTTTTTTGTTTTTTTTATCCCTTAAGTGTGTTAAGAGTCTGCAGAGCCATACTGGTTTAATTCTCATAAAAACAACGTTATTTTGAATCCATATTTTTGTCATTATTTATTTACCAAACGTTGTGTATGAGGTGTCATTTAAAATGCTATCATATTGCGAATTGGGTTTGCTTTTGATATTATGAATACATACGCCTAGTTTTGAAAAATAGGTGAAAATATAAACTTCAAACTAAATAATTTTATATTTATTCTATTAAACTAGTTATGAATCCACAAAGAAGTTCAACGAGTAATTTCACTCTTGATCAAATGCAATTTGTTTGGAAAAGACCGTTTGAAAATAACTGTTAAATTTTGACACGCGTGATCATTTGTCCGGTTTGAAAAAAACATCATTCTAATGAGATTTAAACCAACATGACCGACAGCCTCTGCAGACTCTTAAGGTTGTAAAATTAGTGAACGTAAATCCTAAATAGTTTATTCCTTTAGTGGTTCCTGCCTCAACTATGGCTCGCTTTATTCCTAAAGTAGCCCAAGGAAAAACTACTAGAAGACAGGCTAGGGAAATTATTTGGAGAGTAAGTGAGTTCATGGCGAATGAGGCCAAATTAAGAGATGAACAACGAATCCTTGTAAAAAAATCGTTAGAACGAACTGCATTTGCATGTAGCATTTCAAAAACTCTTATAAAGGAAATTCGGCGTGAAAAGTGTTTATTGGACACTTCAGCGGAAGGAGAGTGTTCGTTCACAACCCCCAAAAAATACAAGAGAAAAACAACAGCGACAGAACTAGACGATGTGTTGACAAATGTGTCGTTAGAAAAACCGTCCATGAGTTTTATAAAACTGACGAGTCACTCCCAACTCGTCACTTTTATTATAAACCAATTTAAATAAAAATTATGTGTATTTTAACGATACGGGAAATCACAGAAATATTTTTCTTAGTGACAGTAAGAAGTATTTATTTCTTAGTTACTTAATTTCAATTAAAGTTATTAACTGATGATTTATAATTTTTTATGATATATTTAATAGTTGTTATTGATATACGTTTTAATTTGTTAACTTTCAAACTCTTAACCTATTTGATGTTTTTATTTTAAATACTGGTCTAATTATAAGAGATACCAAAATACAAATTCTCCGTAAACGTGTAAACAATCACCCTGTACGATCTGTCTGTAACCGCCTCGCTCAGAGTCGATGTTTTTATATGACTAGTAGGCCAGCCAGGAGGCCGGACCTCCAGCGCGTGTACTATAACTATGTCGATTTGAAGTCAGGGAAATTTTGTATGAAATCAGGGATCAGTCAGGGAAAAGTCAGGGAATTTGTTTAAGGAGGTTTACTGGACACTCTGAACATACTTACCGTAGCATATCATTCTTAAAACATGAGTAAAGAGCTAGTATTAAAGTGTCATAAACAAATTTAATCTATAAAGAAGTGGAATGTAATATAAATGAGTGATGACAACTTACTGGTATCAAGTTGTCCCAAGTCAGCTCTTTAATACATTCGCTGCTGATAGCAAAGTTTTGCGCCATGCCCTGTGCTTTGTGTATGCGCATGGTGCAGTTCCGAGCCAAATAGTTAGTTTTGTGTTATTCTCTCAGTGTTTTCAGCATTGGACGAAGCGCCTATGATTCATTGTGAGCACTTTAGAAACTTTCTGTTGAACAAAATATTACCGTTCGATATATTTGAATTATAAATTGTTCAGATATTCAAATAAACAAAATATTTGTTATATTTCACCGCTGCTAGTGAAGTGTTATCACTTGTAGGTTTGCAGTGAACGTGTTAAGATGGTTAAACCCATGCAACTCAAACCTAGAAGAATTAAAATAAATTTTGAATGAAGCTCAGAAGAGCAGAAAAGAGAAATATCTCTTTTTCGTTTATTACAGTACTCATATCAAAACACACTAATGAATTATTAGATAGAAACATAATAAATAAGAGCAACGTTTATTGTTTGCAACATTTAGTGTATTGTAAAACACAAAAATCAGCACACTAACCATCATGCGAGCACATAACTGACTGAGCTGATGATGTTAGGTGGGAATGAGTCACCAGTGAATTCATTTATTATAGTATAATAATTTTGATAATGCCACATGACAGCCCGATACTTTTCAAGCCAAGGGGCTAGGCGTGGCTTGCCACGCAACTGGTTTGGGTTTGATTCTATATGTGACCATTACAGATTTTACCCTGCCGCTCCCGTGATTTGTAAATAACATTAAGGGTGTTCGATCGAAAATTATTTTTGAAATTTGTTTGAATAAAATTGTTTGTTTTGTAACAAGTAATAAGTGTGTTGAGGTAAAAAATTCAAAAATATTTTTTTACGGAGATGTCGTTATCAAATCAAATCAATTTCTTTATTGTCACAAATACATTTTCAAGTCTAGCACAGCTAGAAAAACAGGTGACATTGTCAGATCTAGAAACTAGGCCTACTCTAAAATTAAAGCAAAGTAATTTACTAGAAATTACTTAGTCAAACACAAAATGCAGCTTTAAATGAAATTGTCATTTAAGTATTCGTCAACAGAATAGTATGCTTTGATAAGTAAAACTGATTTTATTTGTTTTTCAAACTTAGAAATTTCATCATTGTTCTTGTAAATATTTGGTAATTTATTGAACAATTTCATACCCATATAATGGGGTGTTTTCTCAAAAAGACTAAGCCGATGTTTGGGATATTGGAAGTCACTCTTAAATCTGGTATGGTAACTGTGGTGATGTTGATTCTTAGTTAAACATTTTAAGTTAGTCTTCACATACACCAAAACTCTGTAAATATACAAACAAGGCAGAGTGAGTATTCCTATATCTTTAAAAAGAGGTCTGCATGATGTTCGTGGAGGTGAAAAAGTCATTATTCCGAGATATTTTTTTTTAATTTTAAAAATTGCAAAAGCTTCAGACGCCACTCCCCAAAACTCAATACCATACTGAATAACCGAATGAAATAATGCGTAGTAAACCATAATTTTAGTTTTGAAATCAACTACTTCTCGAATGACAAGCATTTGATACACTGAAGTATTAAGTCTTACTTACCCAATCATGTTGATATGTGATCTCCATGTTAAATTTTGATCTATTTTAATTCCTAAAAATTTTGTACTTTCAATAAAAAATATTTGTTCCCCGTCTAGTGAAATCTTGGGGTTAAAAACTTCTTTATTTTGAAGGGTTGAAAACTTAATTAAATTGGTTTTTGAAATGTCTAAACCGAGGCCATTTGCTTGAAACCAGTTAGAAAGCTGAGAGAGAGATGAATTAAAAAGAGGTATTAGTTCCTCACTATGCTTAGCTTTGAGAATTGCAGTGGTGTCATCAGCATACAAAACTACATTAGTTGAAACATTAGACGGAACATCGTTTACATATATTAAGAATAACAGCGGCCCTAAAATAGATCCCTGGGGAACCCCACATTTAATTCCTTCCCATTTCAAGGTGAACTGTTGATTATTCTTTGATATAATAGTTCTCTGATATCTGTTTGATAAATAGGACTGAATCCATAACAGTGCAGACCTAGAAAAATTATAAAATTTCAGTTTTTCTAATAGAATGTCATGTACGACACAGTCAAAAGCCTTGGATAAATCACAGAACACGGCAGCTGTGCTCTGCGATCCATCCAAGGCAGTCGAAACATGATGTAAAAGCTCTGACATGGCTAAAACTGTACTTTTGTCTGGTCTGAAACCAAATTGCTCATTTACAAGTAAATTATTTTTCTCAAAAAAATTTAATATCTGATTAAAAGCAATTTTTTCAAATATCTTTGAGAAAGAAGGTAACACTGATACGGGGCGATAATTGTCGGGATTCTCTGTTTCCCCTTTCTTAAAAAGAGGCTTCACTTCAGAAAATTTGAGATCATCAGGAAATACTCCTCTATCAAAACAGTCATTCACAATGAAAGAAAGAGGTTGGGAGATAAAACTTTTAGTGTCCTTTATCACCACGATTGGGATCTCATCCCACCCTACAGAGTTTTTTTGTTTTCAATGACTTAATTACATTCTCTACCTGAATGGCTGAAACATGTTTGAAACTGAAAATGGGGGGTAAAGTTTTACTATGGTTTTCTATGAATTTCATTGCTCTAGATTTATCAGCAGAGGCTTTCACTTCATCTGAAATATTTATGTACTTAAAATTTAAAAAATTAGCTATTTCCTGACCATGGGAACTTATTTTGTTTTCTATTTGCATGTTTGGAAAATCTTTCCTACTTTTTTTCACACCAAGCTCTGACCTCACAACATCCCAAACTGCCCTACTTCTATTTTCAGACTGCTCTATAAACTTATTATTGCATATCTGTCGTGCCTTATTACAAACTGTCTTAAAAATTTTCCTCTTTAAGGAGTTACCTAAAGTGGCTAATTTGGCCTTCCTTGGTTCTTAACTCATTAACCCATTCAGTGCTTGTCGCTAAGTTAAAAACATGTCAGATCCTAAAATAATATTTTGTACCAAAACAATGCCTTATATAGTCAGGAAACAGGGTTGATACACCAAATCCAGTTTATGGCCTCAATTCTGGTAGATCGGGGCTTCCGAAGTGATCGTCCGCCGGTGATGGAGAAGCACATCGCAACGAAACCCATGCGCGCCGCGAGACGCATGCCGCCATTAGAACAGTGACAATAGTTATAAACACAACTCGATACATCACAATTATATACACACACACTCTATTTACATATATTTACAGCCCATCCAGTACACATTGTATTTGTAGCCAACTGGCTCAAAATGACGCGATCCACGAACGAAAAACACCGAAACGTGACACGAGAAACAGGCTATAATGCGGCGCAAATCCGACCCTTCTAAGGCAAGTGGCTAGGCCACACTGAAGCCTACAAGCCAGCATTGCTCCGCCGACCGCCGGCGATCGATACGCTGCGCGCGCAAGCACGCTACCCTCCGCCAGCGGGCGACAAGCACTGAATGTGTTAACAAACCTTGCGAGTATTCAAATTTTGAGAATATAGAGGACAAATGGTACTAACCAACCTAGGATAAATTAAAACTAATAATAAAAATAAGATTTTTTAAGTGTAACCAATTATTATTTGATAAATGACGTCTGTACGAATTTCGAGTTGAAATTAGTACAATTATATTTGGCAGAAAAAGTAGATTAATAATACATACAATATTTATTGATAAAGTTTACAATAAATTAAGGAGTTGTTTCCGGTTATGCTCTGGACACGCATCAAGAGTGCTGTTACTCTCCCATGCCAACAGCATTGCTCCGCCGACCGCCGGCGATCGATACGCTGCGCGCGCAAGCACGCTACCCCCCGCCAGCGGGCGACAAGCACTGAATGTGTTAACAAACCTTGCGAGTATTCAAATTTTGAGAATATAGAGGACAAATGGTACTAACCAACCTAGGATAAATTAAAACTAATAATAAAAATAAGATTTTTTAAGTGTAACCAATTATTATTTGATAAATGACGTCTGTACAAATTTCGAGTTGAAATTAGTACAATTATATTTGGCAGAAAAAGTAGATTAATAATACATACAATATTTATTGATAAAGTTTACAATAAATTAAGGAGTTGTTTCCGGTTATGCTCTGGACACGCAGCAAGAGTGCTGTTACTTGCCAACAGCAAGGGATTCACCTTGCTACTCGTGGCGACAGTGGTGGCGAAACGTTGAAATTAACTCCAACCAGCACCAAGCTAAGCCAGTCGGGCGAACATCCTTAAGCCGGTGGTCCGCAGGCTGATTGTTAGAGAGGGCTTCGCTTGGTAAATAAGACCTCTTTTATCTTTTACACTTGTGGTATTAACTAATTCTAAAACACTTTATACATGACTTATATAACGTATATATTGGAGAACATGGTCAACTTTTCAAACTAATTGTAGGAGTTAAATTCTCAAAAAGTTTTAGTGGATCATCGAGCATTTTTTTGGATAATCAAACAATAGACCAAATATTTACAAAGAAAGAGCTGGTCAAAGTATTAGGAAAATAATAAGGCCCTGTGCATAGTTTTTAGAGACTTCATCAAGGCATAAAATGGGCAAAAATCTGGTCTCTGATGGAGTGTGCCAGTATACCAAAGAATTTGGTCGGACTAACAAAAGTGTGAATTAATAACTCCAAAGGAAAAGTAAAAGTAGAAGATGAGTATACTGAAATGTTTTATATAAACACACGTGTCAGAGAGGGAGGTGGGCTATCACCGCTATTATTATTTGTAAGATGCATATTGTCAAGTTCCATGTCGTATATGGATTTCAAATGAGTGTGATATGTGCAGATGGGCAAATATAGTCATTGTTATAAGCTAAGGCAGATTATTTATTAAAAAGTGTCATTAATTAATAAGCCCAATGACAAATCAACAGCTGGTGGTTATCAGCTGATCTCTTTCAAAATTTGCTATGACTCTGATTGAATTAAACTGAGAATCTTAAGCATATGAATCTGGGATTTAACCAACTACGCTATCGACCAATTATTCAACATAGTTATAGAAGAAGCTCTGAAGAAAACGAGGAGTAGACCAAAGGGAGTAACTGGAATACAAATCTATTGGCCTTTGCAGATGATGTTGCTATAATTATGGAAAAAAGGAAGATCTAAAGAAATTAACAGACAGTTTTTAACAAAAGCTGAAGAGTAGGTTTACAAGTTAATAAGGACAAAGCCTAATACATGAAAGTTTTTTCCTCAATACAATCAAGGTTTTTCGGCCACCTCCCCCAAGCTTCCTGTCTCACTGGCATAAACAAACTGCATTTGACTTAGATTCTAAATGCCATAATTTTCATCACTTTGAAAGTGGAGTTAGAACTAATAAATTGGAAAAACTAAGATATTTTTTTATATTTCTAGTCTATCGGCATTTTTATGCACACTTTTGAATAAGATGTAATCTATCTACAACAATGTATTTATTTAATTTTGAAACAATATGTTTTGGAGATGTAAGTAATGTTGGTATAAATACTGAAAAAGTTACCATCGTAAACTTCCTCTCTCAGTGACCACTAGCAGTTTAAGTGTATTTTGTGTTTCAGTCTCCCAACTATAGTAAGCCACTTATCCTATAAGAAAATATTACTTTACTGTTAGTTATAATAATGACCGCAAATATAGAACAAGTGCATTGAGTTATTAATCCATGTATATAGAACATTTAAAACCCTCAGTAATAATAGAAACATACTGTTGTAAGGGATAAATATGCTTTATTATAGCAAATAAAGGATAATGTGCATGGAGACAAGCGGCTAACTAAAGCACAGTGACGTAGGTGTGCGGCAGACAAGTTTACAGCACTCAATGCACAGTTCTTCTTGTACAGGCCTTGACCATAACTAACATCAATCAAGAAGAGATGAATATTCAACATAGACTTATAACGGCTGGAAGCTACTGGAGTTTAGCGAGTTTTAGAAAAGTAAGATATTGTCTAAAGGCACAAAGTTAAGGATATATAAAAGAGTGATTCAGCCAATGTTATTATATGGGTATGAACTCTGAGGTGTAGGCTCTAGCAAAGAATTCCAATAGAAATTATAACATTCGAAAACAAAATGTTACAAAGAATATACGGCCTAACTAAGAAAGGAGAGATTGTTTGTTATAAATAATGCCGTTTATGATCTTCATGCAAGTTTCAACTCAGTAGAATAAATAGTTTCAGAAATAAAAATAGTTTGGTAAAAAAGTACTTAATATCTAAGTAACGTAGCTTAGATATTATGTAATTAGAAAATGAATTTTTTCTGTTTAATTTTCATGCATAATTAAATCGGAGTTGTGTCCAACATTAGTAGAAAGTATCTTATATAGAAAATAAATGTGAGTGGGTGATTATTACAAGTGAAGATTATTTATTTAGTCTGATGTGAAATAAGAAGCTGCCTTCCAAAATTGGTTTTAACCTTTTTTTCTGCATGTCGTCCTTTAAAATGTACATACTGTAGCTTAGTACAAAGCCTCAGTGATTTAGAAGAGCATACTTTAACTTTAAGAGTGTACTTTATATGTAACTATGTTTTGAAATTTATTGACGGAAGAAATGAAATGAAAAATGTCTTTATTGCATTTTCTTATACAAATGGTAAGGTTAGGACTATGGAGTACTCTCTTACACCTACCCATTATTACTAAATATACTAATTATTATCAAATAATTTACCTTTGTAAATAAATTGATATGCATTGTTACAGTTTGTAAATAAAATATAAAAGTAAATACAGTAGAACGTCGATTTACCGAACGTCAGTCATCCGAAACGTCAGTTAACCGAACCAAACCTGAAAAAAATATTTTTTTTATACGCATAATACACGTTGTAAATTTATATTCCAACACTTATATTTAATATTTTTAATTTTTCAATAAACGTACCGTACTACAGTAACTGTATACAGTACATATTTTATTACGAAAAAGAAATTATAGTTAGTGCACAGCCCGCGCAGCGTACCGCTTCTGCCAGACTCGGTGCCTGCACCGTAACGTCAGGCCTTCCAGGAAACGACGAAAATAAACAACGGGCGAAGAGTCTGAGCTTCGCTATCAAGCGTTTGTACTAATTGACATTGAATGTGCACAGTCGCTTGTTAATCGTCATTCACTCGTGTATTGCAGCGCTGAAACTTTGTAAAGTTGTTTGTTTTCTTTAAGCTAGTGTTGAATAGTATTAGACTCTAGTTTCAGGAACATTAGTCCAGTAAGTTTTGTTTTCATTTTATTCTGTACGTAATTGTTAAGTTTTAAGGTTAGGTTAGTTTATTGATCCTGATTTGAACTGTAATTGAAGGCTGATTATAATTTGACATGGCATCTTCTAGTAAACCTAAAAAAAGAAGCAGAAATGTTTTATCTATTGAATCAAAATTAAAAATTATAGAAAGACTAGAAAAAGGTAAAACAGGGACATCTTTAGCAAAACAGTTTAACGTTGGCAAAGCAACAATATCAGATATTAAAAATAAAAAATCTGAAATCCTAAAATTTGCCTCTAAACTTGATAGTGAAGATGGATCTAAAAAAAGGAAAACTATGAAAAGACCTCAAGATGAAAAGTTAGAAGAGGCAATGTATCTATAGTTTATTCAAAGAAGAACTAAGGGAGAACCTATATCAGGACCTTTGCTATGTGAGAAAGCCATCCAAATCAATAAAGAACTTAATGGGCAAGCAGATTTTAAGGCCAGTACTGGATGGTTGAAGAATTTTAAATCACACCATGGTATACGTGAACTTGACGTACAAGGTGAAATATTATCTGGAGATTCTGCATCTGCTGAAAAATATAAAGATACGTTTGCCAAACTGCTAAAAGATGATGGACATTCGTTGGATTTGGTATACAACGCTGATGAAACTGGCCTTAACTGGAAGGCACTGCCGCGTAAATCATTGGCATCAAAACGGGAAAAGGCAGCACCAGGGTTTAAGGTTAGCAAGGAGCGTGTAACAATCATGGTTGCAGCAAACACTACTGGTACCCATGCATTGCCTCTTCTATTGATAAGCAAATCTAAAAAGCCCAAGTGTTTTAAAGGTGTGACTTGTTTACCTCTTACTTACAAATCACAAAAGAGTGTGTGGATGAATTCTGAAATTTTTTTGGACTGGTGTACTAATGACTTTATACCTAATGTCAAAAAGTTTAAGGAAGAGAACAATAAGCAAGGGAAGGTACTCCTTGTGATAGATAATGCTCCTACCCATCCAGATGTTGAAATCTTGAACTCAATTGACGAGGACTTTAAAGTTACCTATTTACCACCTTGCGTGACATCATTACTTCAGCCCATGGACCAGGGTGTTATAGAAAAACTTAAAAGGTTGTATAAAAAGCAACTTCTTCGTCGCTTGTAACTTGCTGATGCCACTGAAGAAAGTGTTTTGCAATTTTCAAAAAAACTCAACATTAAAGATTGTTCTTACATGATAGCGGACTCTTGGAGCGCCCTGAAAGAAAGCAACTTAAAAAGTGCCTGGAACAAAATTTTAGAAAAGACTGGTGAAAACATAGAACCTACAATGACAGATCAGGAAGATATTGATGAATTTTTGGAGTTGTATGGAGACATTCATGGATTTTCAGAATGTGACATACAGGATACTGAAGATTGGCTAGCAATGGACAACGACCCAGGCTTCCAGATTCTTAATGATGAGGAAATTGTTTCTTTGGTGCAGGCTGATGATACTTCCCAACACGACAGTGAAGAAGATTGTGACACAGACCCAACCAAGAACTGTCCAACTCATGAAGAAGCTTTATCAGCATTCAATACAGCAATGTCATGGCTGGAAAAACAGGAGGAGAGCTGCCCAACTCAACTTTTACTACTAAAGAGGCTTAGGGACTTAGCAGCTCAAAAAAGGTCCTCAAGGTTAAAGCAAAAAACAATAAAAGATTATTTTGCAATTTAGCCTACTAATTTCAATTCAGTGCATTTATAAACATTTTATTTTCTCAAATTTGTATGTTTCCGTTTTATGTTAACATTCCTGTAATTTACATTAAAGTGTTAATCTATAAAATTAAAGTATTACAGTATGTGGATACAGTACTTAAATGTGTTGTGTTTTTAATTTCAATATGCCCAATCCATTACATAAACTTATCAATAAGCGTCTATAATGGCATGGTTAAAATATGTTTGATTATCCGAACATGTCGTTATCCGAACACCCTGAGGTCCCAATTAGTTCGGATAATCGACTCTCTACTGTAAATGATTAACTTATATAACATGAAAAGTAGTAAAACAATAAATTACAGTATTAAACAAAAATAAATGAAATATCAACAATATATACCTATAAACATGATACTTTAGGAAGTGCATATTTACATCAAACTTAGAAAAAGAAAAAAAAATACTAAATTAAATCCAAACATACATCATCTTGCATACCGTACCGTCAGTTCATAATACCCAGCGCCGTCAGTATGTGAGGCCAAAAGCGAGTCCATTACCTCAGCCCGAAACTGAGCGCACTGGTCGATGCCTCTGATGTGATCAGGTAGACTGTTCCTTAGTCGGCAAACGGATACTATAAAAGATTTGTTGTATACTGAAGATCTATGAATGGGAATCAACAACAATGAAGATCCGCGACGAATATTCATTGCACTAATTTCTTAAATATAAGAGAAACGCTCGGACAGATAGGCAGGCGAGTCATTATGAAGAACAGAATGCAAAGTGGAAAGTATATGAAACCGGTGAAGCTGATTCAGTTACATCTGATTCAATAGATAAGATGTTAAAAAAAGGCATTAATGATCTCTTTGCCCAAGATTGAAAATAAAACGAACATAATAGTTTTGTGCATGTTGTAATCTGTCCGAGAGCTCAACCGTCATGTCATTGACAACAACATCGCCATAATTAAAGCGAGGAAAAATTAGTGTCTTTACCAGCATTACGTTCATGTTCAGGGGCAATAAAAGAGCAAATCTTATAAGACTGTGATCTTAGCAAATACTCTGTTTCAGGTTTCTGTTGTATAATCAGACCAACCTAAATGTTTGGTCAATGTCAGTCCAAGACTCTTGACCTTACTATTAAGCGGAAGATGGTTATTATTAAGTAAAAGTCCGGGGGGGGGGGGGCATTTTCAAAATCAACATTCCTCAGCAGTCTAGGATTTCCAATCAAGATGGATTGGAAGTTTACTGAACATGATATTGTAGTTAAATAAGTAGCTGATTGCTTTTTTTTGTCTTAGTTTAATTCAATTAACTATACAAAATAGTACTTTGGTGTTGAAGGAAAGGATTAATAATGGAACTTACTAATAATGTTTGTACAAATAAGATATGAGTGAAAAAATTTACTTGTTTAGTGACATTGTCATTAAATTTCTCATGTTCCTGAGGTTTACAGGACGGCATATGTCACTGAAAATTAGTTTTTGTTGGTAAAACGAGTAGATTTAATGTTTTATAAACAGTATCAATTGTTAAATTTATTAATGAAATTCTTATGTGTTTCTTCTTTCCAGTTTTCTTCAGTTGGCCCAGCCCAGGTGAAGACCCCAAATGGCAACTGCTCGGCTATATTACAAACGAGAAACCATCTGCAGTTTTTAAAATATCCGGCCTGAAAAAGAAACCAGAAGCTCAACAAGCTTTTCATCAGTTTTGTTCACCACAGCAAGTGTATTCTCCTATTGCTAGAATTGGCATTTCTCTAGAGACTATAACTATGATTGAGCAGCAAGTGACCATCATGGATGCTGCTAAACCTGACACTCCTCAACAGATTGCCGACTTCAGTCAGAAGATGCTGGAAAGTTTTCTCAACTATGCCGGCAGCTTTGCCATCACACAGTCACAGATGTTGCCGAATCCAAATGAAAACTACATACCTCTCTCTGTTGTTCGCAACTGGTATGACAACTTTCTAAGGAAGCTTGCGTACAATCCCAATTTCTGGAAAACATAAACTGTTCCGATTTGTTACCAACATGTTTACTTCTAGTTACTGTCCTATTTACCAAGAAGTTTGTTCTAGTTTTAATATTGCGATTTCACTTTCATTATTTACTAAGTTTGTTTAAGGTTTTTACTGAATTCCATGGTATGAACTTTCTACCATTGTGCCTAACAATTAGAGGGTTTCTCTACAAAAGAGAATTTTGTAATCATTAATTAATGATTAAAGTTTTGTAATATTCATAAAGTCATTTAGGTACAGAATTTTTTAGTAACAAATGAAAATCTATATTTTTTCTGAGTTAATTGAGAATCGAAAAAGATTTCTGATACTTTTAATTTTTCTTTGTAGATTTAGTCTTTTGTAGATTATCTATCTTTATCATTTAAGGTAACTGAATTGACAGATTATGACTTGATAGTCTAAACCTAGATATTTGGTTTCAAGACATCTGCCTGATTTGGCGTTTGAACATGTAGCAACTTTTTGATCGAAGGTCATAAAAATACTGCTATTAATTATTGTTATACCTATATTCATATTCTTGAATTTAAATACATTGGACAGAATTCTTTCTGAAATACAAGTCACATGTCTAATTTGTATGTTCCGTGAATTTATTATAAATGTTCATTAAAGCAAATCAGATACATGCTCCAGGTTGCAAATCTAAGGTTAAAAAGTCCCCCTCTTTACTGGAAATGTAGACATCGCACACTCGCATAAATGCTGTTTTATTTCTTATTGCAATCAGCTTGGACTTCATTACTATTGGTAAATTTATTCTGCATTGGCAATGTCATGTTTTTATATTCCTTTTACATAACTTTTTTGTCCGAAAATATTTCATAACTCTTAAAGGAAATTTAACTTTAAACTCATTCATTCCATCCTGTTTAGTTTTCTTTCTTTTGTAAATATGTATAACAATAATTTCTCAAATTAACTTTTGTTCAATTCTTAAAGTTTTACCAAAAATAACATAGGATAATGACACTTCTACAATAATCTTTTTAGAATTTATTGTGCATTTTGTAGTTTTATTAATATAGCAGTTGATATACTGCGTGGAACTTGCAAGGCTGATCTTTTTAAGGTGTTAGGTTTAATACAGATTTTGTGCTTTATCCTAGAACTAGTATTTTTCATGTAATTAATGTTAAGCATAAATCAAGCTATTAAATTTAACATTTGTTTTTTTAAACTATCTGACTTGTAATGGATCATATGATTAATCATTGAAAACAATCATACATTTTTATAACAGTAATTTACGGAGGCAGTCACAAAAAATATGTATATTAACAGTTTATGTAATGTATTAAAATTTTGCTCCCTCAAAACATATCCTGCTGAATGATTCTAATTTGCTTTTTCATTTCAATTTATTAGTTAATTGTTTACATTAAAGGTATAGAAATTATTTGAAAATGTAAATCATTATATGGATAATCAATACATCTCGAAACTGGAAAATGTTAAGAATAACTCAATTTATTGGTTAGGATGTATATGTTCATAAGACAAAAAATCAATTATCAACTATTTTTTTCCGCCTGAGTATTTTTTACTGTCTCAAGTAGTTTTTACGTATTGTGTTTTTAATATTAGCATTAACCAAATTTAAAAGTATTTTGGCAGTGTTTTAATATTATTTTTGAAAACCTATCCATGTTCCTGTGTAGGTTGTATTTTTATAAATTTATATAATGTTTTTCAAATTAATTTTTTCCCTTAATTCCCCTTGATTATAAGTAGTTTTGTTAGTCCGTGACGACACACAGTTGAACAATGGTCACAATATACACTTGAGCACTGCAAGCACTCATTCAGTTTTAAAAGGAGTTTTTTTCATAAAGATTATTTGGTTTTTTTGTGTATTTTAATTATTGTTAGTAAGGTTTGAAATATTCCTAATTGTACATTTAAATAAACAAATGAAATGTGGTACTCTTCTCCTTTTATGAGAACTATTTGCTAAGGTAATTATATTTGAAAATGTAGCATTCTTGAGGTGGTTGGTCATTGCAGACAGTACACATGTTAACATAAATTGCCAGGCCACATAATGCAGAACGATTTTTGTTTTCCGATTCCTCAGCTGCTAAGCTAAGGGCAAAAATGAAACTTTTCAAACTCATTATATTTGTCTCAGTAACAACTCTCCTAATTTTGTGAACAGTTGTGGGCTGTAGGTGCAGTGCTGGATTTTGCATTCTTAATTTATTTATTTTTTCTTAAACCTGTCAGACGTTTGATAAAATACTTGTTATGTACAAGAGTATTGGAATTCACATACTTATATATATAATACGTTGAGCTGTTTTTTGTAAAAAAACTCCTCCATTATTTCTTGACCAATTTAAGTGGTTGAGGAGTTTAAAATGTGCCTCTGTTCGTAATTGTGCAATAAGGTCTTTATACACTAAAGAATTTGGGAAGCCCTCAAAGTACGTTTTGGGTCATAATAATAATATGGAGAGATATTTAAATGAATAAAAAAGGAACAGCTGTTCAAATGTAAACAGTTGTTTCCAAAACCTTTTAACAGCTGTTGGAATGTAAATAGTGGCATCTTTAATATTGAGGAGGTTGAATATTTCATAATGTTGGAACAGGGAAGGTTGTAAGCATGGTTTTATTCACATTCGATTGTAGGGCTCTTTACCGAACTTGAAGGTTTCAATGGTAATCTAATGCAGTTATTTTATTTTTATAATTAATCTGTTAAACAAATGAAACGAACCTGGTAGAAATAATAATATCATTGAGTGTTGTACTAAAAATTATGTAGCAACGCAAGTAGTGTGATTGAGATACTGTAAATAAATCTAATATAAATCACCATACAGTATAGTAGGTACAGTTAACCTACTATTTGTTGTTTATAGTTAAGTCACAGAACGAGGCTTGAGGTGTAAAAAGCACAAATGACAGGGTTGGCACGCAAAGCATTCAGAGGTGGGACATAATAAGTAATCCTGTTCGCTTCTCAGAGGCATGTGCCCATGAGTGGAACTATTTCCATCGTTGTAATGTAATTGATGTATGTATTTAAAAAAAATAAAATTATCAATAGGGACAAAAAATTGCTTGAGACCATACATTTGATGGCCTATTTTTACTGGGTACTGTTTTCTAATTTGAACCAAACCGAAAAATTGTTTCTTAGTGATATCTCTGGTCAATTATGAACTTCAGAAGATTGTAAGTATAAGAACATCCTCTTCTTTTCAGGTATGAAGCATCTTAAAAACTGCAATTGCTATTTAGTCAAGCTGTAAAACAAGGTGTTATGTCTGATAGCATTACTTAGTTGTTTTATCCCATTTTTTAACTATAATAAAAATTGTTTAATATTCTAGCATTTTTTTAAAAATTAGTTTCAAAGAATTTCTGTTTAATTGAAAAGATGTCAAATATTTTCAATAAAACTCAAGTTTTATAATTTCACCTGAAGTAGTTCTCAAGTTATTAATGTTTTGGTATATATTATACATATAGCCTAGTTTTTCTGTTTACCCGACCATTGATTGTTATATACTTGGAAAAACTCCAAAAGTCATTAGATATTAATAAAACTAAAATTAGGGAGATTTTGTTCGTATCCACAACATCTTTAAAGCTGTATACCCACAAAAAATATGTACCATCACGAATTTGTGATCTCCCAGCTAAGGCAGCTACCACAAAAAATTTTAGGTAGAAAAAACACAAACCTGTGTTTGATTGTATTCTGTTATGTTTTATGTACACTTTTTCATCAACTCGTCCTATGGTAAGTAGGGGCAGATATTTTTGATTATTATAAAACATAATTTTATCTCCAAAACATATAAAACTGCGATGTCTAATCAATTTTAAAGCTGAAATGATAATTTTTATTGTAGTTTTTCAAAACATAACAATTACATGAAGTACAGTACACGTGAATATCACACAACAGAAATTTATTACAGTATAAATGCTGATTGTAATAAATTTGTGCTGTGTGATATTCACTTTATCTTATTTCTACCAACATGTAATATGCTGACTTACAAACCATTTAACACGTTGACTGCCAGCGTAGATAATTTATCGTGTCATTCTGAGACCGCCGTAGTAAAACTGTATGTCCGCCTGACGCTATGAGGGCCAACGGTGGCCCCCGTGTCTTTTATAAATCAAACACAAATTGTAGCGCCATTATTAGTATTACGTAATTTTTAATGATATATTCTGAAAGCTTATAAAATGTGATAGAAAACAGTCCTCTGGTTTTTAAATAAAGCAACCCTAAATACATTTTTATATATTTGATTAAGTTTTTACGACATTTAGACAGACTAGTTTCTGTCACAAAAAGAATCAATGTCACTTACTAAACACTTAACCTCAAAAGCTGATCAGTGCGCGAGAAAAAATATAAAAATCACAACAAAACAGCTGAAACATAATATCATATGGCATATGTAAAATTTTGCCCCCACGCCATGAGGGCCACTGGTGTACCTCATCAATAACTTCACAAAATGGTGGCAAAAGACTGGATGTCGGCTATTTCTGTACTCAGGGGGGGGGGGGTCATTTCCGGTTGCATGGAACACAAAACTTGGAACAATGAATATTGAACTTTACCGTAGAAACAGCTGTGGCGCCAGGCTGAAATCTAGTGAGGGCCACCGGTGGCCCTAATGACATGAGCTAAAATTGTTGTGTGGGCCACCGGTGGCCCTCATGGCAGTCAACGTGTTAATGTACAAGAAAATAACAAAAATATTTTTATGAATGGAATTAAAAATAATAGTGTAAAATGAAATTAATATAAGCAAGGTGAAACATGGATATAATAATATGAGATTTGTCCTTAGGGAAAGAGCCTACATGGGCAGACGCTTGTGCGTAGGCTCAAGATTGTAGGATATAATATTCCATTGATGAGTGAAATAGATGTTAACCTCCTGAGTCACCATGTCCTTTTCTAAGGACACTAAAATAACTTGAGTTGAGCCCTCATGAAATCTTCATGAGGACACCAATTTTGGGAACGTTTAATAGGGAAAAAAGAATGATTGTTTGGAAAGGTTGGCAGCCCTGTCTTCCTAGCAGACTTGCAGTATTGAAAGCAAATGGAGTTAAACTTGTTGCTACATACCCTACAAATTACTGGAGGGTTATATGTGAAGATGTGAAAAAAGACTGCTTCAAAACCACTTTTGTAAGTATAAAACATGCTTTTTAGCTGGATCTCGTACTAAATATAATATAGTTGCTATAATATAACAGTACTATTATATAAATAATTATTATCAGTTGTCATGGAGTAGAAATGTACTAAGTTTGACGTCCTTTTAAAAGGACACTGGGTCTCACTTAACACGTTCGCTACCGACTGCTAAAATGGACTTTTGAAATAGATCAGCGTCACGTATTTGTGACACAACAATTTACACCACAGACCAGCGTCACACATGCGTGACTCTTGGGTTGCACGCTACAGCCCAACGTCACGTATATGTGACTCATGCTTAATGTTACTAAATGTGTCCTGGTCCACAGTAAGTCTATTTCTTCAACTATATTATTGCATGTCGGGCTTTGGGAATTTCCGTCACATATACGTGTCGCTTGGTCTCTGCGTGGGATTTTTTGTTGTTTCTGTAATTGTATTGGCAAACCTGCTTGTCAGTGACTGCACGTGGTGATGTTCTCGAGCATTGCCTAACCTATACGTGGACGCTGTGTATGCCTTTATATCCATTCAATTTGTCTGTTTTTGCTATTGTTTGTTATTCCTTATTTATATTTGTGTTATTGAGTGATGGATGACAAGAAGAGTAATTTTTTGACATCGAGTGAAATTAATCGTGCTGTGGAAGAGGATTACTCTGACTCTGCAGAATCTTTATTTAGTTCAGATGGTGCCTCGGAGTATGTACCTGACTCAGTCAGACTACTCAAATTCGTCCGGTGAAGATGGTGAGTGCTTAGAACAGATTAATATGCGCCATGACTTAGGATTAGAACTAAATATGCCTTTGGCAGATAACTCAGATGATCAGTTTGAAGAGGTTAGCAATGATGAAATGGACATTGAAAATATTTCCAATGATCCAAACGTTACATTTGTTGTAGCGTTATCCATTATCCATGATAATTATCAAAACCAACAAAATGTTTGGAGTGATTCAAATAACGATCCTCAGGTCCACACATTTACTGGTCAAGAGGAAACACATATACATTCAACCAATCCTCTTGATATCTTTCTCATTCTCAATATATTTGACGAAGATCTGTTGAAAAAAATTGTAGTTTGGATAAATACGCGTGCCTTACTTGTCCAAGGAAATCCTACTACCAAGCATTCAAACATGCGTTGGTGGAAGCCTGTTGATTTAGATGAGACAAAGAAATTTTTGGGTCTATGTATGTTAATGGAAAACTTGCAGTTCCCATCCATGAAGCACTGCTGGTCAAATTCTGAGCTTTATTGTCATCCAGTTTTTGGTAAAATGATGTCTAGAAATAGGTTTGAGGCAATACTTAGGTGTTAATGTTTTTACAACCCTGAGTCCGATTTAACAACTGACAAGTTACATAAAATAAACAATGTGTTAAATCATTTGTTAACAAATTTTGCTAATGCCTACAGCCCAGGGAAAAATCTGTCGCTGGATGAGGCAATGATTTTGTTCCGGGGAAGATTGTCATTCAGACAATATATTAAGAATAAGAAACACAAATACGGCATCAAACTTTATGAACTCTGCACACCAGATGGTTATATTTTGAACATTCTCATCTACACGGGAAAAGGAACTATTTCAGATCTTCAGAAAGGCCATTCCTTTGAAGTTGTTACACGTTTGATGCAAGATTATCTAGGTAAAGGTCATGCTTTATTTATTGACAATTTTTACAGTAGTGTGGACCTTGCAGAGCACTTGTTTCAGTGCAAAACTAATGTTTGTGGGACATTGCAAACTAACCGTGCAGGTAATCCACAGCAGGTTACTACAGCAAAACTTAAGAAGGGCGAGTGTATAAGCCGCCAGAAAGGAAATGTTACAGTAATGAAGTGGAAGGATAAGCGTGACGTTTTGACTATTTCTACAACTCATGGACCCAGAACTGAAGTGATAATTACAAAAAGAGGTGAAACCGTAACTAAACCCTCCATGGTACTTTCATATAATAAGAATATGAGCGGCATCGATCGCTCCGATCAGATGATCTCATATTACAGTACCCCAAGGAAGTCACTTCGGTGGTATGTGAAGGTATTTTTCCACCTCCTTGATGCAGCTCTCTGGAATAGCAACTACATTCTGTGCAAAAACCTGGGAAGTAAGGCTACTACCTACCTGCAATTCAGAGACTCCATTATAGCACACTTCCTTCAGTTAGATCCTTCCCCACATCGCCCTGTTCGTCCAAGCCTTGTTGAGAAGCACAGACTCGTAAAGGGGGAGCGAAGAATAAGGTGTCGCCAGTGCTTCAAGACTCAAAAGAAGAGGAAAGCCACGAGTTACTATTGTGAAAACTGCACTGATAACAGTGAAAACAAAATTGGACTTTGTGCAGCACCTTGTTTCGCAGATTGGCACAATTATTAGACAAGAAAAAAAAAACATGTTTTCATTTTATCAATTATGGTTTATATGTAGGGCCTAATAAGCGTTCCTTTTTGTTTGTAAAATAAACATAAGTTTTTTTATAAAATGCACTTTTATTATATTTACCCATATTTTGCATAAAACATTAAAAACACCAGTTTTCTTGATTGTCACATATACGTGACATCGGTCCATAGCAAGTTATAACAACTCTGTGGCCCGATGTCACGCATATGTGACGTAAAATAAAAATACTTAAAACTTAAAAAAATATATTAAAAGTTAATTAGGTGTTGTTTAGTGATATTATAAACCAATATATTAATTTATATCAAGCAAAAAAGTTTTGGTCTGTGGGTGCGTTAGTTTAATTTTACACTAGTCTGTAGTGAAACACTATGTTTTATACTTGGTCCGCTAGAAAACACATTGTGTCACACATACGTGACGTTAGGTAGCGAACGTGTTAAGTAAAGTAATGTCAATGTTTTATCCTTTTTTTATCTAGTATAGTTATTATAATTTATAACTGAGGTCTAGACTTTATTCATACGATATATATTTTTTTTCTAGTTCCAGTTGAAGACCTTACTAATTTCCTGGATGAAGTGGATGGCAAGTCTGATGGAGACAGTGATGTTGACACAATTGGGATGTTTGGCCAAAATTACTTTAGCGATGATACAGATTATGACCTGACATTTGATCCAATGACTGTCCCATTATTTGGAAAAATCAATAATTATTCAGACACTAACCGTGATAATTCAATTATACAATCTACAAGACAAAAATAACTATGGTAGGTAGGATTAGCTGTATAATAATTCACCCTATTTTTAAATATATTACATGCGACCTACCACAATACATACAGTACTTTATTATATATAATTTGTAAATCTAAAGAAAATGTGTCTATTCCAGATTGCTGTTACATCAAAATGTGACAAAAGACCTCCCAAAAAGAAGCTGGCTACTTCTAATAAGGAATACTCACTGCAACAAGAAACTGTTTCTTAAATGTGAAGTTGTGATGTAAACTTCTATAGTTATTTTCACTCACAGTTTTTATCTAACTTTTAGTAGCCAACAACAACTTATATGTAAAATAAAACATTTTAAATAATGTTTTAATTATCCATAGTATGAACTTGTAATTAATAAACGTAAGTTTCAAACTCACCTAGTTGAGACCTCCTGTCCTTTTAAAAGGACATCCTTCTAGGTACTAAAATGAATAAATTAATTTTTTAGCAATACCATTGAGTTTCAAATAAATTTCAACATATGACTTAATCATGAAAATTTTTTTTTCTCCAGAACAACTACATTACATATGATTTTAAGTCCTTTTAAAAGAACACCAGGTCTCAAGCACTACTTTATCTATTACTTTCCAGGGCTCAAATATATTAATTTTAGTGTACTTTTAAAAGTACATGGGGTCTTTAGAACTACTATAATACAATTACACCCAGGACTTAGGAGGTCAAGCAAACATAGGCTTCAAACAGGTTAATTTATTATATTATATATATTTTTTTATTACTTTAAATTAAAACTACTCGCCAGTTCACATGGGCTTGCAAGCCTGTGCGTGAACTTTATTCAACAAGTAACGTACCAACCCTTGGCTCCGTGAGGATTCAAACCTTGGACTTGTCCTCCGCAGTTCGAAGCCTCAACTACGAAGCCACCACGCCGGCAATGCATTTATTTATTGTAGCAGCAATGCAGTAAAATGGTAACAGATAAAAATAGCAAGCAACATTAGGAAATATAGGGAGGGGAGGAAAGGGTCACTCGGGTGGCCCGCCCATTACTGGTTCTAGACCTCCACATTTAAGATATTTAGTAGTTTTAAGATTTCAAATTTAAACAGATAAAGTAGGTATGGTAATAATATTAGAATTAATTTTATTGCAAAACATTGCTATATAAAATCTATGAACCGTAAAATGCATTAGTAACATAAAACAAAATTGGCTCCAGTATTGAGCCTTTATGTTCCATATTTTCATTTAACAGAAAAAAGTTATTGGTTTTTACATTACAAGATTAGTAAAAAACCCTTTGAAACTAATAATTTGGTTGAATTAAATTTTATATTTTCCGTATAAAATTTATTATTTTAAAGTCAGCATATAAAAATCTGGTCATATTTTCAATTTTGACAATTGTTAGCTGTCAACAAGCATATATTATGGATGTTTCTTTATGTTCCGTATTTTCATTTAACAGAAAAAAGTTATTGGTTTTTACATTACAAGATTAGTAAACCCTTTGAAACTAATAATTTGGTTGAATTAAATTTTATATTTTCCGTATAAAATTTATTATTTTAAAGTCAGCATATAAAAATCTGGTCATATTTTCAATTTTGACAATAATTGTTAGCTGTCAACAAGCATATTATGGATGTTAACATATTTTTGCGTAGTACTTTTTTCGTACCAGTAGTGAAAAATGTTGTAAATCCAAGATTTTTCATTCCTGACTTTGCTTTATACTTTTTATGGAGCTAAAATTGTGATCCAAGGACCCAACAAACACTTAATCAACTATTTTTAATAAAAAATTCAACCATGATTTCTTAAATTTTCCAAACCATGTTGATTTTTGGAAAATTTCTGCAACTAGGATTTTTCCTCCGTCCTAGTAAAATTAATACCATGCTCTATATAAATTAAATTAATAGTAATTAAATACTGTACAGTAACCAAAAGAAATATATAAAAGTTATAGCAAACCAAATTCCTTGGCATTACATGGAGTATAGTCACCATTGAAAGGTAGCCTAGAGGGTTCAGGTTCTGAAATTTCAAGATTGTAGGCTACAAATGAGGTGCCGAATCAAACTGCTTTCAACTGTATTCCAGTACAAACGTAAAAACAGGACATTGCTCTGAAATTCTTTACGATAGCAATGATTCGACTGAAAATTTGGAGTCAACCAACCCTTTAGTTCAAACGTGATATCAAAGTGATAGGCATTGTTTATTTTTTAGGGGCAAATCACCCCTGTTTATAAAAAATTAAAAACGACAGTCTAAATCGTGTTATATTTTAAAATCACGTTTTTATACCCAGAATATACTGTATTTCCTGTTATAGAACATAATTCATTAAAAATAGCATAGGTTTCAACCCTTAAAAACTACTCCTGAGCTGAGAAAATAAAAAAGGCAGTTTATATGTCGAATTAATGTTTGCATGTTAAAAATTACAATTGTTTCTTGTTCTATAACATATTTATTGTACCTCATTATATTGGACAACCCCTAAAAACCACCCCTACTGAGAAAATTCCATTAGCAAGAGACACGTATACACCTGCTGGAGTAGGTGCAGTTTGGAGGTCAAAGTCTCACCTTTTTGCGTTAGGCTTTGTGCACAAAAATTAGAATACCTGAGAAACGTTCGGCATGGCATTAGACTAGCATGGGCACAGCTCAGAATAACAAGAAACATATCTGAAAATGTTTCTGGACATTATTTAGGCAACGTTTTTTTTCCAGTAATGAATAATTAAACATTTTTAATTAATTTATTAGTAATAAATAAATATGCATCTTTGTGCGCTTGATATGAAAATGAACTCATACACTTGTAAATTAGCAAGTTCACATTTATTCATAATTGCTGCAAAATATCCTGGAATGAAATGCAATTGGTTTTTCAACGATAATTCCTTTGATTTTTAAGGTATCCAATAAATCAACAACGAATTTTGTAAGGATTTTTAAGGTCTATAAGGCCTGTGAGTTCAATTTTTTTTTAAATTATTTTAAAAAAGTAAGTTAAAATGCTCCGATAAGTTGGGTTTTGCTTAAGGTAAAATGTTCAAACGGCGGTATACCTATAAGTTTTCATGCCAGAAAAAAATAAAATTGTTGCCAACAAAAAAAGCTACATTTTTATTTAACTGTTTTTATATAACTTGAATAGTTTTTTATTTATTTTGAAAAGAAAAAAAATTTCAAATAAATTAAAAAATTGTTTATATAAATTGAACTTTTCTTTTTATAATTCATTGTAAATTGACCAAACTCCTAGAACTTCTTTACAGTACATTAATAAAGTAAATTATAGATGGATCAAGGTTAATTTTATAAATTGCGTAAATGTTAGTAGTTAGAGATTTTTTTTCGTAACCAAAGTGAATACAAATTTTTCTGTTGGTCACAACTCTGTCAATTTGAATGATATTGACTTGGCCAAACACTCATTTTAAAGTTCCTTTTACGTAATATAAAAAAGATTAAATAAGTTATCATTGAATAACTCTTAGTTTTTCTACTATTTGGAGTTTAAGGTGTCTGTTCGATAGTTGACAGTCGAAGTCATGACACCTTTGGCGAATTGTAACTTTGTCAGAATTGCACACTGGTGTAGTGGAGCCGGAGCGGAGCGGAGCGACGCTCCACTACTGCTTTTGAGGGAGGAGCGGCGCTCCGGTACTGCTTTGTTCTGATGAGCGAGAATTTTTATTATTTCGCGCAGGGATCTGGCAACACTGTGGTTCGACACTTCGTGCTTCCCCCACCACTCAGCACTGACAAGAGCTCATCGAGTGTCACTCGTGTCAGTGACCTGAGTGAGTGAGGACTGAGGAGTGACCTAATCTCACTCTAGCTTTGTTTATATACGATTTTTATTCGTACTGTTAACAAATGCGTTCTTTTAGCGTTGAAATTTGCTTCAGTTAGTGAGTTAGTGCTAGTGATTATTGGTGGACTATATAGGCTTATTAATCGAAATGGCAGATCCAAAACAAAAATCCATAGTATCTTTTTTCAATAAAAGACCAATAAATCCAGGAGCAGAAGCTGAGAAAAAAAATAATGACGATGTAAACAAAACTAGTGAAACTGAAAGACAAGGTGTTAAATGCGACTGACCAGATGTTTGGACTACGGATATGTGGGGTAAGAAAAAAGAAGCTTATCCTTGGTTAGATTGTAGGGATGGTAAGTTGGGCTGCAAGATATGCAGTGATTTATCCAGCCTTGGGGCATTTAAAGCAGAGCGTATTTCTTTATCTAATGAATGGCGTTCATACCAAATCAAAAGTAATGGCTCCAATAGAGATGCTCTGTTGAAATCATTACGTAAAAAAATTATTGAACATAAGCAATCACAAGCACATTTATCAGCACAGAAAATAATTGAAATTTCTAAGAAACAGTCACTTGAAACGGTTTGTGACACTTTCAATGCAACTCATAAGGAATCAACAAAATCAGTTTTTAGGTCCGCTTATTACTTGGCTAAAAATGATCGACCTTATTCTGATCATTTTAACCTATTAGAGTTACAACGACTGAATGGTGTCGATATCGGAGTTGGGCTACATTCCCGTTACAGTGCTACTACAATTATAGATCATGTTGCCCAAGAGATGAAGGTTAAAATAACAAGTAAAATTAAAAACTTTGAAGGCAAGATCTCCATAATGTTAGACGAGTCCACTACCTTAAGCTCGAAATCAGTTCTAATAGTGTATTTGAAGTGTGAAACGAACAAAGACAAAGATCCAGAAACCTTGCTTTTAGATCTGATAGAGCTTACAGACCAAAAATCGGAAACCGTATTTGAAGCAGTTATAAAAAACCTCACTAAATACGGGTTT
Source organism: Stictocephala bisonia (assembly GCA_035578905.1). Taxonomy (NCBI): domain Eukaryota; kingdom Metazoa; phylum Arthropoda; class Insecta; order Hemiptera; family Membracidae; genus Stictocephala; species Stictocephala bisonia. The sequence continues at coordinate 1,470,521 of JAQJVL010000012.1, read as the reverse complement.
GACAATGACTATCTAAAAAAAAACTTAGTTTCCTTCACCAATGATGGAGCTAATGTAATGCTAGGAAAACGTTCGGGTGTAGCTACAAGATTCCTAGCTGAATTTCCCAATTTAATTATTTGGCACTGTATGAACCACAGGATAGAGCTCGCACTAACTGATGCTGTAGAAGAAGTGTCAGGGGTGAATCACTTCAATTCCTTTATGGATAAGCTGTATACAGTGTACAGTACATCTCCCAAGAATCAACGTCAGTTATCAGAATGTGCATCTGACCTAAGTGCACAAATAAACAAAATAGGGCGTGTTTTAAATACTAGATGGGTGGCTAGCTCATTTCGAACTGTGTCTGCGGTTTAGTTTAGCTATAGCATCTTGGCGGCACACTTTTCCTCTTGTAAAGATGATACAACCCGATCATTAACAGAAAGAAGCACTTTCAAGGGCCTCTTCAATCGACTGACTTCAAACCAGTTCTTGCTCGATTTAGCTGTCATGTATGACATACTTCGTGAACTTGCAACACTGTCAGAGAGTCTCCAAAATCGAACCATGACCATTGTTAAAGCAGACAAACTTATAAAAAGATCAATTAGATACATACAGGGACAAGAACCTTAGAAGCTAAAATAACAATCAAGGAAGGAATTTTCAACTCTGTTACATTGAAACAAAATGATAAGTTTGTAACTATTAATGCACAACAACTACTATCAAGTGTGGTAAACAACCTCAACAGCCGCCTGTTTACTACTTATGGACAGAATGAAGAGGCATACAAGAACCTGTTAGCTGAATTCCAAATATTGGACCCAGATCATTGGCCAACAGACATTCCTGTGAGGTTTGGTGAAGAGGAAGTACTCAGTTTGTGTAAAAGATTTGAACTTGACGAACGTAAAGTGAACTACTCTTTCAGAGAGTATCTAGACTGCAGCAAACGTGTCCCAGATGGGCTGAAAGAACTGATTAACTGCACCAAGTTGGTCACTTGCAGTTCAGCTGAGTGCGAACGCGGGTTCAGCCTAATGAATATTATTTTGACTCCAACACGAAACCTGCTGACTGTTTCTCACGTATCTGCCCTGTTGTTTTTAAAGCTTCATGGAGCTCCTTTGGCATCTTGGAACCCTGATCCATATGTTGAAACCTGGTTGCGGTCTCATCGTGCTGCTGATGACACGCGGACACGAGTAGCCAAAAGTGAGAAAAACAAAGAAGATAAGCACTCTGGACTTGTAGTTATTGACTAAATAAAAGTTTTAACTGAAACACGCTTTTATTAAGTTACAATATTTTTGTAATTCTAATTTACAGCTGATTATTATATTAATTTTAAAACGTTAAATATGTATTTCTTACCCTTACCCTTACTCTTACCCTTACCCTTACCCTTACACTTACCCTTACCCTTACTCTTACCTTACCTTACAAACCTAAAACTTTTAAAGTAAAAGAATTTGCTTGGTTATTTTTATTTTGTTTTAATTAAGGTTTTTGTTGATTGATACACGTCAAAGTTTTAAGAAGAAAATTTGAAATTATGAGCATTGCTTTTCCAAATCACAAAAAGATTAATTAAATATTGAACTTGGTCAAAATTAAAGCAACGACAAATATTTACATTTAAATTTTATTTTGCAGGCCTACGCTTAGATTCGAGTTGCATTTTTTATTCAAAATTAATATTTTCCCATCGTTAAAAAAAAATATAAAATTGAAAATTGTGGCGAAGTTTGACGTAGTTTCGTTTTGTTTTCGTGTATATAGTCAGAGATACAATTACCGTTTTTGTGTACAGTTAGTAGGCCTACATAGATTTGAACCAAACACTAGCTCAAACCCATTTAAAGAACACTGCAATGAAATCTTTAGTATAATAATATAATTTACACATAGGACATCCGAAATTTGATTACACATTTTTCTCTAGAAACAAAACCCCGTTTTTAAAATGTTATTTTTAAAACATTTTCCGGGGGAGGGCCCCCCCGGACCACCGGTAGCTTAGAGCTCCGGCACTGATAAATTTAGCACTACAACCCTGGAATTGCACCTAAAAAAAAAACATGAAAGGAATCTTTTTAATATTTTATGAGCTTTGTTTTTAATAATAATACTTTTCTCAATAAAATCTAAACTTTTAAGTTATTCTTGAAAACCTGATAGAAATCATGCATTTTTTAGCCTTAAATTGACTCCTTCAATCAGGAACAACTCCGAAAATATTAACTTCTCAAAAAAATGTTCAAGTATATTTTAAGCTTGAAATAAGACAATATATCGATATCTGCAGTTGTTTTGCATGTCAGAATTTACACTCTTAAAAAGTGGTGGTTTTTATCCCGAAGGTGAGAACCTTATCACATTTGTTTTTTGGGTCTTTCCCTAACTACTACCAAATTTTCAAGTGAATTAGTATTATCCTAAAGAATTTCATCCCCAAAACGTCCAGGTACTGGACTATTGGTAGAATATATTGCTGCAGTTTTTTCCGTCATAAATATTGTTGACACAATAATGTAATTGTAATTTGAAACTACCTAAACTATTATATGGCTAGTTTTACCAATTATATTTTATTATAAACCATTTCCAATAACCTGATTCACAGTTCCATAAAAAAATCTTTTATGAATGTTTACCAGAGCGAACATGGTTTAAACTGCGCATGACTGCCCAGGTAGTTAGAACATCTGCTTGCAGCGCTCGATATATTCGTCCGTAATATTCAGCTACCTAGTGGTACGATTGGCGTCTTAATAATGAATACAGCTCTCAAACTCTACAGTATCGTTCTAAATGAAGCATAGTATCTACAGCTACTTCAGTTAAAATAAAACGCAATGCCAGTGACTGCCTCGGCAGTCATAGTACAATTCATTGTTTTGCACTGCTATCTAGTAGTTTAATCACTAAAAAATTATTCATAAATAAAGTTTTGAGGTTATTATTCATGTAAATGAGTGAACCACATGCTGTGAGTGTTGTTTTATTGTGATTATTTATTATTTTGGTTATTTTATTAGTGGTGTATGAATTTTTTACCCCACGCAGTCATTTGTTGTGTTTTTAATTGAGTTTATTTTAAATTGTCTAGTGTTTGTATGTAATAGACAATAATTCTCTATTTACATGTTCTTCAAGAACAGTGTGAGCGTCATAAATTTAAGTTTTACAATGTTGTAGAAGGTTGCGATTTGCTTATAAATTTGGTTGATTGTAATGTCACCCCCGGTTCGTGAATTGTGATATAGTGTAGAATGGGTTGGCCAGTAGCCAATTTTTTAGTTCTTCATGGAAACTTTGTCCTCCAATTGTCTTCAGCTTCAAGGGTTCCACATTTTTCCTCCAGCGTAGCTTGGTTTTTCTTTCTGTCAGTGAGCGGTGGTGGATAGGGAGGCAGTAGTTTGCTCCTTGCCGGGTATTGTAGTGATGCATCCGACCTGCTGTTTTCAAAGGCTGTGGTGACTTTAGATGATGGTGTGTTATTGTTTCCATTCAAATTCAAGTCAGTCACCTTGAAGTTAATTGACATCATTAAATAATTTAGATAGGTCTGTCAAGTACGCTGTATCATTATTTGAAGTGATAAGGTTGTCGTGCAATTCTTTTTTTTTTTTTTTTTCCAAGAACTCTATCACAGACTCAAACAGATTGTAAAATTGAGTCAGACAGTTATCTCTTGATAACCAACGCACTTCTGTGTGAAATAGCAATCGGATGAAATCTTCATCATTAGCAACTTAAAGCTGATTAAATAATCTGTCATTTAAAGAGCTGTTTCGGATTTTGTTGACTGCTGTGATGACATATTGCAGTTATTGAGAAAGACACTCACTAAAATTTCTCGCAACCAAATGTTATCTATGAATGACACAATGTACAGCGAGCACATCTGGAATTTTATTTTTTAAGTACGCTATGAAGCCTTTGTGACATCCTGTCATAGCCGGAGCACCATCCGTAGCAGCTGATATAATATTCTTCAGTGGAATTTCTTTCTCATCACAAAATTTTTCCAGTGTATTGAATATGGTTTCCCCTTTTGTATCCGTCTCTAACTTTCTGGCAAATAGTAGTTCTTGACATATTTTCTCATTTTTAATAAACCACACATACGATAACAACATTGTTTCATTGGTTGGTAAAGTGGAGTCATCTAACAGAATTGAGAATTTAGAAGTCTTCAGATGGTTGCACAATGACTCTTCAATGTTTTCAGCCATCTCATCAATTCGTCTTTGCAATATCTATTGCTCAAAGGAGTTTTTCGGATAATGTCTCCCGCTGGTTTATGGAGCACAGTAGTTATTACTTCTTTTATTGCCGGTAAAATTAAATCATCTCCAATAGTGTGAGATTTACCTGTTTGAGCAATTAGCAAGGAGATATTGTAGGAAGCTCGGAGTCCGTCGATGTCTTGCTTAGAAGCCGCTGAAAAAAGTTTTGACACCGTTGGCTGAGCTGCGTGCTTCTTTTCCAGGTCTTGAAAATAAGTCACATTTTTATCTTTTTTATATGAATGCATTTTGTTCAAATGATCTCGTAGCCTTGAGGGTTTCATCGCTTCATTCAAAAAATTGTTTTGACAAAGAAGGCACAAAGGCGAAGATGGATTTGTGGGATTTTCAATAAACCCATATTTTATATATTCCGAGCTATACTGCCGTTTCTTCTTTTTTGCTTCCGACATAATTTTGTCTTCAAAAATACTGAAGTAAAGAATCGAGTATTAAAAACTTGCAAATGACACCACTCACAGTATTCTTACTAAGCTAATTAGGCACCGTACGTACAGCACTTTATCTCGTCACTAAATTGTCTTGTTTTTGTAATATTGTCGAATGACACTGACTGACTAGATGGCGCGCACGTTTTTATACGAGGCAGCGGGCAGGCCTAGTGCTTTTGAGAATTTTCCAGTCACTTCTCGCTTCCCATCAGAGCTTAACGCCATCTATGGTACAGCAGCAGTACCACTTTGTTTGACAACTATCCCCTAGCTACATTATATCTTCCCAAATGTTGTCCCTTTAAATTTATGAAGCTATGTAAATCATTTCCTTTAGTAATATTTTATTTTTATATTTTAATGCACATTATTTACAATTTTATATATATATTTATTAATTTATTTATTGTTTTTCAAAGTATTGTTGAACATTTATGGGCCTAGATGGCGTTACACGAGGAAACACGCGTTATGCGTATAGGATCGGTGAAGTTTGTGTTAAAAGCAAAAACATTTTTAAATTATCCATCGCCCCCCTAAACCACTTCAAAGCCCCACAATCTTCTCTGTGCCTTTTACCGCCCCCCTATAGGCCTCCAGCGCCCACAAGGGGGCGTTATCGCCCACTTTGAGAAAGACTGCTTTAGAGGGAGGGAGGGTTTGGGTTGTGGAGTCCTTTAGAGGGAGAGAGGGGTTGGGTTGTGGAATCCTTTAGAGGGAGGGAGGGTTTGGGTTGTGGAGTCCTTTAGAGGGAGGGAGGGTTTGGGTTGTGGAGTCCTTTAGAGGGAGAGAGGGTTTGGGTTGTGGAGTCCTTTAGAGGGAGGGAGGGTTTGGGTTGTGGAGTCCTTTAGAGGGAGAGAGGGGTTGGGTTGTGGAGTCCTTTAGAGGGAGGGAGGGTTTGGGTTGTGGAGTCCTTTAGAGGGAGGGAGGGTTTGGGTTGTGGAGTCCTTTAGAGGGAGAGAGGGGTTGGGTTGTGGAGTCCTTTAGAGCGAGGGAGGGTTTGGGTTGTGGAGTCCTTTAGAGGGAGGGAGGATTTGGGTTGTGGAGTCCTTTAGAGGGAGAGAGGGTTTGGGTTGTGGAGTCCTTTAGAGGGAGGGAGGGTTTGGGTTGTGGAGTCCTTTAGAGGGAGAGAGGGATTGGGTTGTGGAATCCTTTAGAGGGAGGGAGGGTTTGGGTTGTGGAGTCCTTTAGAGGGAGGGAGGGTTTGGGTTGTGGAGTCCTTTAGAGCGAGGGAGGGTTTGGGTTGTGGAGTCCTTTAGAGTAGTAGGTTTTATTTCTTGAGTTTGTATTTTTTTATTTAATGTTGAGATTGTTTTTTCGAGTTCTTTTATTCTTCTTACATAATTTTCAATAAGTTGATTTAGTTCCTGGTCGTGATTCTCATATGTTCTTTGGGCTTCTGAGTGTGATTGCTTTTCTTTATTGAGTTTTGCCTGGATATTAGCATTTAGTTCTAGCAGAGTTTCTATTTTATTTATGTGGTTCCTTTCTTCATTTTCTAATTCCTCTAATTATCCCTCCGTGAAGGTTGGTTATTTCTTTTTTTAGGTATTCATTTTCCTCTACAAGAGCTAAACCTATTTTTGCGGCAATTTCTAGTTTGTCTTCCTGAGTGCCTGAGGTTTCTAGGAAGTTATTTTCTACTAGACTATTTTCAAGGACTTTGATTGATGTGACTATGTGCAAAGTTTTATGCCGTTTCTATTTTGTACAAACAATATAAAACAAAAAAGACGTCACCCAGTTGCAGGTGACTACCTGGGTGTTACAAAAGACAATAAATCTCTTATAAGTATTTGGCTCTTACTCATTCTCATTTATATTACTAGAATATTCCTAACAACTATATTTTGTAAAATTTAAAACGTTATTTTAAGGAATATTAACATCCTTTAACTTGTGGATGGAACATCCTTTAACAATATAAAGATAAGGAATATTAACTCCTTATCTTTATATTGTGTTCTTATAGGCTTTATAATGGTACAGTGCTTAAAATATTGTATTCCCAAGAGTTAATTTCAACCAATTATGTTTCACAAATTGATATTTCGTATCAAAATTGAGTACATCATGTTAAGAGCTAAACCACATTATGAAGTGTTCAAGGAAGTCAAATAAAACAATTAATTAAAAATAGTAATAAAAACAATGATATTTATCTATTATAAAATCTTAAAAGGAATATAATGATTAAGTATAAAGGAAGATTTTTTTTAAAACCAAGAATCTGGCTATTCATATGTTCCTTTGGAACTTAAACAATATTACTCACACAAACACTTATTATATAAGTTACTATTTTTGTGTTCTGTTGATCGTATCATATTATTTAGTTTATTATTAAGTGTCTTATCTAGTAAAGTGCCCACATACAAATACAGTCTATAAAAAAGCTTAAATTAATTCAAGGTTTCTAGAGTGATGATAAATTAGTGATAAATGTATAAATATAATGATGATAAATATAAATAAGTGATGATAAAAACAAAATCTAGTTGATGATAAATTTGTCCCCCCCCCCCTTACATGTATAGTGTATTGACCCACCCGCCCACCTATACAGTGGTATTCAACATCAATACACTGTACATGTATGGGTGTGCGGGTGGAATTTCCCATCAACTTAGCACTCACTACACAAGCCTTGAATAATTTTTGTTTTTTTTTTTTTATAAAGTGTTTCTTATTAAAGATATGTCTACAGAAGAGCATGATTTTGACAGAATTGCATATTCAGATATTCAGTTCACTGCAACTACGAGATCTTCTGAATTTTATGTTTTGTTCATCTGCATTAGATTTTGGGTTGCCAAACAGTTTTTGTGTGACTAATTTCACTATTCCCAGGCCCGACTGACTTTTGATTTTCGCAGTGTTATGTAATGACTGAACAGTGATACGGCTTGTAGATATTCCTCTGACAATATAGTCTTCTGCAGACAGTTGACAGCTTCTTAATGATATTTGCTTGGCAATCATTAGTAACACGTCGTTAAGTTCCAAGCAATCTTTTTTCACGTATTGAAAACAACAGGTAGTAGTTTTATTTTCATCTGTTAAATTTCTAGTTACAAACCCAAATACCTCTGTATCATCTGAAAAAATAAAACCAACATTAGTTATCAGGATTGTGTAGGGTGTCCTTATACTAAAAGAATAATTATCCATACACAGCAGAACCTCGTACCTCGAATCTGATGGGGATCGAAAAACATTCATGATAGCAAGGTTCGTGGTAGTGAGGTAAAAAAGGGCAAAATACGTAGTATAGAGGTTTGCTTTCATATACTATTCTGTTGAACAAATAGTTTATTGTAATTTTAATTAATGCACTATGTACTTTAGTATCTACGTTGATTACTTTCCTCATAAATTCAACACTTAAGCAGTTCAGTCCTTTTGATTTTTACCGTGAGAAACGCTAACCATATTGTCGATTGCTCTGAACCGTACTGATCACACAATAGAATCAAACTAAACAGCACTAGATCTGTACTCTCTAATGCCACCTGCAATTACAGAAGTCATGACAAACCGAATTTAAGTTTTCCTGTTTTGACAAGAATGAAATAGACATTTTTCTTACTGCTGTGTTTACTACATCATTTAGTTTTTGCAAAATGTACCCATATCGTTAAAGACCAAAACAAAATTGTTTTATTTTAACCCCTGTATTATTTTGAATGCCTAATATAACATTCTACTATATATCAACGTAAGAATTATAAGAAGTGAGCAGCGGCCAAACTGCCACCCATGCGAGCGGATGAAGGTTAACTTATAGCAATTGAAGAAAGTCACGTGTTTTTTTAAAACTATCACACATAACAACACAATTATAATGAAATATAATAGCCTAGGGGAGGGGGTTATAAGTATGAAATATCCCATGATTTGGAAAAATTCTATTGTGTTTTTGAAAATCAAACAAAAAACATATTTTCAAAACACAACAGAATCGAATATTATATAAATAACAAAGATAGAATATACATTTTTAATATACAGAATTAATTTAAAATGTATCATTTAAAAATCTAATTCTTGCTTTGTAAATAACCATTGTTATGATTTTATGCAAAAAAGTTTGTTGTTAGTGAAGCGTTTTGTTTCCAATGGTAATTTATTGAAAAATTTAGGGCCAGTGTACTGAAAGATTGTTTAAAGTAGTTTATTAACTTTAGGTAACTTAAATACTTTTTGATAATTAATTACTTCTTGTGATGTATAGAAGTTCACTGGTACCAGTATTTCCACTTCTATTGTAAAATAGTTTTAATCTATACCTATAAAAGGCAAATACCATTCACTCACTCACTCATCCCTATAACTAAAAAAGTACTAAGCCTATGAGGCTGAAATTTTGTAGAATCAAAGGTATTATGTTGTAGATGTGCAATAAAAAGGGATTTTGAAAAATTCTTAGTAAATCGAAGATGGCAGCCTTTTTAGTGCAAAAAATTTTAAATGCCAAAAGCAGTGTTTCTCTAATTGGACTGTAGCGCCTAAATGAACGGTTCTAGAGCAAAACTAACACTATTTTCTGTATATGATTTGAGTTTATTTACAACTTTGGCCTGATGACTTTTTGCTCTATCTCACCTCCTTCATCCTTAGGTAGAGCTAGATTTTCAATTTGTGTGTTTGTAAATCAAATTGGTTAATTTACAGCCTCTAAGAGTAGACTTACAGATTTTTGTAGACTGTGAAGCTTTGTTATCTAGGAGAACATACTGTATTCAATGGGGAAATATAAAATTTAATCTGAACACATGTATAGCCAGGTCATAGGACATGGCTAGAAACACGATATTTTACTGATTCAGAGTCAATTACCCGACTTTGCGCCCTCTAAAAGTAGACGTACATATTTTTCTAGACTATGAAAATTTGTTATTTAGGAGAACAACCTGTTTTCAATTGGAAAATTAACAATTTAGTTTTAAAGCATGCATAGCCAGATCATAGGACATGGCTAAACATGGTGAGAAACACAATATTTTATTTGTGCAGAGTCAAATAATAGTACTTGTGCCCTCTAAAAGTAGACTTACAGATTTTTCTAGACTTTGAAACTTTTTTATCTAAGAGAACAAACTGATTTCAATAGGAAAATTTTAAATTTAATTTTAATACATGTATAACCATTTCATCGGACCTGGCTAAACCCAGACATTTCATTGATTTAGTGTCAATTTCTATACTTTACGGCCTCTAGAAGTAGATTTTCAGAATTTTTAGGCAATCAAAGTTTGTAAACTAAAAGAAAAGTATGTATACATATATAAATATACATAAAAGACATTTACCACTCATCATTATTTCGCCAAAACTATATGTCCAATTGACTTGAAATTTTGAACATAGGTTTATTTTGGCCCCTAGAAACTCACTAAGAAAGGATTTTCCTCTCAAGACTCCGTCCCACTGGCCTCCAGAATTCTCATGGTATTCTTATGGAGCAATATTAACTCATTGATTTACTTGATTAACAGTTGTTAATTAAAAATAAACTGAATAAAATTGTGGTTGGATCAACTTTTAAGATTAAAACTAATTGAGTACATTAGTAAATTATTCATAACATCAGCTGTTTTAAATTGGGTATTAGTTTAATTAACTGTTTTTCAAAATCAAAGTATTTAGTTTGATTAACTTTAAGTAATTTTTTAATATTCTCAAATTCGTTGGAATTTTTAATTATATCTTGATTGCAAGTCTTCAAACTCATTATTATGACCGGTGAAGGGGGCGGGTACAGCTAGTACTTTGTATACAAATAGGGTCTGAATTGGCAGTAATTTTAATTAAATGAAGACAGGAAAGGAACTTTCCGACTTTATCTTATTTAATATGATACATATATAGTGGTTTTAGGTAATTCCCAGTTTATTAATGTTTAATTTAGAAGCTCTTTCCCAATGGTAGACAGCATAAAGCTTTCTCTACCCTCTGCCATTAGGAAAACAGAACAATCATATAGCTGTGGTTTAACACGTTAAATGCCATGTCTTTCCGATCGGCATGGCAACTGTAGTTTCAAAGTAGTGACGTGCCGGTCGGCCCATCGGAATGACAACTGAACAAATACAAGGTATTAAAAAAGTACTTTGCTCGTCAACTAGCACTGCGTATAGGATAAACCATGAACCTTTTTAACAAATCAATATCCAAAGTAAACAGAGAAATATTGTTATTTTCACTAAGTTACCTAATTATTGCTAAGTAACAAATTTAAATCCACTAATTTTTGTCGTTCTGATTGGCACGACAGCACAATTTACGATTCCATTACTCCGCAGCTTGAGGGAATCATATTAAAATAAACTATTGATAAGTTATTGTTGTTATATTTATTTATCAAATCACCAAAAAACTTGATTTTAGAATAAAACTAACATTAATGAAAATTGGTATCATTAAAGTTAATTTTTCTCAAAGCAATTAATTTGCACGTGAATTGGTACCAAAGACACTTAGCACAGTTGTTACTCGTGTCATATATTTGCCTTTTTTCCATTATTTTTTATTCTACACACGTGTAGCTTATGTTACATGCCCTTTTCAGTTGTCTCTTGTTTTTTCCAACTCCAAAAACTCGTTTGATCCCTTGAGATAGTGATGTCCTGTTTGTTTTACTGGAGGAAGTACACCAATATGGAAGCTCCATGAGGTTCATGTAGATGCTCTCCTTGAAATCAATCATGGACGACCAAAATACGACCTAATGAAGCGTGGGAAATCTGTATTATTCGTCTTTGAGGCAGAAAAAGAGAATTTCTTAGTTGGCCGATCGGCCCGACATGTCATTTTACAATACATTTCTGGTAATGTAGAATTACATGCCGGACCGATCGGCCGACATTTCAAACACATATATAAATAGAAAGTAATGTTAGATATTTGATCTAGTATAAATTTTAAATGTGCATACCAAAAATCATACATATACGATGACGAATAAAGGTTGTATGTTTTGACTTCCCTAGATACATGCTAAGTTACAGTCATAAATTGATTGATGTATGCTGAAGTTACAGTGTTGGTAAAAGAAAAGCAGAATGTAAATAAATTATAGTAAAATTATTGCTACTTACCAACTTTCTCAAAGAGCAATATTTTCACTATCATGCACAACGAGAGTGTTACTAAATATTTGTATGGTTTTGGTGATTGTGATTTTCTTAATTTAGTTATCTGAAAAATATAAATGAATTGGTAAAAATATAAATAAGTATGAAAAACATTTACTACATCTTAGTACTATAACGAGATAAAATTGCAGATGGCAACTCATAAAATTATAAGTTTTAACAGTAATCAAGTCATATTATGAAACCAAATAAATACTAAGAAGTAGTGATTTAACAGCATACAAAATTAAATTCTAAATATTATTTTTCAGAGCTATACTATAGGCTGTCACAATATTAAATAAAATTGACAATCTAGAATTATCTTTCACTTATTTAAATTCATGCTGATAATTGTAGTATAGTTGATATGTTCAACGAATAGCTTGCTACTGTAACACTGAAGCTGAGGAACAGGCAGCCAGCGGCAGCAGTTAACCACAGGAAGTTGTAACGTGAGAGCAGTTTCCCAATGGGAGTAGTTAGTAAGAGTAGTAAGGCTAAATAGCGCACATACAAAAGCGACTGATGTCCAACTTAATAGAGCCATGAGAGCAATTAGTGGTTTATTCAGCTACTGAATACAGTGCTCCTGTATGGCTAAATAGCGCACATACAAAAGCGATTGATATAAACTTCATAGAGTCATGAGAGCTATTAGTGCTACTCTCATGGCAACTCCACTACCTTGGTTCCCGATGCTGTGCAATATAGCTCCTTCAGAAGTAAGACATCAGGAGGCACTACATAAAGAATTCAATAATATCTTGAATGCCCCGCACCTCCCCATTACCCAGGATCTCCCACGTCAAAACGGTTGCTTAACATCTCGAAACCTACGTACTGCTTCCCAGTTGAGCAGATTAAATTTATCGCCCAATACTGGCTGGGCCATAGTGTGGAACAGTTTTGATGAATGAAACAAGTTCCTTATCAACAATCCGCCAATACCTGTAGGTGGGATGAACCTCCCTCGTAGGGAATGGACATTATTGAATCGATTCTGAGCTGGAGTGGGCAGATGTAACTACTGGAAATCCAAATGGGGATTGACAGTAGATCAGTCATGTGATTGCAGGGAGTCCATCCAAATAATGGATCACATAGTTTCAGAGTACCCCTTGCTCAGTTTTACGGAAGGATTAGCTACCATAAATAGAATCAGTGAGGCAGGTCTTAAATGGCTTGATCGTTTGGATTTAGCTCTGTGACAGGAGATCACTTAAGATTTTTATTTCTATTAATATTTAGTGACTTTTGGAGTTTTTCCAAGTTGAACACAGCTTTTTTTATAATTTTAAATCTAAAAATGGTAGCTGACAAAAACCATACACTATATAAATACAGAGTTGGGCAAAAGTCTGGAATATATTTATTAATTTCAAAACTGTGAAAGAAATGTAATGAAACTTTGGAGTTATGTACATGTCCGTATATCAAACATTTAAACATATTTTACTTGTTATTCGCATAGTCAGGTGATTGCCCATGAAAGATGTCTTAAATTTTTAAATGTAAGCCTACCTCAAGTTATACCTCAATTTAAATGTCTTTGGTTGTAAAATACAAGAGTGCAAACCTGAGGTCAAAAGGATAACACAGTCAGAAAATACAGCCACTCAAGGAATTTAATGTCAGGGTTGGACAAAAGTCTGAAATGTATTTATTAATTTTAAAACTATTGAAAGATACGTAATGAAACTTTGTAGTCATGTATATGTTCCTATACTGAACATTTATATAAATTTTACTTGCTTTTCGTATAGCCAGGGGTTGGCCCATGAAAGAAGTCTTAAAAATTGTAAAAGTAGTCTTCCTTGAGTTATGCCTCATTTTAAAGGTCTTTGTTTGTACAACACAAAAGTGCAAACCTGAGTTCAAAAGGATGCCCAGTCATAAAATACAGGGATTCAAAGAATTTAATGCCATATTATTAATTCTTCTTAGTTGTACGGCTATTTATTTAACAGTTTGAAATATGTTATAGCGTGGAACAGTTTTGATGGAAGAAATAAGTTCCTTATTAACGATTCGTCAATACCTGTAGGTAGGATGAACCTCCCTCGTAGCAGCTCCCACGCACCTCAATACCTTTACATTAAGTGAGCTACGTCCTGTTGATAATAACACTTCTACAAGCATTTCATTTGGCTAAGTCAAGTTTTATAAAGAATAAAATATGTGACATTATAAATCCTGGTTTTATATATTTTCAAATAATCAAATAATAGTTTAATTAAGTTTAGTAAATTTATACTGAATTACTCCTGGTTATAATGAAAATCCTAAATTACTTTCTCAAGTCATATAAATTAGCCTCAAAGATTTTTTTATGTCTTACAACACTATTAAATAACAAGAAATAAAACCTGTTCACTTCATGAAAAACTTTCACTAATCATACACTGGGGTTTTGAAAGCCATAGACTGGACTATAGCAGAATGTCATTATGTAAAGGGCACGATGAAGAAAACTTAAATGAGGAAAAAATTTAAAGATGGTTAAGAACAATGAAAATCATGACAGATTGCCTTATACATTGCGAAATAAAAATCCTGGACTCTGATGTATGATTACAAGATTAAAACTGGGACATTTAGTTTGAATTGTTTTGTAAAAAGAGACAAGGATACACATAAAAACGGTTAAATACTAAATAAGAATACTGATAAAAACAAGCACTCACCATAAGAATGTCACTGAATAAAAACAAGTACTCACCACAAGAATGTCACTGAATAAAAAACAAGTACTCACCACAAGAATGTCACCGAATAAAAAGAAAGACAGATTTATCCCCAGTAAATTATTTGAGTCAACTCGCTTTGTTATTTCTTGAGCAAAAAACTGGACGATAAAATCTCTACTAGATGTGATCAGATCATTCTAAAAATAGAAAAAATAAATTATGATGAAATAAATTCATTCTTTCTTAAACTTTTGAAAAAAAAAAAAACTGAAGGAAGTGATACTGGATGAAATACATGCAAACTTATGTCATAGTTTAGTTTAGCTAGGACTACACAAGCAAGGTGTCTGAATACGGCTTAATATTTAATAAACCATAGCAGATAACATCTATAAACTTTGCTCAGTGTTATATGGCTTTAAAAACTAATTTTTCTTGCTATTACCATGACATGCCTACCGACCCACAGTCATACAAATTTTAAATGTAAATGTAAGCATGGGTCAAGCTATACCTCATTTTAAAGAGCTTGGTTAGTAGAGTTGGATGCCGCAATCCGCATCTCAAAAGGTTTATCCAATCAGAATTGGTGGAGTGTATTAAGTCCACATTGTGAAGTATTATTAATACTAAATTACAACTGACCAAATCACAATAAATGTTCAAATTGTTCTCCCATTGCAGTTTGACAGTGAGCTAGCCAGTTGAAGTAGCCATCCATAACCTTGTGTAGTATTTCAGGTGGTATTTTGGCCGCTTCGTGTAATATTATTTGTAATAACTCGTTTACGTTATTAGGCTTGGTTTGATAAACCTTATTTTTCAAATATTCCCAGAAAAAATAATCTAAGGGTGACAGGTCTGGTGATCTAGCAGGCCATTCTCTCTTCCTCTCCAACCTATCCATCGTTCTTGAAACGTTTGGTCCAAAAGATTACGTACATTTACCGCATAGTGATGGGGTGCTCCATTTTGTTGGAACCCAACAGATTCAGAATTTAATCCTAAATTTTTTATGGCTGGGATAATCCTGTGAACCAACATGTTGTAGTAAATATCCCCATTCAAATTCCATTGATAATAAAAGGATAAATTACATTGCCTCCTATCAGGCCTGCCCAAACATTTACTTTTTGTGGATGTTGGGTGTGGGCTTCTCTCATTCAGTGAGGGTTTGTATTTGACCAGTACCGACAGTTATGTCCGTTGAGATTGCCATTTAACAAAAAATTGCATCATCTGAAAAAACAATGCTGTTAACAAAATTTGGGTCTGTATCTAACTTTTGCATCATTGTTTTACAGTATTGCATACGTCTATCAAAATCATCCTCCGATAGTTCATGTCCAAGATGTACCTTGTAAGGGTGGTATTTGTTGGATTTTAAAATTTTCCTCACAGAATGTTTACTAGTGTTGTGTTCAGTGGCAAGTTTCCTAATAGTCCAATGTGGCTCTTCAATGACTGTTACAAGCATGTCGACAGCCATGTCTTCAGAAGTTGCTGTTTTAGATCGACCATTGTGAGGAAGATCTTTTACAGTTGCACTTCTTCGAAACGGCTGACGGTGTTGACAACAGCATTTTTTTAAATAGGTGGTCTGTTTGGAAATCTTACATTAAATAAATCTGCTATATCCTCTCATTTTTAGTATATTAATTATGTCAATTTCAGATAATTCCATTTCTCTTTCCCTATTTACTTGAAACTAAAGAAATTTAAACTAGAAACAACTAACACTTTACATACACTGACAATTAATCTGAAAGAACTTAAAACCGGCAAGGTGATTTGCCCTAACAAGAATTAATAGCTGAAGGACCTTGTTTGTCATTGATAACAGTCTGAAATGATGAGGAGGGAAAACCCAGGTCATTTAGTCTCAGATAAAGTGGCAGCATTCATGAATGGAAACATTTACAAAAGTAAACATCCATATTCTTCTTTCATAAATTGGTTTAAACATTTTTAGTAGATAGCATCAATACTTTACCATGTTCAGGTCTACCATTGTCGTTAGTGGTGAAACATCACTTAATTTTAGAACACCTTTCCAGGCCTAAATTGAACAACTTTTGAATGTTTTTTTATTTAAACAAAATAATAATCAGAGAAAAGATATCGGTTAGTTTAGTTAAACGCTGCAATCCGTATCTCAATACGACAATCCAGTTATAAATGGCAGTACATAATGTACTTCACAATGTGTACCTAATACACTCCACCAATTCTGACTGGATAAACCTTTTGAGATGCGGATTGCGACGTTCCAATCTACTAACCGAGCTATTTAAAATGAGGCATAACTCAACCCATGCTTACATTTAAAATTTGTATGACTTCCTCTGTGGGCCGTCCCCCTATGGTAGGCATGTCATGGTAATAGCTAGAAAAAATAGTTTATATAGCCATATAACACTGAGCAAAGTTTACAGATGTTATCTGCTATGGTTTATTAAATATTAAGCCGTACCCAGACTTTTCAAACGGAGTTAGTTAAACTCTGTACCTAAATTAAATTAAGGGAGTTAGGTAAAACAAAATTATATGGACAGTTTCTTTTAACAAGATTACACTAGTTTTTTTAACAAGGTTATAAGTTATTCCACATGTTTAGCAAATAATGCCAACTTATATTGTGTTTTCTTCTAAATAACAGCAATAGTTTCTATTTACTTTAATATTAGCCCAGCCAATGAAGGCTAAATTTCAGCTGATGTCGGGAATAATTTGTAAAAAGGTGAAATTGTTCCAATTATTACTACACTGTAGGGGGAGTATTTACTCAAAAGTCCCCAACCCTACCCCTCTTGCTAACCCCCCCCCCCCCCTAAACGTGTAAAAGTGCAGACCCGTACTCTAAAGCCATTATTTTAGCTCAGGAAACTTGCACACTCATGGTAGTAGTGTTTTTCTTTTCCTCATAACATTCTCTTTCACTTATGTACATACACAAGTTTAGAAAAAATCAACAGATTCGTCGCTATTTAACAAAATATCTGAAAATCTTGATTTTATAATTATATAATGGAAGTATTTGTGCTTATTAATAAAAAAATTAACATTTCAACAAACCCACTTATTTAATAATTTTGCGCATTTTATAACCTTTAAAATTACATAGTTGTTAAAACATTAGTATGAGAGGGAGTGTGTTAAGACAGATTTTAGTAGCTGGGTGTCGCGGCAGGCAGCAGTGGTCGGGTGTGTGGGGCAGGGGTACTCTTGTACGTGCTCAATTTCTGGAAGAAATGATATGATTAAGACTCAACTAGGACACAAATGTGTCACAGTCCGAAGTAAGGAAGGTAATATAAACTCACAACAACTATTCAATAGGATTTTATGTGTGTGTGATAGCCCTCAAAAACTAAAGACCTACCTTGAATATGAATTAGCCTCACGGCCACCATCTCTGTTTGACGACGTCTCTATACGCAAAGGAACTAAATCATCTGCAACCAAGATCTTCGAGGAGGGAGTCATAGAGGAAGAGAGCGTCTGTGCGAGTGATTCAGCTATAGTGGTTGACGGTGGATTTCTTATTCACTATGTGCCGTGGCCAAAGGACACTACTTATGGACATATAATAAAATCCTATAGCAGTTACATTACAAAGACTTATGGGGAAAGTCTCACTGTAGTTTTTGATGGTTATCCTGAGAACTGCACCACCAAACAAGAAGAGCAAAACAGAAGAGCAGCAAAAAGGTCTTCCTGCGATATTACTTTTGATGAAAATACAAGGTGCATGACTGCTAAAGAAGATTTCTTAGGAAATAAAAGAAACAGAAAGAACCTCATACAACTATTATCTCTAGAACTATATCGAAATGGAATCCAAACTGTGGTTGCCGAGGAGGATGCAGGTGTTCCAATTGTCGAAACAGTTTTTCACCAACTTAAAACAAGAAAACATATAATAGTTGTCGGCACTGATACCGATTTGTTAGTGTTGTTAGTAGCTCTTGCACATAATAACGGAAACATTTATAATTGCAAACAGAAAACTGGAAAGTTTCCAACCAAACTATTACTTATTACGATATAAATAAATTGATTAAAAAGTTCAGTGGTAAACAGAAGCTCTTGTTGTTTGCTTATGCCGTAACAGGATGTGATACAACTTCGTGTTTCTTTGGTCTAGGGAAGAACAAAGCCATGGAAATGGTACATGCTTCAGAAGAATCCCAAACTCAAGCATCTGTGTTTATTGAAAAGAGAGTTTCTAAAGAAAATCTAAAGCTTAACGGAGAAAACTTTGTTCTTAATATTTATGGATTAAAACGATATTCCAACCTCAATGAAGCACGCTACTTTATGTTTTCTAAACCTACAAAGAAATCAAAATTGAGATCTAATTTTGACCTCGCAAAGCTTCCTCCAACATCTGAAGCTAGATATGAACACCTATTGCGAGTGTATTTACAAATACAAACATGGCTTGGAAATAAATTGGATGCAACAGAGTGGGGTGGGAAAAAAAGGTCATACCAAACAATATGGAGGATTAAGAAAAACACTAATACCAATATCCAGCTCTAAACATTTTGCACCTGATGATCTTCTGCACCTTGTTTCTTTTTCCTGCAAAACATCTTGCGTAAATTATTGTGGGTGTCGAAAAGTAGGACTGAATTGTTCCGCCATGTGTGAACACTGTAATGGTCTCTCTTGCAGTAACTTCTGCTCTCCAATATGACGTTGACTCTGATTGTGAAGAATTATAAAAGATAATAATTCACAAACATAAAAATGTACCTAAATGTCATAGATCATGTAAATGTAACATTTTGTTACTATGTATATATTTAAATGCTTACTGATACGTAAATTTTGTAAATATGTATCAAGAAGGCTTAGTTATTTTTTTTCTTCTCGAATTGAAATCTTCATATAGTAGAAAATGCTACTGTAAAAAGGTAAACTCTGTTATTTATATTCTGAGCGAGGTGGGTGGGTGGTCTGTGATGGTTTTAACATAATAATTTGTTAATATCAAATTATTGTGTTACATACCTGCCAGTTTCACCAGTCCCGGACACAGCGGGTCCATAGGTGGTGGATAATGGGACGTCCTAATAAAGGGCTAGGAGTAATTCCCCGAACCAAAACTGGCTATTCTACTCACTCACTGCGATTGTTACAAAATAACAATTATAACATGCGTGTTATAATTTGCTGAATTTTTTAGTTATATCTCAACAAAAGCCTACAATACTCCTGTATATTAAAACCACATATATCTTAAATACAAACTTTGAACACATTATGCATATTTATAATAATAATTTAAGAAATAGGGCCTAGTATAACCCAACGTTGCCGGTTATCAGCTCACCAGGCACACGCTGTTCTGCACTCTCCCTACAATTCACGTGACAGTCTACCTACGGCGTGCCGAACATATACATATTTTATATAGTTTTAAAGAAAATAAAATTTCCCTTAATGTTTGTACCTTAACTTTTTTTAGATATATTAGTCTATAAAACGCTATAAAGGAACAAATGTAAATTTAACAGAAAAAAAGTTTGATTTTCAAGGTTTAAAAGTAAATAACTTAAAAAGTATTGATTTTATCGTAAAACCTGTTGTTACAATATTTGTAGAAAATATTATTACAAAAACAATGACATAAATTTCATGTTCATATGACAATTAGTTTTCTTGATATGGCCGATAGAGTAAAAGCTTGCAAGTTCAATATTCGATGGGGTATGGGGGGTAAGCAAGAGGGGTAGGGGAGGGGACTTTTCAGAAAATAGTGTTTATAGTGTGGTCTACCATCCCTTAAAAATTCAGCTTTTTACTAATTATTCCCGACATCAAACCTTTATTGACGACTATATTATTTATCCTTGTAATCTGATTTTTCATAATGTAAGACATCTTCAACGTAAATTATGTACCACATGTACATAATCTACTATTGTATATTTACACTACTGGCGAGTCATTATGTAATTATTGTATTATTTTGTATAACGTTACACTCAAAACTTTCCAATAATGTGTGACAGAGACAACAGTTATAACTACTGGCTGCTTCAGGAAAGTTTTTAGGAACTAAGTTGAACCTAATTTTTGTGCTGTCAAAGTTAAATTTTTAATGACTCATAAAAACAAATGTTCTGCTTAAACAAAAGTAAACTCCTATAGGACTCTCAGGCCTGAGATAAATAAAATATTAAATCTATGGGAATCCTGTTGTCTTTTTATGTTTACTGACCATGGCGAGTTGCTCATAATCTAATTTATTACACAAGTATTTTGTCTCTCCAAAAGGGGATTTAAAAAAAAATTATGGCAGTAAGAAGTCTGGCAACTATCATTTGTTACTTATAACTAGGTGACCAAATTTTTGGCTGAATCCGGGTCGTGATGAACTTGTTGCTAGAGTTAGAGAGTGTTGTCTGGCGACTTCTACAGATTGTTCACATAAATGTTTAAAATAAGGGTAATTTGTTTACAAAGAAAATATCTTTCAGCAAATAAAATATTGTTACTTTATTGGTATTTAATATTAAAATAAGTAAATACATTTCTAACCATTCATTACTTACAATACAATACAACACAGAACTCTTATTGGTTGACAGCAACATAATAAAGTTAAAAAGTTAAAGATTGTCTTATTTTACCAGGTGAAGTTAAGACCTAAGAAGCCCTCTCTAACACTTAAACTGGGGTTCAACAGTTTAACGTTACTTCCAAACCATGGGAGTGGCAGGGTAAAACTGTTGGTGGTCATATCGGGAATTAAACCCAGAATGATAGGGAGGCAAGCCAGCCACTCCCATAGCCCCTTAGCTATGACCGCTCCATACTCTATATACAGCATATAATACTGTATATTAGGTAGGGCTTAGACAGCCACCCGCCTACCAATACAAGTACAATGTTTTTGACCTTCCCACCCACCAATGCACCTACTATGGTACTGACCCTCCCACCTACCCATACATGTACAATTGTACTAACCTATCCACTTACCCATACACACGTAGTGGTATTGTCCCACCCACTCATACATGTATTTCAGTTAAACAAATGTGTCACAATAATCTGCAATACCTAACTGGATATTGGCACAAACATTCCAGATTGGTCTCTATAACATTTGGGACCAAAAAAGTTCAGTCACATATTCAGAGGTTAGTTTAAATATACAAGAAAACAAGACATGAAAGTTTCTTTGATGAGAGTGTAACGGCAACTGTTAAGAAACTGTTCAGCTATATCAACCAGTCAAGGAAAGGATAAATTTGTTACAAATTTTTAGTCAGTGGTACAGCACACTATAAGTTAAATATTAAACTTTTACTAAACAAATTGAAAAAAATAGAAACTTGCTAAACTAATAGTAAAATTAAGAAATTAAATCAAAAGCTGAGCAGATCATAATTTATTATTTTATTTAAAAATAAATACTAACCGGACAGTTTTCTATGCTGTAAAAGATATTAAATATCATCCTAAGTTTATCAGTTTCTCTTTTTTCCATATTCATTTTATCTAATATTTCTTTAATTATATTGATGGCTTCGGAAAGTGATTCTCTGTCTTCACTTTTCTCTCTGATATTTTTCTTCATTTCTGAAAATATATGTATTAAGCTGTCACTCCAATATGGTAAATTTACCCTAAATTTGAATAGCTTCATTAATAAACTCATCCTGTGTATATTTGTGTTGTGTAACTGTCTGTATTTTCATGTATATTCACTACAGTTATCATGGAGGATGAGGAGACCTGCGGACAGGATTTCCCAATATCACATAATCATACAATTCGAGACATTCTCACCCACTTGCTTCTCGACATATGTCTATGTAAGTCTATGGTTAAAACTGTATTCATAAGTTTAACTCTTTAAAGGGATAACCATATCTTAACAGCCTATATAAGCATAGGTTTAAAATAACAATATTATGAATAATTATCCTTGACAAGAGACTGAGAAAGAGAACATGAAAGTTTGGCGTGATATGTATATAAAGAGTAATTGATAGAAATTACTTAAATGTTGCCTCTTCATCTGACTTTACCCTTCGCACCCGGCAAACGAATATATACCCAGCCACTACTTTGCCTCAAATGCGGTAAACAAAGATATCTGAAATGAAATATTTCTGTTGATAGTATAAATAATAGTTCCTAAAACTTCCGCTAGAGTGCAACATCAACTTAGACATGTCTTTGGCCAACTCCCTTAGCCTATCAAAAACGTAAATTGTCGATGAATGAAAAGGGGTGGAGCAGCCAGTTAGAGCGTGCATTGGCGCGGCTCCGTCTCCTGCCTTTGCACACACGTAAAATGAAAATATCCTTCTTCTATCGCTCCACCAAAGGACATTGTTTTCAATACTTATCGTTCTTTTTTATCTGTTTTCTAGGTTTCAATTATTTTGTCGTAATTATTATTCTATCATAAATGAAAGATACTGTTAAAAGTTTCAACTAAAATGTTGACAATTTTTTATGTATATGTACTTTTCATTATAGTTGTACATGTACAATAAAATAGCGTTAAAAGTTGTAAAATTATATATTTTTGATGTACCTTTATGTTTCTAAAACTTATAAAAAATTAACTTCACATTTCATTAAAATTTATTTTTTTTACATAATTACGTGTTACTTTAAAATACGGTAGGGTAAAATAATTTCCGCGTGCGAAGGGTTAATATTTTAAATCACATGTAAATAGTTTTCAGCAGTTTAACATTGTTTATTTAACTTGTATGAAAATAATTTAATACAGTACAATCTTAATTATCCGGCCATGCTTTATCCAGCTGTCCGTGTCATCTGGCTTGACAATCAGACAAAAATAATTGTTGTACTAGGTGAAATAACTACAAAGCGGAAACGCCGTTCAACCTCACAACGCAAATCTCAAACACGAGCATGCCCTCGTCAAATTCACCATGGCTTTGTGATTTGCATTGCATGCAATTGTAGGTGCTCCTTACTTGCTTGCTATCCGAAACAAGTTATTGAATTTTTTTTTCAAAAAAAGCAAGTTTTTTTGTGATTTATGCTTAATCTGGCTTTAAATGTATCCATCTTGACCTGATTAACAAGTTTGTACTGTACTAAATTTACCTTTATTTGGACAAGAACCAAACAACTAAGAAATTGTGCTCACCAGTCAATCCTGACTCCTTTTAATTGAAAACTCAGAATCGATAATCAATACAGAACAAATTTCGACATTCTAACATTCGACAATAAGAAGACACTATGAGTCAATATTCCACTGAACCCAAGTGATTCACAGTTCATTACAATATTTAAGCAAAAAACAAAAACAACAGAAAACTAAGCGAGATAGGACTATGCTTTAGTGCAAATTTCTGTATATTTTCACTTGAAAAATCCCCTGATAAAGGAAGTATGATCTCGTAATTACGGGACATCTTGTATATGGTACATAATTAATGGAACTTGAACTTATTTTTAAGATTAATCAGCTTTAAAAAGCTGTCCTAAAATAGAAATTTAAATCTTACCTCCTAAGAGAAGAGAAATACTACACATTCGTTGAAAAGGGCGTACAAAAACATCTTTTATGTCTATTTTATCAAATCTATGTAAGTAGGTCAGTTCTCTAAAATGGTAGTTTTCATTTTCACATTGTTGATATGCTTCCTGGCTGACTTCAACATTCTTAGAGTAAAATTCATATTCTTCCAACATTTCAGATTTCTGAAAAAAATATTTAAAATTAAAAATAATATATTTAATTGTGAAATTCTACATGTAAAGCTGTAGACTTATAATAGGATTAGTTACGGTATATGCTAATTTGTTCAGCATTAAAAATTAAAAACGAACAAAATATATCTAGTTTGAGTGTCGAAATGCAAATTTTGACTTTTAAGCCCTATTATAAAGAAACTACAAAGCATGTATAATTTCAGGTTGATTAATTGGTTAATTAAAACACTTTTTTACACTGGTCAAACTAACCTGATCCTAAACATAAAAAATGTCATCACTGCCAGAAAATTTCATGTCACAGTTTTTTAATGAATAAAAAACGAGGTTTTCACAGTAATGCTTACATAAATTATCTATGTATAAATTATCTGTCGCAACCATGATGTAATAACATGCTACTGTTATAATTCTTGTTTCTTCATGTAAAAAATTATATGCCACATGTATACCTTAAATTTATTTTTATTGGTTAAATGACTGTTGGAACAAAACTGTATTCTTTATAGCCAAGTTTCCCATGTCATTCTCAAGGAAAAATTTAATTTTCAACCCCTAAAATCAACCCTTATTTACTTGAAGTGTGAAAATGTTTGATTTTTTTTCCGACATGGTTACATCTACATTCAGTTCAAATTTCAAAATTTTAAGACACTCTGAAGTTGGTAAACATTTATGTCAGTCAGTCAGTGATCACTATCCAGCTTTATTTTAGAGTGAATATATAACGTGTTAACACTCTTAGGTTTCACTTACATTTCTTATAATTACTTTCATGCTTGGAGTCACGTTGTTTTCCCACTCACTTAAGTTATCCTTCATCACTTCTGCCAGCTTCTGGTGAATCTTGTAAATCTTCTCAAAGTTGCAAAATACGATCTTGGCCACATTTTTAGGGAGTACAGGCCCTCCTGGTTGTTCCGCATTCAACACAGCATGTTTTAGCTACAACAGAACCCCCTTATTTATTGTAGTTTAAGACATGTTTTGCTGATATAAGCAAAAGTTTATTTATTGAAATCACTTTACTTTCCTCAAATAACGTTCACATTGTACATGTACGGGTGGATTGTACTAACGCCCAAATCATATGTGTATGGGTGGGTTCACATCGTACGTAGACGGATGGGTTCAAGTAACGTTCACATCATACATGTCCGGGTGGGTTAAAGTAATGTTTATATCGTACGTATATGAGTGCGTTGTACTAATGCCCAAATCGTACATGTATGGATGGGCTCAAGTAACGTTCACATCCTACATGTATGGCTGGGTACAAGTTTCATTTAAACTAGAGGGCCATAAGATAATATAGATTGTATCAGATAGTGAGTTGCTTTCATTCTTTACTAACTTCATAATTTGATATCATTCCATTGATAGCTTCGTAAAGAGTATTGTGTGAGTGTGTGCGTGCATATGTAGCTTCGTAAGAGTTTTTTGTGGGTATAGGCATGTGTATGTAACTTGGTATGTGTATGTGTGGGTGTGTGATCCAAATCTTCCTCATAAGTCTTAATGTATTATACAGTGCTGTACTTTGTTTTGGATCCTTTATTTATTATTAGTACTAGCAGTATTATAAAATTTAATGTTAAGTAGTCTCAATTATTTTTATAGCTTATGATATATTATTTTAATAGTTGCACACTTAAATTATTATTAATTTAAGGAGCGGCCATAGATAAGGGACTAAGACGCTGGCTTGCCATGCAGTCGGTCCGGGTTCGATTCCATATATGACCTTAAACAGTTTTTGCCCTGCCGTTCTCGTGGTTCGGAAGTCACGTTAAGCCGTTGGGCCCCAGGTTAAATGTTTGAGAGGGCTTCTTAGCCCTAACTTCGCCAGGTAAAATAAGACGATCTTTAACTTTTAAATTTTTTAATTACCACGCAGTTCTTTGTCAAGTGTGATTTGCTCTGATAAAATGATGAGATCATTCCCACAAACAGGCTATGCTTATGTGGAACCTCTTTTTCCATACAATATTATTTTAGATACAAAACATATTATTCTCAATGGAAATAAATTGCATTGATTAATTGATTTGATATTCCCAACTCCTGTACTCTCATTTACTACCTAATCCTCTCTCAATAACATATTTAGAGTAGATGGCACTCACAATCCACTAGTGGATGGCATGCAGGCATACCACAGAATAATATTTGTTTAGGTATTGTAGCACAACTGATTTAATATTTTTATGCTTATTATTAAATTAAAAAACAACACTCGCCAGTTCTAATGGCCCCCACAGGTCTGTTCGTAAAGTTTATACAACGAGTGAAGTACTGACTGTCAGCTCAGTTGAGGATTCAAACTCTTTTCCTTGCTCTCCGCAGTCCGATGCCTTATAGCCACTGAACCACTACTGCGGCTGATTTGGAATAAACGGCTGATTTGTAAGGTGATTCAAAAAGAACTTTTCAATTTTTAAAATGTATTCAAAGAACCTATAGAGCTGGTTTAACTGTTATTGTTTAAGAGAACACATCAAGTGTTATACTCAGAAATTGTGTTTTGTTCACTACTGAGATATCTGGAATGTTTATGTGTATATCTTTCTTTCTACTGAAATGAACTTGCATTGTTTGCTTGAGATTACTGATCATTTAGCGTACTGTACTTAAAAGCTCTTTGAAGAGAGGCCACTGTGTTAAAGGATAGTTCTCCTGCTGTGTCACTTTTTATAAGGAGGCTGGTGTCATCTGTCTAAATAATACAGGGATTAGTGTGACTAAAAATAAAAGCAACAAAATCATTGGTTAAAAGGATAAAGAGAATAGGACCAAGTACTGATCCATGAGGAAGCTTCAGGTAATTGGTTTTGGATCTGAAGAATACCATCTACTGATGCCAGATTCTATATGCTGTACCTCGACAATTTATGTAGGTAGCTTGCAAACCACTGGTTCTCTATTCCTCTTACTCTTAAATTTGTGAGTTTTTTTGTTTAATCAAGTCATGTTCCAAGCAGTCAAAAGCCTCACTGTAGTCTAAAAATGCTGTTATGTAATTTTCATTGTCTATGCCAGTCTTTCTCAAAGTGGGCGATAACGCCCCCTTGTGGGTGCTGGAGGCCTTTAAGGGGGCGGTAAAGGGCACAGAGAAGATTAGGGGGCTTTGAAGCGGTTTAGAGGGGCGATGGCTAATTTAAAAATGTTATTTTGCTTTTAACACAAACTTCACCGCTCCTGTACGTATAACACGTGTTTCCACGTGTAACGCCATCTAGGCCCATAAACGTTCAACAATACTTTGAAAAACGATAAATAAATTAATAAATATATATAACATTGTAAATAATGTGCATTAAAATATAAAAATAAAATATTATTAAAGGAAATGATTTACATAGCTTCATAAATTTAAAGGGACAACATTTGGGAAGATATAATGTAGCTAGGGAATAGTTGTCAAACGGAGTGGTACTGCTGCTGTACCATAGATGGCGTTAAGCTCCGATGGGAAGCGAGAAGTGACTGGAAAATTCTAGAAAGCACTAGGCCCGCCCGCTGCCTCATATAAAAACGCGCGCGCCATCTAGTCAGTCAGTGTCATTCGACAATATTACAAAAACAAGAAAATTTAGTGACGAGATAAAGTGCTGTACGTACGGTGCCTAATTTGCTCAGTAAGAATACTGTGAGTGGTGTCATTTGCAAGTTTTTAATACTCGATTCTTTACTTCGGCATTTTTGAAGACAAAATCATGTCGGAAGTAAAAAAGAAGAAACGGCAGTATAGCGCAGAATATATAAAATATGGGTTTATTGAAAATTCCACAAATCCATCTTCGCCTTTGTGCCTTCTTTGTCAAAAAACATTTTCCAATGAAGCGATGAAACCCTAAAGGCTACAAGATCATTTGAATTAAAGCATTCAGATAAAAAAGACAAAAATGTGACTTATTTTTAAGCACGCAGCTCAGCCAACTGTGTCAAAACTTTTTTTAGCAGCTTCTAAACAAGACGACGATGGACTCCGAGCTTCCTACAATATTTCCTTGCTAATTGCTCAAACAGGTAAACCTCACACTATTGGAGATGATTTAATTTTACCGGTAATAAAAGAAGTAATAACTACTGTGCTCCATAAACCAGCAGCAGACATTATCCGAAAAATTCCTTTGAGCAATAGTTCCGTGCAAAGACGAGTTGATGAGATGGCTGAAAACATTGAAGAGTCATTGTGCAACCATCTGAAGACTTCTAAATTCTCAATTCAGTTAGATGAGTCCACTTTACCAACCAATGAAGCATTGTTGTTATTGTACGTGAGGTTTATTAAAAATGAGAAAATATGTCAAGAACTACTACTTGCCAGAAAGCTAGAGATACAAAAGGAGAAGCCATATTTAATTCACTGGAACAATTTTGTGATGAGAAAGAAATTCTACTGAAGAATATTATATCAGCTGCTATGGATGGCGCTCCGGCTATGACAGGATGTCACAAAGACCTCATAGCGTACCGGTACTTAAAAAATAAAATTCCAGATTTGTTCGCTGTACATTGTGTCATTCATAGAAAACATTTGGTTGCGAGAAATCTGAGTGAGTGTCTCTCTCAATCACTACAATATGTCATCAAAGCAGTCAAAAAAATCCGAAACAGCTCTTTAATTGACATATTATTTAATCAGCTTTGTGTTGCTAATGATTAAGATTTCAACCAATTGCTATTTCACACAGAAGTGCGTTGGTTATCAAGAGGTAACTGTCTGACTCGATTTTACAATCTGTTTGACTCTGAGATAGAGTTCTGGAAAACAAAGATAAAGAATTGCATGACAACCTCATCACTTCAAAGAATGATATTGCGTACTTGACAGGCCTATATAAATTATTTAATGATGGCAATCTCCAACTTCAAAGTGACGACTTGAAATTAATTAAAACATAAAATGTCATTACTGCTTTTGTAGAATATATCGGCAGACGTGAGTTTCACAATTTCCCTAATTTGTCAGCAGTATCCTTCAACATGAACAATGACGACTTGCTTGTTTACTGCCATCATTTGGAGAACCTCCCAGTGGTTTTACAGGACGATTCCAGGACATTTTAAAATTGGAAATACTGGACTGGGTGTTGGATCCTTTTTCAAATCTCAACACAGTAGGAACACCCCAGCTGGAAGAAGAACTCATAGAAATGATAACGAACGAGGAAATAAAAATAAAATTCAAAAATGGATACCAAGAATTTTGGCTACAAAAGCCAATCCCGCAATTGTACCCTAGATTGTGGTCCATCGTTCAACGATTTTTGATAGCATTCCCACCATCGTATTTGTGTGAACGTGGATTTAGTGCTGTGGCAACAATGCTAACTAAAATGAGAAATCGGTTGCATATGACCGAACGTGGTGACTTACAGCTGTTTTTGAGTAAATTCGAGCCTGATATTAACAAACTTATTAAAAATCATCAGATTCATCCTTCACATTAGATTAGTTTTAAAATTCAAATTGAAATGTTTGTTTTAATAACATGAATTAAAGTTGTTCTAATATTACCAAATGGTGTTTTAAATTACTCCCATCAGAAAGTCTTATTTTCTCATGACACACATAGTTTAATAATGACTGCGATTGTGATTCTTAATATATAGTAATGTAAAAAATGGGGGCGCTAGAAAATAATTAATTCTCAAAGTGGGCGTTAGACAAAATAAGTTTGAGAACCTCTGGTCTATGCAATCAATTATTGACTCAGTCAGGCTAATAACTGCGGATGGGGTTGATTTTCCCTTTTGGAAGCCGTGTTGATTGACCGATATTAAGTTGTGTTGTTTAAGGTAGGCCATCAATCTCTTCACAACAAGTTTCTCAGTGTTGCAGATAGAAAACAGGAAATAAATGTAATAAAATCAATAGCTATTGCAAATGGATATAAGGCATCAATCATTGATGAAATTGGAAGTGGAATAAAAATGAAAATAGAAAATAAAATTTGAGACGATAAACGAACAACACTTAAAAAAAGAAAAATCTGATAAAGAACAAAAGAAGTATGTATCCCTCCATTACAATGGACCGTTTACGTAAAGAGTTGTTATAGATTTCAGAAATTCAATTTATCAGTAGCTTTTAAGACTTGTAATAACATTTTACACCCAAATATTGAAAGTGAAGATAAATTCAGTAATTCAGGAATATATAGGATTAACTGTAATGATTGTAATATGTTTAACATAGGTCAGACTGTACATTTTAGCAAAACATATAAAAACCATGCTTTTAAAAATAAGAAACCTGAAAGATCTAATGTAGCTAAACACCTTATGAATTGTACCCACAGTTTGAATAAAATAGGTGAAAATGTAGGTATTCTAAAAGTTTGTAAGAAGGGTAGGATTATGAATGCTTGGGAAGAGTTGTTTATTTTTAAAGAAAAATGTAAGGATCATGATAAACTAATGAATGAACAGGTTAATTCTGATTCTGAATTAGTTTTTAATAATGTATTTTCAGTGATTAAAAGAACAGAAGTAACAGCCAATAGGAAATAGCAAATAATATAATAGCAGCCGCCATTTTAACGATTCTATCCAATGGGGTCACATGATCATACGCCTAGAAATTGAGTTGTTGAACACCATTTTCCATTCTTTTGTGAATTCCTCTGGTCTGAGGAAGGTGAGCGTGGTTCACCAAAACCGATCACCATAATATTTGTGCATTTTGTACTTGCATTGTAATATATTTGTACATTTTGTGCTTATATTGTAATATATTTGTGTTGCGTGATGTTTACTTGTACTGTCTATTTTTGCGTATGTTGAAATTATGGATATGGGTTTATAGTTTTGGGGGTCTGATTTTTGCCCTTTCTTGTGTTTTGCATATTATACTTTAGACACTTTAAGCCTTGACAGGAACTGGCATTTGGCAAAAGATTTATTGATGAAGAATACCAGAGGATGGGTCAGTTCATTTGCACAGAACTTAACCATGTTGAGCGATAATTCATCTGTACCTCTGGATGACTTGTTTTTTAAAGGCTGTGAACTGTTTGATTCACCTCCGTCCGAGATGAAGGTGTCATGCAAAATGACTTGCGAAATAAGAGAATGTGTGATTGGTTGTAATCTTTTTGTGTCCTGTTAAATGCCTGGGACAATTTTAGTGTTGAATAGTAATATTGGCTATTTGTGTAAAGTAAGTGTTGAGGGCTTCGGCTACTTCTATGGGTTTATATATCAGAGTATTGTTCATGTTAAACTTAGGACAGGCCTGATTATTTTGTTTCGCATGTCTCTCATTATTTATCAAACTCCATAGGGCCTTAGTCTTGTTGTCAGATTGTTCTACATATTTTAAGTTTGATTTTCGGTGAAGTGTTCTGAGTTTTTGATCATATGGCTTCTTTCTATTTGCCATGATTTCTTTGTCTTGAAAATTTCCTGTCATTTCATAGTTATTAAGAGCTCTTGTATAAGAGGCTTTCAATTCGGCTGATTTCAAATCATAATTGTGAAATAGTTTTTTAGAACCTCTGTTCTTGTGCTTCCTGCTGTGAACAGGAAACATCTAGCTCAATTTTAAGGCATTAAAGAAATTATTGTCGAATCCTGCATCTTCAGCAGTCCAGTTCTTTTTAAAGAGAGTAGACTTCAGATTTTAAAGATTTCCCCCCCTATTTGTCGCTGAATGGCTGATGTTGTGTTCGTTTCTGATTAAAGTTGATGAAGCAAAGTTGACCTGTATGGTCAGAGAGGCCTGCAGTGACTGACTTGCAGTTTTGTGATGTTAGTGCAAACAAAGTCTATGTAGGTTCTTGTCCCACAGGAAGGGGAAGCCGTCTCATTTTGTGTGTACGTAGTTAGTTCTTCTTCTATAATCATCTAGACCAGCCATTAATAAAAATAAATCAAGTACAAAATAAATAATTTTTTACATATTGTGTTTACAGTAAAGTCACCCAAACTCGGAGCAAATAGCCCAGCAGTTTTAAATTTGTATTTATAATGAGCTTACTATCCAGAAAAATTTTGCAATATACCGGGTGTTTCAAAATGAATAGCGGGGTTTTAAAGTGTTATAATATTTATTACATCAAACTTACAGCCACAAGTGATATATCAAACAAAAGAGGAACTCAAACAGTTTTACATAATAGCCTACAAGTGTTCAATGTGAGCACTATTCGTTACTCGGCACACGTCAAGACGATACGCGAGTTCTTCCCAAACTTTGGTTAGTGTCTCATTAGTAATTGCCGCAACAGCTGTTTCAATCCTGTTCCTTAATTCGGGAAGGTTGGCTGGCATTGGAGGCACATACACTCGATCCTTAATAAACCCCCAAAGATAGAAATCACACGGCGTTAGGTCGGGTGACCGTGGAGGCCATGGATAACAAGCGCCATCATTAGGCCCCTTACGGCCAATCCAGCGGTCGGGTACTGTGAGGTTAAGCCAATCGCGTACCTCGTTATGCCAGTGAGGCGGCGCACCATCTTGCTGAAAGACAAAGTTCTCTGGTTCATCTTGTGTCAGTTGAGGGAAGAGCCATATCTGTAGAGTATCCAGATAAGAAGGACCAGTTACAGTTGCTTCACCAAAAAAGAAAGGACCATAAACTTTCTGTCGGGATATGGCACAAAAAACATTCAATTTAGGGGAGTCTCGTTGCACTTGTTCCATCATGCAGGGATTTTCTGAACCTCAAATCCGAAAATTGTGGGTGTTTACTTGACCACTAAGGTGGAAGGTCGATTCATCACTGAATACGACAAGATCCAGAAAATTTTCATTGTCATTCAACAACATGTCGTTAGCAAAGTTGGCACGTAAAACATGGTCAGTAGGCTTCAGAGCCTGTAACAACTGCAAACGATAAGGACGTAGTTGCAAGCGTCGCCGCAAAACTCTCCAAACAGTCGTCACAGGAATTGCTAATTCACAACTAGCCTTCCAAACGGATTTCATAGGGCTATGCGTGAACGAATTACGCACTTGCTCAACGCTCTCTTCACTAGTTCTTGGTCGTCCCGTACTCTTGCCTTTACAAAGGCAGCCAGTGTCTTCAAACTGATGATACCATCTACAAATATTGTTATCACCTGGAGGATCACAACCGAACTTAATCCGGAACGCACGTTGCACAGTAACAACGGATTCCGTCTTTGCAAACTGTAAAACACAAAACGCTTTCTGTTCTTTAGTCGCCATCTTTGCTACTAGCGCTTTCTATCGGATTGCGGCAGAAACATTCCGCACTGATGCCAACAAACAAAACTGTTTGAGTTTCTCTTTCATTTGATATATCCCTTGTGGCTGTAAGTTTGATGTAATAAATATTATAACACACTAAAACCCCGCTATTCATTTTGAAACACCCGGTACATGAATGGCTGTCAAGATGTGAATAGGGACAAGTGACCCATCCTCCCATCCACCCATACTCGTAGAGTGGTACTGACCCACCCACACACTCATACATTTAGATTGGTATAGACCCATACATGTACAGTGGTATTGATCCAACCACCCACCCATACAGGTACAGTGATATTTGACATTATTGCCATAAGTATTAATGGATTTGCTACACAGGCACTCTATTCATACAATTTTTGTCTCTCAAGATATAACATTTAGGGCATTTTGAAGCTCGTCGTTGGTTCAGAAGTTCATCCTGCCCAGCTTTTTCTTTATTTCAGGGAAAGATGAAGGTCACTCAGAACGTTGGCACATTAAGTAGCCATTTAGTTAATGCAGCAGTGTCACGTACCAGAACAACTCCAAAAGTCTGATAGCTTCTTCTTTTATTTCAAATAGCCCTCTATAACTGATGTTCTTGCCACATACACAAATTATTCTTTAGCGAACCCTTCCAGTTCAAGAAATCAAATAACCACAATTCACAATTGACGGGAGAATCAATTGTACCAGTTGTATGTTTTCTCTTGTACTTCATCTCAGACTGATTATGTATGGATTAACGTTCTTTAGTTATTAATTAATTTTATTTTATGTTATTTTATTTAATTGATTATCACCTATGTAATTTACTTATTAAAACTGCTTTGTCATGGTCTAAAAACCAAATTTGTGTTTTAATCAATGTGTTTTTCTAGTCTTAATTTGTAACATGTTACAAAGCAGTTATAATTTGCTAAATACATGGGCGATGACCAATTAAATGCAATAACAAAATAATTAATAACAACACATCCTTTTAAAATTCTAATTCCGCTATCGTGTATAACTTGAAATGGCGGTGTCAAGTGATGTTTCACATGACTATGTTCCAATTTAAAATTTTAATTTTGAGTCCTAGATCTTGTACCCCAAGTAAATCCTAATAACATTGAAACATTCTAAATATAGATGAGGAAGACAAAGGTTTTTGGACATTTGCCATCATTACGTGAAAAATACCAATCACGACGTTTCGATTTGGTAAAACCCAAATCTTTTTCAAGTGCTAAAAAACTAAATTACATCTAAACAAACATGTTATAAAACAACGTTCTTAAACTAATAAACTTATCTACATTAATAATTATCTATATTTTAACCTAGATCCTAGAATGGGGTACAACAAACTGAACTTCTACTAAATATAAAAATATGTTAACTGGGTGAAATTAATATAACCAATTAGGCGCTGCCAAGATCATGATATCGACGAATAAATGTTAAAACACAATTAAATTAGTATTTCAATCAGACTGAAATGAGATTACATTAACTAAGCATAAATAAATATATGGTACCTGAAAAACACTATTTTAAAATAACATTAAGCATGCACCAAAATTATATATGTGACTCGGAAGGACTGAGACTACTATCTAATCTAAATTAACTATTACAATTACATTTTAACCTGAAAAGACAAAAATTAGTAGGAGTAAAACAATACAATAATCAAATATTACAAAATGATAAAGTCTTATGACCCGCAGTGACAATGGCGTCTAGACGTCCCAGGCACAAAGTGAGTATGATTCAATCCAAATGCAGTGTCTACAAAGTTCCTTCCAAGGTGATAAAACACAGGGACAAGACAAACATACACACTACACTCACAAGAACTATCCATAGACTGACGTGGTCAGAGACGCACACTCCGAGATAGCCAGGAATGCGGTGACTCAGGAACGGGGACGGAGAGTCATGGGGTGTTTTGTTGTTGTAGGTGCAGGTGATGTAGGATTCTGCTTAGATGATGTCATTAGTGTACTGAACTTTTTATAAAGTGTGTTTTTAAGTAAAGGAACCGACATGGGTCTAACTTCTATGCTACTTTGATTGATTACTTGTTCATTATTTAGTTTCATAAAGGCACCTTCGATGAATTTACATTTAAAGAAATGTGGTTCCCTGTGAAGTATTTTAGTGTTATCCCAGTTAAATCTGTGTTCATTGTTCCAGGCATGTTCAGCTAATTTAGAATGTGTAGTGTCTCCTTTTTTAATGTTATTTTTGTGTTCTTTTATCCTAATTTCCAGTGGTCTTTTTGTTTCCCTTATGTATTTTTCATTGCATTCACAAGTAATTCAATATACTACATTTTTGGAGGATTGCTCCTCATTCTTTGGTTTAGTTTTTGTTAATGACTGTCTTAATGTGTTTTGTGTGTTCAATGATGTTCTGATTTTGTATTTCCTAGCTATGCGTCTTATTTTTTCTGAAAGGTTGGGCATATATCGAATGGACATGAAATCTTTAGTTTTTTCTGTGTCTGTGGGTGTTTGTTTGCATTTTCTTATTTGTTTGCATTTATTTATGAGAGACTTAGGGTAGCCATTGTTTATGAGATCTTTGGAGACATTTTTGAGTTCATTATCTAGTTTAGTTCTGTCTGAGCATATGGCTCGGGCCCTATCAAAGAGAGAGAAGGCTACACCTTCTTTAATAGTTTGTGGGTGGTTAGAATTGAAATTTAGGTATTTGCCTGTGTGAGCTTGTTTTCTGTAGATTGATGCTTTAATGCCATGTTTTATTTTTTCTACATTTACATCCAAAAATGGTAATTTATTATTTACTTCTTTTTCCATGGTGAATTTAATTGTGGGTGAAATCTTGTTCAAGTGTTTTAAACGTTCTTCTAGATTTGATTCACCGTGATTCCAGCAGACAAATGTGTCGTCCACGTACCAAGGCCAAACCTTAGGTTTGAAATTTGAGGAAGCAATTGCTTGTTCCTCAAACTCTTCCATGTAGATATTGGCGAAAATAGGTGATAGTGGGGAATGCATTGCCATACCATCATCTTGGCTGTATATTTGACATTCTTTTTCAAAGTGATTACATTCAGTGCAAAGCTGTTAAAGTCCCATTATTACATTTACGGGGAGTTTGGTACGTTCTGAAAGTTTAGTGTCTTGGTTAAAATGTACACCATGCTAGGATCTAGGTTAAAATGTAGATAGTTATTAATGTAGATAAGGTTATTAGTTTAAGAACGTGTTTTATAACATGTTTGTTTGGATGTAATTTAGTTTTTTAGCACTTGAAAAAGATTTGGGTTTTACCAAATCGAAATGTCATGATTGGTATTTTTCAGGTAATGATGGCAAATTTCCAACAACCTTTGTCTCCCTCATCTGATACTCTATCATTAACAAATTTCAAAACAAAATTCTAAATATAGTGTGAGTTGGTATTAATTTGATGTCATTTTCAAAAAGCAACTTTTTTTAAAAAAATACGGAAACAAATTAGGGGATAACTGACTTAAAACTAACCCTGGATATTGATGACAGTGTCCCACAGTAAATTACATTATAACTAATAAACAATCCCAGTAAACATTACCACTTACATTGACCAAAGCCTTGAGATGGTTCAGGTAGTTTAATTCAGTGAGAACAAGTTCTTCGAAGTTATACTTCTTTTTTGTATCCTTGCGTAGTAAAATACTACTTTCTTCCATAAAGCTCTCTGTAATAATGATATATATCAAAATCTGACGCTTTATAACTCAGAGAAAGACTATGAACAAAAGTTTAGATAGTTATGTTTTATCACTAATAATAATAAAAGGAGATTAAATTACCATTTAGTTATCCAAAGTGATTTCAATTACAGTGAGATAACGATAAGTAGCTAATTTGGTTTTCTGATGTAGTCAGATTACGAAAAAGGATGGATTATCAACGACTCATCAAAAATAGAACAATTTATAATAGAATCAATTCTGTATTCGTTATATATAACAAAATGAAATTCAGAAGTTATGAAAAGTAACATACAATACCTAGGCCTATAAAATAAATGTAAAACGTAACGTTGGTTATGTAGGCCTATAAAAAAAACAACAAAGGACGCACTCACATAAAACGTTTAATTGTTGTATCACAAGTTACAAACTCAGTAGACACATATGTATGCTCATCTGACAGCGTGAACTGCATCACTGTATTAGACAAATCAGCTGTTTTACCGACTTGTCTCATATGTAAGTGGTGCCAGGCAGGCGCTCTGATTAGTGAGGGGGTAGGACTGCTATGGAGTCAGACTAGCGGGACCTCACTGTAATACTATTAATCAAAGGTGGATAAATTGAGATAATCTGAAACATAAAACTTATCATCATGATACTTAGCCTCTGTTTGTACATTGTAGGGGAAAGTCGCCTGAGTCATACCTCTTGAGTTTTACTGCAGTAAAGCAAGAAAACAGCGCTCCACCATAGTCCATTATAAATATTCAGTGTCCCAAGTAGACGTGAAAAGTTTCGTTGTGCATAGACTGTTTGTCTGTATGCGGAAACAGGCCAAATTCATAATTCAAGTTTCATTATGAAAAAACATACCTTATTGAACTTAAAATAATTTACTAACATAATGTTGATTCTTTGGATGACATTAGTGTATCTATCATTATTGTATAAAAAAAAAGGAAAGAAAGAACAAACCACTCATTCATGATTTAATTTAATATTGTTATGCATAATTAGATTCCACTGAAGCATTCGCACCTTCCTAACAAATTTGCAGTAGACACTCACTTACTATCCGCCCTTACACAACTGCACTCCCTCCTCAGCCTGTAATATTTTGGGGTGGGGAGGGGAAATTTAAATACAACCAATGATCAATGTGAAAAGTGTTATATTCTTGAAATCTAAAAGTTACAATAGAAATTTGAATTCTTAATCTTAGTTCCTAGTAGTGTAATTATGTTGTAGATGAGAAAAACCTCTACATTTATTTTTACTTAGAAATATTAATATGATTTTAATGAAAATTTATCATAAATTTACAACTGGAAAATTAAATTGGACTCAACTTAATTTACTATCAATAATTATTTATTTATTTTAATATACATAATAGCCACAGACAACAAAGTCCTTACAGCTATTTTGATAAAAAGTTTAATTAAAAACTATAATGCAATACATTTGAAAATAAAGAAATTAAGGAATTCAAAACAATCACTAGGATAAGTTAGTTACACAAATAAAATATTCTGTGCATTGTTAACAGTAAATGAATTAAAAAATATATATGTGTATATATATATATATATATATATATATATATATATACATACTGTTATTGATAAATTAAATTAAAATAACATGGCATCTACATATATTACAGTAACAAAAACCAGTTATACAATCCAAAAATATACTTGTAAGAGTGTTAAAAATATCAACCTCATTTCTATGCGTTTTCAAAATTTTAAGTGCATTAAATATGGAAAAACTATAGAATCAATCAATCAATGAATCGTTTATTGCCATGTTACATATTACAGTATCGACAAGGTCATAGTACAGCATAAATGATAAGTCTAAAAATATATAAATAATTTCTTATTTCTATACACAAATAGAATCAAAAATATCAATGTAAATTCTACAGAACTAATTGTTAAAACACAGATATATTATTAATGTTAAAAGTTTTTCAAGTTGAAAAACTCATCAATAGAATGAAAAGGATTATTCAACAGCCAGGTATAAAGCTTTGTTAAAAATGTTTTCTCTGTATACTTTTCAATTATAGGTATAAAACAATTATATATCCTCAAACAAATAACCGAGTGACTATTAATAGATTTACTCAATCTATTAAAACCAATAATTGCTTGACTTTTTTGCCTTGTATTATAAATATGCACTGTATTATTAAGATGTAGTGTATCTTTATTATTAAAAACATAGTTAATTATATCAAATATACATTGATTAATAATTGTCTGTAATTGCAGTTTAATGAAGATTGGCTTACAATGATCTGTGTTATGGGATTTGTTAATTATTCTTAAAACTTTTTTGTAAGATAAGGATTTCCGAAATTCTGTTGGCATTACCCCAATATATTAAACCATACCTAATAATTGACTGGAAATAAGAAAAATAGGCAATTTTAACATAGTTATAATCAACGCAGAATTTTAGACGCTTCAATAGAAAAATTACCCTCGAGAGCCTATGACTCAAATATTCTACATGACAATCCCAGGACAGGTGCCTATCTAGAAAAATTCCAAGAAATTTCACACTATTGGAATATGAGAAATCTGACGAATTATCCTCATCCGTATTTTTGGTACTAAATAATACATTTTGTGTTTTTCCTGATTTAAAAGGAACCCATTGGAATTAAACCAATCAGAAACAGTTGTGAATGTACTCTTAGCTAACAATTTAACATCATTGAAGTCTTTATTAATATTTAAAATAGTTGTATCGTCCGCATATAGAACAGTGGGTGTCGAAACAGATGATAGAAGGTCGTTTATAGAGATTAAGAATAAAAAAGGCCCAAGCACTGAGTCTTGTGGTACTCCAAACGATCCGTAGCTTTTTGTGACCACAGACCATTAATAAGAACTTTTTGTTTTCTATTATTTAAATAAGATTGAAACAAATTTAGAGTTAAGCCATTAATGCCATAATACTGTAATTTAGATAGAAGATCAGAGTGGTTGACACAGTCAAAAGCTTTGTTCAGATCGCAAAATGTGATCTGAGCAAAACATTTATCTTCAAAAGCTTTTTTGATTTCTCTTAAGAGTTTATCCATTGCATGTGAAGTAGATTTACCGCTTCGAAAACCGAATTGTGAGTTGCTTAGAATATTATTTTCTTCAAAGAAGGAACTAATCTGATCAAATACCAACATTTCAAACAATTTAGATATAATTGGAATTACTGATATAGGTCGATAATTTTCGGGTTTGTATTTAGAACACTTTTTGGTATTTAGAACTGCAATGTGTTACATTTTGGAATGAAAAATAATATGGATGGACGCAAATTATTTCTAGGTATTAGCTTTATTAGGTTTAAGATAAAGGGACTATCGACCAAATTGTGCACAACCTAGTGTAGAAACAAAAGAACATCTATCTCTTCTCGATGAAAGTGTATCAAAGGAAAACAAACATCTAAGAAGAGTGGTAGAATAATCCTGCTGACAAAAGACGTTTAACTGTTTAAAATATAAATTCCTTAAGAATTTATTCTGAACAATTTCTATCGATGATGTATTTTTGAGTTACAAAGGATTCCAAACAACAGAACAGTACTCCAATCTACTCCTAACAAATGAGTGATACAACGTAACAATAGGATCGATGAAATTGAAGAACTTTGTGTTTCTAATAATAAAACCATTCAGAATGTAATTGAGATGACTATTAAAAGTTAAGGAAGATTCAAATATTACACCAAGATTCATCGTTGGCACAAATTTTAGTATTGATCCATTAATCAAGTAAGATACAGGAACACATACTTTCCTTCTAGAGTACGATATAGCAAAACATTTTTTAATATTTAACTGTCAGTGGTTATTGGTACACCAAAGATAGAGAGTATCAAGTGACAACTTCAGTAAACTGACATCGTTATCATGATTATTTATTCTATATAGTTTCAAATCGTCTGCATACAAAGGGAATTTACAGTCTGTTAACAATTCCGAGAGATCATTGATAAATATTAAAAACAACAAAGGACCTATATTTG
The DNA here is from genome assembly GCA_035578905.1 of Stictocephala bisonia. NCBI lineage: Eukaryota > Metazoa > Arthropoda > Insecta > Hemiptera > Membracidae > Stictocephala > Stictocephala bisonia. Next base: position 1,429,281 of record JAQJVL010000012.1, on the reverse strand, counting down.
AGCTCTGGGGAACACCGGACGTACTAAGATAACTCTTGGACTTAAGATTGGAAACTAAAACGAATTGAGAACGATTTCTGAGGTAAGATTCTATAAAATTTATGAATGAAACATCAAAATCATACGATAGAAATTTATCTAATAACAAATCATGGCTTACTTTATCAAATACTTTTGAAAAATCTGTATAGATAACATCTGTCCTGCCACCAACATCTAAGACAGAGATATCATATGAAAATTCCATTCATTAAGTCAGAGGCTGCTGACTTGTGGGGGAGAAATCCATGTCGCTGAGGAGAAATTATAGATTTTACGGTAAAGTAAATGTATTTGTAAATGAGGGATTCGAAAACCTTAGCAAATAAATTTATTAAATAAGTTTGCCTTTAATTTCCGATATCTTCAGGTTTACCTGTCTTAAAAATAGGTATCACTTTAGAGATCTTTGAGGGAATACTGAATTAGTAATAGACAAATTGAACAAATAACACAAAGGCTCTACCAATACATCAGCGCAACCCTTAACCATATACCTAGGAATGTTATCAGGGCCTAAAGATCTTTTGGATTTAAGTTTTCGTAATGCAGCTAACACTTGAGGAACGGACACTATGACGTGTGAACTTGAATTAGAGTTTTTATAGTAACTAAGCTGAGGTGCAGGGGGAGAGGAGCTCCTATTAAAGACTGATTGGAAATAAGTTGCAAACACATCAGGAATTTCATTCTTAGGATATATATGACCATTGAATTCAATATCTAAGGAAAGTATATTATTATGCGAAGGTGACCGTTATACCTGAGTAATCAAATTGTTCCACACATTCAAGAACATCACAGCCACAAGTAACAGACAGCGAGTCTCCTCTGGAATGCATTCTCAGCACTAACTGACCTGTTTCATTCTCCTTACCAGTATAAAATATCAAGAATTTTGTTTTATTATAATTACTCTAACTTAATTTATTATCAATGACTATACCTAAGTATTTTTATTGTTCCACATGTTCAAGAACATCACAGCCACAAGAAACAGACCGCAAGTCATCACTGGAATGCATTCTCAGAACGAGTTGACCTGGTTCATTCTCCTTACCAGGATAAAATATTGAGAATTTTGTTTTATTTGTGTTGACAGTAATTATATTATTGTAAAACCAAAGTTTAATTTGGTCATCTGTGGCTTGATTGTAGGATCCTACCACATGTAGCCGGGAGACACCATGGCTGTGCCATCAGCAAATAAAAAGAGTTGCCCTTTTGTTCTTATTTTACTTATGTCGTTATATATACATAAAGAACAACAGTTCCCAGAGTACTTCCCTGGCCAACCCATACTCAAAATGTCTGGTCTTACTTTCAGTCCCATTAATAATACCTTTTGTAAACAATTATCAAAATAACTAATGAACCAATTCAACTTTTTATTTTGTACACATGTTCTTTGTAGCTTTGTAAACAGCTTTTGCTGGTCTATTGAATATAACACTTTGGCAATGTATAAAATAGTAATAAGCACCCAGTGTTTTGTTCCAATTTGGGTTGAAACCACTTTTAGTATATCAGAGGTATGTTTGTTTAACCTAAATCCATACTGAATATAAGAAAAAATATTTTCAAAGTTGAGGTAATTACCCAATTGAATTGTCAAGAACTTTAGCTACAACAAAGAGAAGAAAAATAAGTGTGAAATTACTCATCATGGATTTAGGGCCCGATTTATACATTGGAATTATTTTAGCAAATTTCAGCATATTAGGGAACTCAGAATAATAAATGTAAGGTTCATTATAAGTAGTAGCAGTTGGGATGTGTAAGTTGTGAGTTTTCTTTGATCACCTATGCTCGAATACAATCCCAGCCAGGAGCACAATGTCCTTTGATACTTTTTACCATATCAAACAACCTCTGCATGGTGACAATTTTAGCTGATGAAATTGCAACTATAACAGGAAAATAAGGAGGTGCTCTCTAACTCTAACTAACTGACAGTGACCAGCACGAGTTTCCGGGGTGGTTGGCCTTGTGGGTTTTGCTGCGATAATACCAGATCCAGAGGGACAGCCAGGTTTTTGTCCTTTGAGACTAAGTGAGGTTTTGAGACATGCTAGTTATTTGGTAAGTTGGAATCACTTTATTACACTGTTACTCTGAGTTTCAGCTCTAGGTCACATAGTGAGTTTTGCTGAAGTCCAGCTGAGGTTTTAAACTACATTACTGTACAAATTTTATAACCTTAGATTCGGCCGTGCACTACTAACCTAAACTAATGAATGCAGTCTAATGAGTCATTCCTGTATCAATTGACCTAATTTGAGCAAATGTTTGTAAGACGCCCTTTACAATGATACTCTTCCTCGTCCATCACCTACCGCTCTTTCCGGAGCCCGAACCCACCGGATTGTACTTTTACTATTACTTTAAAAACGTTGTATTTCAGGGTACTGATTTATATTCTAGCTAAAATAAGGTTTATTGTATTTTAATAACTGTTTTTTTTTGGGAGTTTATATTTAATTATTTTGCTTGCTTAACCTCTTTTGGTTATTTAAATTTAAAATAAAATAATGTTTGTTATTGTTATACTTTCCAGTGTTTGTTATTGAACTTACAAAGTCACGCACTTAGTGTGAAGACCTTTAAATTTTCACAGGATATTTTATCAGGGAAGGTGCAGTTAGTCTTAATACAGGAGGGTCAAAATGCTTACAGGTACAACCAAGTCATATGACGTCATCAATTAGTGTGCCCAAAGGTGCAACAAGCCTTGTGTAACTAAGTCACATAACGTCATCATCTAGTGGACCCAAAGGTGCAACAAGTCATACAACATCATCATCTACAGCCAAAGTGTATCTTAACATAAAATAAATCTCTTAAGCATGAATTATATTGAATGTTTTTCTGTAACATAGCTTTGAATTTGCTTTTAGCTGCAAATTTTTTCATTTGGGAGTAGCAGCAAAAAAAGAATATGTAAGGTAATGAATCATATCAGTAGAAAGTTCCAAATTAACTTATATTTGGGATACTGTTCTAGTTTGTTTGCAAATTTTTGATTTAGTATGCAAACTTTTAATTTAGTACGTATTCAGAAAATAATTTTCCTTGTCTTTTGACATTTTTTTGGACTGCCTAAAAATCCTCAACTTAAATATTATTTGTTGATAAAATATTGTCCAGCGATAGCAATAATAATCTTTGGATAAGCACCTGGAAAAGAAAAATCAAAACAAATTTTTTTCATAAAACCTTTTTATTATGCTTTAACTACAATAGTGAAACCATCATTTGAGGTTTTACTTTGATGACTGTCATTCTTATTTACAAAGTCACTCCCTGTTTCTAAAAAAATATTGTATACGGTTAGAAATCTGAGGGCGAGTAGTTCCACACTAGTATTCACCAATACTTGAACAGGTATCCTGAGTAATACGTGAAAGACCTGCCAACAAAAATCAGTAAGTTGTAGTATTTAGTTTCTTAGTGTTGGAGGTTTTAGTTCTGTATTACATCCAAAACTCATTTATATGTAATCAAATACTTAAATTAATTTCCTTTTGTCTATTCTTCTTCTATTCATCTATTCTTTTGTCTTTGTGTGTAATATTTTACAATCAACTGTCCTGAACTTTTTCTTTGTCTAACAGATTTATGGTTTGACACAGAAAAATAATTTTTGTTTTGGAAGTTCTTTATCAAATAAAAAAAATATATACATATATTTGTGTTCTGGAATCTATCAAATAGTATAATGCACTTATATAAATATTTTTCAATTTCAATTTTATTCATCAGATAAGTTTACAACTATTCTGTTTTTACAGAAGTAAACATATGACATGTCAAAAAATATTGAAAATAAAATAATTAGCACATAGATTGTGATCTAAAATAAAAAAATGTCAAATTCTATGATAGTTGTTCTGAGGATTACATTTTTTACATAAAAAAACTTGTTTATGCTGTAAGAACAGAATTCAAAAAAAAAGATATGGGGTTTTTCTAAAGGTATTCAAATCATTTTAAATTCTTATATCTGTAGGATATAAGAACCTAACTAAAAGTAAACAGGGATTAGCCTCAAAAAGTGAGATTTTTAAGGAAAAATGTTTATATTAGTATTAATTTGAACCCGGTCACACGTTTACTAGATCACTGTTTGTTGAAAAATCGCTACTGAATTTTTCACTTTGATCTCTCTATCATTTAGACTGACAGAATTTTAAAAATTCTCAAATGATGTACAGTTACTAACAAGATTTTTACGCTTAACTAACATAGCTTAACTTAATAGCTAACTATAAATAAACGATAAAAAAGACTAATTACAACTGAATCATAAGACAGTAAAATCGATACTAAATAATTGGTTATGTTTTGAAAACAAAGGCAGAACGACAATAAATGGGCAGGAATGAAATAACAGCACGTGCTAGCTGACAGGCAGATGAACGAACAATGATAGCGATTGGCATGTACCACGTCATCATTTCCTAAGCTATGAAACTAATGAAATGTTGACATTCCTACCATCTTGCGGATATCAGTTCAACTAGAATCACTTTAAACCATATACAGCCCAATTTGTAAAACAATATAATGCACCGCGGAGTACTATTTTGAGCACTGGGACCAAGCAGCATACGGTGCGGTGCTACTAATCAAAGGGCGAAGGCTCTCTTAACTGTAACGCCTTCAACTGTAATTAAGTGAAACTACTGTAATATGAATTATTGGTTTAATTTGACAAAGGACATATATGATTTGTATGTTGGTTTAAAACATACTTTTACTACTGTTGCTTTAATAAATATTTTCTACTAGTATAATATGAAATATGAGGCATCAGCAATCTTACCTAAGAAGACAAGTCCATTGACAAAGAGCAGAAGAAAACAAATATAGTTACAACAAATAACACAAAATTTATGTAACTTGTTGTGTCTTTATTTGTCTTCTTTCCCATTGTGTTAATGGACCTGTCTTCTCAGGAAAGATGCGTCATATTTCCTATTATACTAATACCTAGCGCCTTTTACCTAAAGTACAATTTATTAAATTTTTGAAATTCGATTCTTGATTCTAAACTTAAGTACTGCATTGTGATTTACTTACCCTTAGTCCCATGGCCGACGATGCCCGAGTAAGGATTTGGCGTCCTCACCAACTAGTGTTCTCCACCTTCCTCTGTTTTTTGCCTCTTCAGTTGTGGCCCCAAGTGCTGCAACTCCAATCTTGACACCATACCACCATCTTCTCTTTGGTCTACCAGAGGTCTTTTTCCCTCCGTTCTTCTCATCCCTGCTTCTTTTAGTATAGTCCCTTGGTCCCTGTGCCATAAGTGACCAGCCCATCTCAATCTTCTTAATTGTATGTGTGCTGTTGCGTCAAAGTCTTCATATTTATCTCTTGTTTATGTTCATATCTCCATTCTCAAGTAAAGGGCCAATAATATTTCTCGGGACTCTATTCTAAAACACTATGGGTTTATTTTCTTCTTTTTTATTTAATATGCATGTGTCTGCGCCATATAGAATTACTGGTCTTATTATTGTATATAATACTGAATTGTAAACAAAACATCAAAATACTGACCAGAGTATTACTGTATGGTCTAAACCTACTCTAAATGACTGTGGAATTACGAGGTAGGAGACTTCTATGTCCTTGCAAAAAGACTATTACACCTTTAAAAAATAATATATCACTTAATGTACTCTGATAAACATATCAAACCAGTTGTTCAAGGCAATACCCTTGGTTACATCAACTTCATGTTGGGTAGCTGAAGATGGTGTTTGTATACCAAGAAATGTGCCAGTAATTAGTCTTCAACATCCAGTTTGAGCTGTTTGACGGAATTCAGTAAGTAATATATTCTTACAATTATTTTACCCAACAGCTCAAGGGATAATAACATTAATAATGAACATTTTTTTAAATCCTCCGTCGTCAACATTATATATGAAACATACATGCACTATCTATTAGCTCTTTATATATTCATTGTGTAGGACAGTCACCCACTGTTGTATTGTTATACGTATGACTACATGGATGTTTTATTAAATCTAGCTTTCTAGGAGTGTCTCAAATATTATTTAAGTTTGTTTTTGTGATTTTTGAGAATTTATGAGGATGTGATAATTTTGCTGATATTTGCAATCATATTAAGAGTAATAATGAACTAGGAAAATTTTGCTATTGATTCGAAGAACCAAAATAATGTATGTCCATAACCACAATTAATTTTGCTTAAAAAAGTGTTAATTTAAGGTGGCCATTTCCCTCCAAAAAAACGCCCCAAAACATGGTTTCTATTTTAACAATTCGGTCCTTATTATTGATCGTATCACTACACTTGAAGTGTCTTTGGATAGGGCAAGAGTAATAGTAGACCTTAACCTGTTTTATTTCTTTTTTGTTTGTTTGTAAAATTGTGTGTTTTTTATATTTTGTTCATTGAAATATGTAAAACTTCAAATGTCATTATGACTATTTTAAATAAAAAACTCAAAAAAGCAACTTATAGTCCACTAGATTGGACCTTTAATAAACAAATAGCACTCACTATACCTCATCATAATAACAAACATGAACCGTACAGTTGAAATTGTAAAGCATGTTTTAACCCCTTACGGCTGATTCGTGTGGACCAAGTGGCCGTGCTATGAACTATTTACTCCAACGTACTATTCTTGTAACTTATTTAGACTCATCTATGTTTAAAGACCACCCTAAAACATAAATGTAGGTAATAAAATGGAATCTCTTTATTACCAAACCATAACCACCTTCCACTGCCTATGGGCAATACATACCCTTTACCTGATTCTTCGTTAACCTAAATTCCAACAGTATTTTTGAAGTAATACTTCTTTGCGCCCGTTGTATACTTTTGGGATGTGGTGTTGGTCGAGAAACTGCGTCACGCATTTTGCGTGATACGTTGGGCGTGGCTAAGTAGGCCACGCCTTACGTCCTTTTGTCAGGTACTCCTTGACTGCAGTTCTCACGTGGCCAGAAAGAAGAAACTCGTGATGGACATTTGTTGCGCTCAGCTGTTCTTATCCATTTTTATCTTGCTTTCTGTATTGTGAACATACCACATTGAATTTTATTAATATTAAAAAACTGGAATTATTAACTTCGCCGTAGTGAATGTTGTGTGTGATAAGTCTATAATTTAGTACACAAAGAAACTAATAGTGAGTAATATAGTGAAGAATTATACCGGTAATCTAGAGAATAATTGTCGATCTCATCGGGGAAAGGGGGGGGAGAAAGAAGAGATTCAGAATATGAATCGGAAAAGACAAGCTAGACTTGGTAATGTCGAATGATAAGAACCAAAGTACGACCAGATACGGAACGACCATCGATGCTGTATTTAGTAGATATCTTGAGAAGTTTGAATCTAGAATATTTGTTAGTTACTTTAGTTATCATAAACCGATTGTGTCTTTCTTGGAATACAGTACGATTTCTAATGAGGAACCAGAAAATAACCAAGATGAAAGAATGTTTATAGAAGAAATGACTGATAATATATAGGTGTACAGACAGTATAATGATGAAGCTACTATATTGAAGAGAAATATATAGAATAACAGAGAAAAATGTCTTATATTTCATTTATATATCCTGCCTATCTGTGGGTGTGTGCGAACGGCCAAAGAAGTATAACTTCCCCCGTCTGGTCCGACGCAGAAAATGTTTTTTGTACTGTATCACCTCTTGTAGTTTTTACTGTAGTTAAAAAAAATTAAAACCCACTCTTATGATCAGTGTTTAAAAAAGGAGCTGAATTGTTGTGAGAAGTTAATTGCGAGTCATTTCACATAGAGGGCTACACTTTTATAATATATAAAAGAAGGGGTACTTTATATAAAATTTTTGTTGGGAAAACAATATTTATTAATACCTACAGATAAATAAAGCTTTAAAATAAAAGTCACAATGTCTGTCCATGTTGTCTGTCTGTCTATGCAAGGGTGGTATGGCACTGTGTGTGCTTGAGTGAAGGGGTAGTTCAAAATAATGTTATTTTTAGGATGCCAATTTCCCAGGGTTCTTTGGTACAACTGAATAGAACTAGGGCTCAGACATTTTAGATTTCTCCGTTAGAAGGTCAAGGAGGTTTATGGGTAACTATCTCAGAAGTTTGGGAGATATGAACATCTTCAAATAAATTTTAATTGGTTAACTATTTATTGGATTTTGAATTGCTTTTTACGTACTGTATTTTAATTGCCAATTTGCTGTTTATTGAAATTAAATAGTTACTTCAAGATATTGGCGGAAACCAAATCTATGTGATTCTTAGTCGCACTAAAAATAAGACAAAAGTGTCAACACAAACAATTTATGTGAGGCTTACAATTCAGCAGTAGCTAAATTTGTGGGAAGTAAGCGATTAAATTTTGCCCTCAGATTGTCATATGCTGCTAGATGTAATGCAACGGTCACGTCATACAACACTGACTATAAATTGCACACTTTAGTCCATAAAAAAACTACCTCATTCTAGCCAAGGCCACTTCATAAAGCTGTATGCAAAACGGCTATTCGCTAGCAATAAGAAGAGAAAGGCTTGACGGCAGTTACTTTCAAGCAAAGCAAACAAAAAAGTGACCACATGTTGCGGTCCAGATGAGTATTATGGCCAAGATGCCATGGGATTAGACATCGAAAATTTTTCAGAAGAGAAAATGAATGAAAAACGAGATATATTTTTGAACAACTTAAAGAAAACTTAATCTGAATTGAAAGAAATTTTCGAACAGACCCTAGGTCAAAGCAACAATGACATTTGGCTCAAAGAAAGATGTATTTGACTAACAGTTTCTTATTTTGGATGTATATGCAAGTAAAAGAAAACTACAACACTAGGACTAACTGTAAAAGATTTGTTGTATACTACATTTTTGGGAACAAGGCAACTAGATATGGTGTTGAAAAAGAGCCACTGGTACATAGAGACCTCGAAGAACAGTTATGAAAAAAATAAAACTCAGTGGATTGGTAATAAGTGAAGAGCACCCTTGGTTAGCAGCAACTCCTGATGGTCTTACTGACAACAATGGACTTGTTGAAATAAAATGACCATGCAACACAACTGAACTAACGCCTGAAGAAGCCATAGAATAAATAAAATAACATATTGTTCATTGGTTGATTGTAACCTTAAAAAAAAACACAACTACTGGTACCAGGCTCAAAGCTAGCTATAAATAACAAAAATAAGCCATTGTGCTTTATATAAAATAAGCCATATTCATTTTAAGGACTTCAAAAGGTAATTAGAAGTGTATAGAGAAAGATGATCAATTCTGGGCTGATATGTTTCCAGAGTTGTACAGTTTTACCAAAACTGTTTACTTCTACTGTATCAGGTTTGCTGCAACTTAAAATACTACTAATTACCTTTTTGACACAATTTCTTCACATTCTTGAGGCCTGCATAAGTACAGAGGCAAGAACAAATCACATCCATTCTCTGTAAAACTAACATTCGTCACAATCAGCCACAAGAGACGGCTTTTCGAATCGCCTGGGCCTACTTGTCTCTCCTTACTCCACCGGCAATAGACTTCCAGCCTATACAGGGTTGGGCAAAAGTCTGGAATATATTTATTAATTTAAAAAATATTGAAAGAAATGTAATGAAACTTTGGAGTTATGTACATGTCCGTATATCAAACATTTAAACATATTTTACTTGTTATTCGCATAGTCAGCAGGTGATTGCCCATGAAGGATATCTTAAAATTTTTAAATGTAAGCCTACCTCAAGTTATACCTCAATTTAAATGTCTTTGTTTGTAAAATACAAGAGTGCAAACCTGAGGTCAAAAGGATAACACAGTCAGAAAATACAGCCACTCAAAGAATTTAATGTCAGGGTTGGACAAAAGTCTGGAATGTATTTATTAATTTTAAAACTATTGAAAGATACGTAATGAAACTTTGTAGTTATGTACATGTTCCTATACTAAACATTTAGATACATTTTACTTGCTTTTCGTATAGCCAGGGGATGGCCCATGAAAGAAGTCTTAAAAATTGTAAAAGTAGTCTACCTTGAGTTATGCCTCATTTTAAAGGTCTTTGTTTGTACAATACAAAAGTGCAAACCTGAGGTCAAAAGGATGCCCAGTCATAAAATATAGCCTCTTAAAGGATTTAATATCATATAACTAATACTGCTTAAGAACAAGGCTAAGATAGTTATTTTATATTGCTGCGTAGAGCTATAATTTATCTGACTGAATATGAGAAATTAATTTTAATAAAAATAAGTAGCAAATTATTATATTAATATTCTCAAACTATTTTTAGGGTAAACATAATGTCAAAAGAGTGTTAATAACTGCTCTCATTTTATTTTTGTTAAATAACATATTTCAAACTGTTAAATAAACAGCCGTATAACTAAGAAGAATTAATAATATGGCATTAAATTCTTTGAATCCCTGTATTTTTTGACTGGGTCATGCTTTTGACCTCAAGTTTGCACTTTTGTATTGTACAAAGAAAGACCTTTAAAATGAGGCATAACTCAAGGTAGACTACTTTTACAATTTTTAAGACTTCTTTCATGGGCCATCCCCTGGCTATACGAAAAGCAAGTAAAATTTATATAAATGTTTAGTATAGGAACCTGTACATAACTACAAAGTTTCATTACATTGCTTTAAATAGTTTTCAAATTAATAAACATATTCCAGACTTTTGCCTAACACTGAAATTAAATTCTTTAAGTGGCTGTATTTTCGGACTGGGTCATCCTTTTGACCTCAGGCTTGCACTTTTATATTGTACAAAGACCTTTAAAATGAGGCATGAGTCAAGGTAGGCTTAAATTTAAAATTTCTAAGACTTCCTTCATGGGCCAACCCCTGCATACACGAAAAACTAGTAACATATGTCTAAATGTTTGGTATGGGGACATATACATAACTGCAAAGTTTCATTACATTTCTTTCAACAGTTTTGAAATTAATAAATATATTCCAGACTTGCCCAACCCTGTATTTATATAGAGTATGGTTTTTGTCAGCTACCATTTTTGAAATTTAAAAGGCTGTGTTTTTTATAAAAAGACTGTGAAATTTATAAAAAGCTGTGTTTAACATGGAAAAACTCCAAAAGTCACTAGATATTAATAGAAATAAAAATCCTAAGTGATCTCCTGTCACAGTGCTAAATCCAATCGATCAAGCCATTTAAGACCTGCCTCACTGATTCTATTTATGGTAGCTAATCCTTCCGTAAAACTGAGCAAGGGGTACTCTGAAACTATGTGATCCATTGTTTGGATAGACTCCCCGCAATCATATGACTGATCTACTGTCGATCCCCATTTGAATTTCCAGTAGTTACATCTGGAATTTCAAATGGGCTCCAGCTCAGAATCGATTCAACAATGTCCATTCACTACGAGGGAGGTTCATCCCACCTACAGGTATTGGCGGATTGTTGATAAGGAACTTGTTTTGTCCATCAAAACTGTTCCACACTATGGCCCAGCTAGTATTTGGCAATAAATTTGATCTGCTCAACTGGGAAACAGTACATAGGTTTCGAGATGTTAAGCGACCGTTTTGACGTGGGAGATCAAGATCTTATTGAATTCTTTAAGTAGTACCTCCTGAAGCCTTATTTCTGGAGGAGCTATATTGCACAGCACCAGGAGCCAAGGTAGTGGAGTTGCAATGAGAGTAGCACTAATAGCTCTCATGACTCCATGAAGTTTATATCAATCGCTTTTGTATGTGCGCTATTTAGCCATACAGGAGCACTGTATTCAGCAGCTGAATAAACCAGTGACAAAGCAGTAGTACACAGGATGTGCACGTTGGGTCCCCAAGTTGTTTCAGCAATATGATGTAGTACATTTACCCTGGTATTAATTTTAGTTGATGTTTTTTGAAGATGGCTTTTCAACGTCAGCGATTGATGTAACGTTACTCCCCGGTACTGTGGATGATCATTGTGGTGGAGTTTTACACCATTTAAAAAGATATTTAATTTTCGATTAGCCAGTCGATTACTTAGGTTTTTGATGGGTTAGGATTCAGCTTCCAGGTTCTAAAATATTCATTGAGGGTTGCAAGATCATTTGTGAGTGTTTCTTCAGTAGCTGTGAAGTCCTTGTGTTAATAAGCTAATGCAATATCGTCAGCATATATAAATGTTCTAGACTTGGTAATTGGGATGTCAGCAGTAAATACGTTAAATAAAATTGGAGGAAGTACGAACTGCTGTAGCAGACCATCCTTCGGCTGTCTAAAAGAGCTTTCTTCATGACCGAGACAAACTTTTATTAGCGTGGCACTAAGCATCGACTCCAGAAGTCGCAAAAGAAATGGACAGGAAAGAAGACTGTAGAACTTTAATAACAAACCTATGCTCCATACTGTGTTATAAGCCGCTGTGAGATCAACAAAAGATGCAGATGTTTTTAACTTCTTTTCAAACCCATTCTCAATAAATGATGTCAGAGCCAGTACCTGATAGCTACAACTTCAGCCAGAGCAAAAACCAGCCTGCTCAGCTGGAACATTAGAATCAAGAATGGGTGATAATCTGTTCTATAACAGTTTTTCCAGCAACTTATAAAAACACTAAGAAGAGATATAGGGCGATAACTTTCCACTCGTTCAGGGTCTTTACCAGGCTTAAGAACAGCTACTACTTTTGAAGCTGTACATATCACATGGGTAGTTCTAAACGAGCAACAAACCTGGTAGCTGGACTGTCACAAATTTGGGATCTCCCAGCTATGGCAGCTACCACACTTCCGGCCTGCGTTGGTAAGAAAGTATCCCTACTAAATGTGTTATCGACTTTCCAGCAGTGACTTGGCGGTTTGGGAAATGGCCACTATAATGAATTGAAACTCTTTGTGTTCTGTATGGGGTATTTATATAGTAGTTTGAATAAAACTTGTTTAATTCTTTATTGATTACATACTTTATGCTTTGAAGTCCAGTCTTTTAAGATAATTGGCTGCCTCGAGTAGTTACGCAGATTGGTGTAATATCAGTAGTTTTGTGAAGTACAGGTGTATTCAATTCTAATTTTTAAATTTTTTTTATAGATGTATACTTTTTAGTGGTAAAATTAATTATTTTTACAGTTAAAAAAATAATTATATTATATTCCTTTCTTTCATAAATTTAAATCACTCTAAGCTCTATAGCTGGGCTAGGATCACTGAATGACATAAATGTTTACTCTCCTTGGAGTGTCGTAACATATTTAAATTTGTACTGAAGGTAGATCAAACCATGTCAATCCCATACAAATTCAAACATTTTCATATTTAAAATAAATATACGTTCAATTTAGGTATTGAAAATATAAATTTTCTTCTGAGAATAACATGGGCAGCTCAGTCGACCAAAACATGGTTTCATTCCAACGGTTGTTTAAGCAAGAAAACTAATTTTAAGGTACAAATGTGGCATATTGCTTTCTACAGGAAGAAACAAGGATTATAATGGTAGTAGTTTATTATATCATGGTTGCGACAAATAATTTATATATGCGTTAAAATGAAAACCTCATTTTAATTTGTTAAAAAACCTTGGTGTTAAATTTTCGAGTAGTGAGGAAACATTTTATTTTTTGGTCAGGTAAATTAGATCGGTAGAAAAAAGTTTTTAAATCAACAAAACTGTTGTATGAATTGTGGTTTATTCACTGTAGGGCTTAAAAGTAAAAACTTTGCATTTCAGCGCACAGACTAAACACATTTTTTTAAATTTGAATTATCATGCTGAACGAATTAGTATTTTGAAGGCATACTTTTATAAAATATAAGATCCTCTACAACTTTCAAACTCAAAGTTAGTTTCTATCTATTATAGTTTTCTTAGAAAAGCCGTTTTAGAGTATAAAATGTAACTCATTTTGTGAAGCAATTTAGTTATTTAGAATAGTAAATTTTAGTCTGGACTACTTTTTGTTCTTATGGTATTAGATTTAGAAACCAATTGATTCTTTACAAGTTTTGTGATTTAGTAGGTGTCCATCTGTTAGGCCTATAGTTTTTTTTATAAATACACTATCAAAGGCATTCTCACACGGCTCATGAAAGTACTGTAACGCCTTTGGGTAGCACCAATCATCAACTTGGGTAGCCAACCGTGATTTACCTGGTTAACATCCGTGATCAAGATAGATAGCAACCATAATCAGTTAGGGTAGCCACCCGTGATGAGCTTGAGTTAGCACCTCTAATTAACCATAGTAGCCACCTGACATCAACTTGGGTAACCACCCATACTGTACTTATGAATTACAAATGTGTGTAGCTAATAACAAATAAAACTCTGTAACAATCAATGTTTATAAAAAAATAACAATGAGAGTTTGATTACAGCATTAAAAAAAAAAGAAAAATAATAGTAATGGGAATATGGGCACAAGTTAAAACATACTTCTGGCTATTTTTATAAAAAATTAACATAAAAGCACTAACGAGACCTATCGTGTGAATTAGTGAAACAAGTTACATTTAGTAAATCAGTTATTTAATCACTCTTTAAATATAACAAAATGAATATAAAATTCCATTTCCTTTGTCATCCTATGTCTCTTGTAGCCAACGATAGAACTGCTTAATATTATGGCCTGACATTTTATATTTCACCAATTCATTCATGAATTTACAATTGAAATAGCATTGGTAAGTCACTAAAAACTAATATTTACAGTACATACAAAAGTCAGTCTGGCATCACACAATTACAGTAATGTGAGTGGTCGAAGGGAGTATAACTGTACTCCAAAATGGACACGATTCGGGAAAAGGACTGTCACTCTCATGAAATTGCACTGATGTGTAGATAACGATGTGGGGGAAAGGTAGATGGCAGTACAAGGTTGTAGGTGTTGGAAACTATCATGCATAAGCAAAATAAAGTACTTGGAGTACACCTGTACTCAGCAGAACTCGTTGAGTGCTAACTAAATACACCTTGTAATATTGCTGATAAATACAGAGTGTGGCAAAAGTCAGTTAACCGAAAATACAAATTGGTTTTAACTTGTATTTTATGTAACTATAACAGTATTAACTACTCAAAGGGATCTCCTTCATTGTCCATACACTCTATGCACCTTTACAACACTAATTTGCACATTTTGTTGCTTAATTGTGGTAAAAATAAGACATCAAATTTTCTGTTATCAATTCTTTTAAATTTTCTAAACTTTGAGATTTCACTAAAACTGTACCTTTAACAGTTTTTACAAACAAAAATCACATTGAGTTAAATCTGTATACCCGGCAGACCACTCAATAGTTTCTCTCCTTCTTATTCATTCTATGAAGTAAGCATTTAAAAAAGCTCGAACATCAATTCATTAGTGTGGAGGTGATTCGTCTTCATACCCGATAATCAAACGACTACGCCAACTCTCTAGGGACGAAAAATGGGGTTGCTTTGTAACTCTAATAGCACTTCACATTGCATTTAAAATGTAAATTTTCTGAATTCATGGTACCTTCATAAAAATAAGGGTTCACACAATTACTCCAAACACAACGTAAACTTGAATCCCTAGGTTCAGCTACTGAGACATCACGACAAGGGTTTTCGTGGTCAAATAAACACAACTCTGTCAGTTAATCGCTTGAAATCAAATTTGAATCAGCTTCCTGTCGTAACTTAATACATATTCCACACAAAATTGAATGCCCTGGTCAGGGTCATCTTCATGAAGCACTTGCAATAGCCTGGGCCTTTTTTGCTTGAATTTAAAATCAAGACTTATAATTCATTAAAGGCTTCTGTCCCAAATATCAAGTTCTTTAGAGGTCTTACTTGTAAATTTTTGGGATTGTAGTACAAACTGATCTAGGATGACCATTTTGCAGTAAATCATTTACTAAAACTGTCTCTTTAAACATCTTTTTAAATTTATATAGTGCTTGCTGACTAGGAGGTTGAGCTCCAGGAAATGGGAAACTGTTATTTGACTGTGTTATGGTCAAGCTACTACCACACTTAAAAAAAAAACCTCAGTGATCTAAAGAAGTTTTATGATTCATGATTGTTTAAATTATTTTCAGAATAAAATACACTACACTTGTCAGCTTAATTTTATGGTCATCAGAGACTAACAAACACAAAGAATATACCAAGACACAAAATGAATCCAGACAACATTTAGATAGATATGAAGCTTCAAGTGGAAAGGGTTAAAGTACACATCTGGGTCATACACATACAGTAAGTAGTATTGACCCACCCGCTTGCCATACACGTATGGTGATATCAACCCACCCGCCCACCGATACACGTACAGTGATATTGACCCACCCGCCCACCCATACATGTACGGTGGCATTAACCCAACTGCCCCCCCATACACGTACAATGGCATTAACCCAACTGCCCACCCATACACGTACGGTGGCATTAACCCAACCACCCCCCCATACACACGTACGGTGGCATTATGTATGGGTGGGTGGGTGGGTCAATGCCACTGTACATGTATGGGTGGGCGGGTGGGTCAATACTCAGTGTACGTGTATGGGTGGGCAGGTGGGAACGTTCATAATATATTAAATATAAAGGGAAATATGACGTAAAGCGTGCATGGGTGTCCCCTAGGTAAGTTTAATTTTGTTTTATTTTTACTTTCTACATCAAGCCAACTACACACTGATGAGAGTCTGTCTCTGTAGAAGAAAGTTTATGTCTAGTGGAAACATGGCAGATTTGGACCGTAGAAGTTTTCATATTAACTGTATTCTGACAGTGTCCAGTGAAGTTTTGAGATTTGTGACCAAATTTACTTTTAGATTTTTTTGAGCCATAAATTTGTTACAATACTAAAACTGGATGTAAAATATATTTTGCAATTACCAGTGTGGTGGTTCAATGACTACTCAAAATGTTGCTTATGCTTTATATCTCCTAGCTCTTCAGGTTTTGCTATACTATACAAGTACAGTGGTAAAACTCAATACCACTGTATTTGTATAGTTGGGCGGGTGGGTCAATACCACAGTGCGTGTATGGGTGGGCGGGTGGGTCGATAATACAGTGCTGTATAGAATTACAATCCTGTACTGCAGGGCCCCCACATGGCCGGTGCTACCGTTGCTACAGCAACGGGGCCCGTGGGCCAAGGGGGCCCGTGGACCGATAAGAACGGGAGAACAATTTTAAAATTAGGGGATTTTTAATAAGTCATAGAAAGAAAACAATAATTAAATCAATAGGACTACATTTATGATCAATGAAATATTTTATCAGAGTAATATAAACTGGTTAATTGGAATTGGATATGCAGTGCGTTGCGTACGAACTGTGTCTGAATCTACAACAACAGTGAGTAGGCTAACCAAACCACAACCAGCTGAGGTAAGTAGCAACACATGACACCTTGTTGTGACACAGCCCGAGTTGTGCATGCGCAGAACACTGCCCGCCGGTGCTGGGCCAGCCCTCTGTGACTCATCTCAAGGTCAATGGTGTTGCTATTTTTAGTGTACCCCTCTCCTCTCCCTACCCTCACTTGCACCACTCCACCCGTCCACCGTCCACACCATTTCCAGCCACCAGTCATGTCAGTGTTGTTGATCCTAAGAGGTGCTTAGTACTGATTACAGTAGTGTGTTTCTGCCGCATGACAGTTTGTGTACCATATAATTATTTGTGTTAAACATGTAATAGTTTCTTTTCTACATCATTAATCATTATGTCTACAAGTAATTTCAAGCACAAATCCGGGGCGCAAAAACGGAAGTTAAAAGCCATAAAAGATGCAAAAGGGGCTTTGGGCCGGCAGAACATTACAAAGTTTTTTAAAAAGAATGACGATACTGATAGCCGTTCTCATTGTGGTGATGATGATGCAAGTGTTAGAAGTGACAGTTTATCTACTTCTAAAGCTACTGATGATAGTGTATCTGTGTCCAGTGAATTAATGTTTGAAACTGATGACAATACAGGCAAGACTTCCTCTGATGTGCAGCAAGTAGGACATGTAGATTCAATCAATACAAGTAGCAATAATGAAAACGACATTTCAAATGACGAGAGTTCTATCAATGATAAATCAATTATAGATTTTACCAACCCAGGCACATGGCCGGTAATTATAAGTGATATTAATCGCCAGAACATTGTCTCTCAAAACAATATAACATTTGAAGAATTATGTAGTCAAGCTAAGACATTCCCTAAAGACAAAACAGGAAAACAGTTTCCTAACTATCTTCTAAACACTAAATCTATAAACAATCGAGAAAAGTACCCTAGGGACTGGTTAATTTGGAGCTCTTCAAAACAGACACTTCATTGCATTGCCTGCACTCTTTTTTCTAATTGCCAAAAAAGAAGCAAATTAGGAAACGTAGGATTTTCACCTGCTCAGTTTCCGTGGAAAATGTTGTATAACAAACTTCCCGAACATGAAAATAGCAATGACCATCGTAAGTCTTATTGTCAATGGAAATCCCTCCAACAATCAATTAGTTCAAAAGGTATTGACAGTGGTCTTCAAAAACAAATTTTGAACGAAGCAGAAAAGTGGAAAGCAATTTTACAACGGATTTTAGACGTGACACTCTTTCTAGCGTCAAGGGGGTTGCCTTTCCAAGGAGATAATGTATCAATTGGCGATGCAAACAATGGGAATTTTCTGGGGATTTTGGAGTTAATTGGAAAATACGATGAAATCACTAGGGAGCACTTGGCTAAGATTAAAACTCTACAATTGCAAGGAAAAACATGAAAGGACAAGCCCATTACTCATCTTGGAAAAGTCAAAATGAGTTTATTTCACTTTGCGGTGAAAAAGTTTTAAAATGTATACTTGAAGAAAGGCAAGAATCTATTTATTATGGGCTGATTGTTGATGCAACTCCTGATGTATTCCATCTTGAACAAAACGTATTTATTTTGAGATATGTCATTCAAAGTAAAGACTCCAAGCAATATGAAATAAAAGAAAGGTTTGTGAAATTCGTCAACTGTAATGGAAAAAGTGGAGAAGATATTACTAATGAAATTTTAACTGTCTTAGCCGAAAATAACATCCCTCTTGAGGACTGCAGGGCTCAAGCGTATGACGGTGGATCTAACATGTGTGGAAAAGTAAAAGGAGTAAAAGCAAGACTGTTAGAGAAAAACGATGTGGCATTTTACTCACCATGTGGAGCTCACTCCTTAAACAGAATAGGAGTTAATGCAGTTCAAACATGCCCCGAAATTATGACTTTCTTTGGAAACTTGGAAACAATGTATTCTTTTTTCGCCCATAGTCCTACAAGATGGGATATTTTGACTTCAGAAATGTCGCTTTCGCTAAAAAACAATCACAGACAAGGTGGTACGAAAGATTCGAAGCCATTGTTCCTGTTGCAAAACACTACCCAGGACTATTGAAGGCCTTAGAACGAGTATTAACTGAGTTGAAATCAAGCCTGGAACCAAAAGCATACAATAAAGTAATGGGTCTTAAAAAATACTTTTCTTCTTTTCAAGGCCTTTGCATGACAGTATTTTGGTACAAAGTATTGGGTTGCATCAATGAAAAGAGTGTAATAATTCAGTCGCAGAGTATCTCTCTGGACATTGCAGTGAAACTGATGAATGATCTGAAGGAAGACATGCAACGACTGAGAAATTCGTGGGAAGACATAATCAGTGAGTCACGTTTAGTGGCAGAATCCATCAACATACCATCTACGTTTTCAAAATCAAGAGGTGGCCCTAAATTGGAAACAAATTTTGAAGAAGAAGGAAACCATTTCAAAACTAGTATTGTGTATAGAGTCTTGGATCGTATTTTGTCCGATCTCAATACAAGATTTGAAGCTACAAATGAACTAACTGAACTCTTCAGCCCTGTTCTTCAATTCAGCACGATTGAAGACAGTGAGTTAAGGAACAAGGCTGAGAACTTAGTTAAAACTTATAAGAACGATCTATCAGAAAACTTTTCAGATGAAATTATTCATCTGAAACATATATTCAACTCTGTGTTTCAAATTGACCGAACAAACATGTCAAGTAACCCATTAGAGTTATTAAATGCAATCCATGCCAAACAGTTAGAACTAATATTCATAAACGTATGTATTGCATTAAGAATCTTTTGTACAATACCAGTTTCTGTTGCATCTGCAGAAAGAGCATTTAGTAAGATGGGCAATGTATTGAAGACATGGCAACGCGCATCAATGGCTCAAGAACGCCTTAATTCACTTGGAGTGTTAGCTATCGAACACCGTCTTGCATCAAGCCTTGACTTCAGTGATGTAATCGCAAAATTCTCAATGATGAACGCTAGAAAAATGTAGATTCCAATCTCTCAATGAACTATCAGAACTCAGAAACTACAATGTTTACAATGCAACATATAACCTATATTTTTGTTTAAGCCAACATAATTCTTAGCGTTGAATCTAAGTTTATTTTATCAAGCTATACATAAGACTAATTTTTGTGAAATACATTAGATTTTCCTTTAATAAAGATTTTGATAAAAATGTATTTGCCTTGCCTACTTCATTTTTCCCCAAATTTTGTATCTTCTGCTTCTAAATATCTCAATGAGAAAATTAGGATGTGTTAATGTGTTCTCAACGTACCAGAATGTCCAGAACACAGATAAGGTACTAATACAAATGCCAATACATATTCAGTACGCATTATCCTAGCCATAATATACTCATAGAAATTTTTTATTTTTTGTTAGTTAAAGGGGGGCCCATCAAGACTTTTAGCAACGGGGCCCACGGAATGATGTGGGGGGCCTGCTGTACTGTACAATATTAAAAACATAACCTTTATTTGTGAACATACTGTACCATAGTTACTGTTGTTTTTGTTTACTCACTGTTGTTTTTGATACCTCTGTACGTGTATGGGTGGGTGGATCAATACCTCTGTATGTGCATGTGTGGGCGGGTGGGTCAATACCTCTGTACGTGTATGGGTGGGCTGGTGGGTCAATACCTCAATGTTATTGTCACTTTTTATCTGTTATTATCTGTATTGTCACTTATTTTATCTGTTTATCTGTAAGTGACACTTATTATCTGTCACTTACAGATAAACAGTGCACTGAGATATCAACATAACTCTTCACCAGCCTGCAGCAGTTAATTGACTTTTGCTCCACCATTATTTGTTTCCAAATACATTTTTGTCTACCTTACTTATTGTTCTCCTTTATTTATAATTAATTAAACTATACCTCTTTTTTAATCTATTAAAACTTTTAAAGTGCATATTTGCTTAATTATTTTTAACTACAATAACTGAGATTCTTCAGGTGTTTGCATGTATAGCAGTGTTAGTACTTACACATAAGAACAGCAGAAAGGAACTAAGAAATAACTTCAACGTCCAATTCCACTTTACTCTATAAACTTTAAAAACTCATTTAATTATGACAGTTATATTTTGATACAACAAAATTGGTCATTCTTATTAAAAAATAACAAAAGTGCTTCACAGGAAATGCATTCTTTTGGGTAGTACTTACCCAACTAATTCTAAAATCTTATCATATAATCATAACATTTTTTTGAATGAATCAAATAATAAATAATATAACTGAGGTAAAGCTCCATCATCCTGACATACCCGGCCACATGCACTCTGTAACTGATAAAATAAAACATACCAATGTTTTTATTTAAATTGTTAAAGTATTAAATATACTCGTCAAGTAAAAGATTTAAGCCTTAAATCTTTTAACCTCCTTAATGTGTTTCATGTCAAATGGAAAGACCATTTTATAAATACATAAGGAATATTGTCAAGTTGTTTTACCTAAAGAATTTCTGGTGGAACTTCTGCGAGGAGATGCTGTTTTACAGTTTCCTTGGATCAAATCATCTGAATCGCAAGCTGGTACAACAAATATTTCGTGATTTCTTGATTCCTCGATTTTTATGATATTGACATCCATATAAACATATGATTCACTCAATGGACACGTCTGAAACAAAATGTTGTATTAAAAGACATTAGAAAGTTAAAAAAATTTTAACAGACCATAAGTAAACTGCAAAAGCACTTCTACATACAATTGTTTTTATCTTGGTTGCCCATTTTAAGTTCAGATGTTTAACAAATTTGCCATAACAATTATATGCAATTTTTTATTTGTATGGACCAGCATTGGGTGTGTACATCGAACGGTTTCTTCCATCAGACTTACAAAGCATATTTGTGTTAGTGTCTATTGTTATTTGGTAGCTTATTTCTCAATAACAGTCTATTGTTAAGCCTTAATCTCTTGCTATCGGTCTATAGGGATGTCTGTCGCATATACACGTCACTTGGTCTGTGTGAGTAGGTGACGTCACATTTCAACTGGCAAAACTGTTGTCATATGAGCTGCATCACTGCCCAACAAACATCCTTCGTACACTGTGCCCACGCCACCAGATCATGAGTTACAATTAACTCATGATCTGGTTCTTTTTACTGTGTATTATTCACCCAAATAGAGAAAATCTTGTATGGTATATTGATTCAGAATATGGACAGATTATGTTAGCGGTTCTGCATTTATGATTGAAAATGTTAACTGATCATATAAACAATGTAAAATTAAAGATTTCATGTAGATAAAGCTACTTTTTCATTTATTCTATGTAAAACTAACATGAAAGTGCAAATTCTCTATGACGCATATGTGTGTTGCTTAGTCTATTTAACACGTTGACTGCCAGCGTAGATAATTTATTGTGTCATTCTGAGGTCGCTGTAGTAAAACTGTATGTCCGCCTGACGCCATGAGGGCCATCGGTGGCCCCCGCGTCTTTTATAAATCAAACACAAATTGTAGCGCCATTTTTAGTATTACGTAATTTTTAATGATATATTCTGAAAGCTCATAAAATGTAATAGAAAACGGTCCTCTGGTTTTTAAATAAAGTAACCCTAAATATGTTTTTATATATTTGAACTAGTTTTTACGACATTTAGACAGACTAGTTTCTGTCACAAAAAGAATCAATGTCACTTACTAAACACCTAACCTCAAAAGCTGATCAGTGCGCGGGAAGAAAATATAAACATCACAACAAAACAGCTGAAACATAATATCATATGGCATATGTCAAATTTTGCCCCCACGCTGAGGGTTCCACCGGTGTACCTCATCAATAACTTCAAAAAATGGCGGCAAAAGACCGGATATCGGCTATTTCTGTACTCGGGGGGGTCATTTCCGGTTGCATAGAACACAGAACTCAGAACAATGAATATTGAACTTTACCGTAGAAACAGCTGTGGCGCCAGGCTGAAATCTAGTGAGGGCCACCGGTGGCCCTCATGGCTGAGCTAAAATTGTTGTGTGGGCCACCGGTGGCCCTCATGACAGTCAACGTGTTAAGAAATTAGAAATTTTTTATGGTCTAAAAACAACAAACCGCTTCATATGGTTATGCTTCAAACAACAAACCGTTTGACGCATCAATGCATTGTTTTGAAAAATCCTCAAAACAGATACAAAAACATTACTTATTGTTTGAAAATGCATTTTAGGCTATGCCAAGATGAATTTGCCTATTTACATTAAATTTCACCGTGGGTGATGCTACTGTGCTTCCATTCATTACTAACGCTCTGTGTGTTATTGTGATTAGTTCCTCAGTGAGTGGGTGAGCCTGAAGTGACTACAACAACTGAGGAAATTATTAGTACCGGTATAGTCCGATATATGAAGTACAAGAATTGAAAAGCTGGAATTGGTAATATTTCAGTAGAAATAAGGGGGAACTCCACCGTTAAAATAAATTACTATATTTTGAAAAAAAAGAATATATTCCTTTATCATATTTATTTAGGAAGGTAATAATACATTTTTTGGGGGTATTTCCACCCCTTATTGTTTTCATCTCCTCAACAGGGGTTGATTTTTGTTCATAACAGCGTTTTCTTGGGACAACTGCAACTTAAATACTAAACTAAATATCGAGTTCTTTTTTTATATTTTGAAGGTAACATATGTATAGACAACTTGTAGGGAAGGGATTTCATATAAGCATTCATATTTAGAAATTAAGTTTTTAGTTTTTTAATACGGTATTTAAAATTTTTGTATGTAATATTTTTATAAACCCACACTACAGGTTGTAGAGAATCTTATTCCCTACAAAACAAAACAAGTTTGAAGGCTTTATGTGGTATATAAAAGAAGCTACGACTGTCCCTGTACTTGAAAACAAGCTAAAATTATACTTTTGGAAAACGGGAAAACTAAAATATGTTATTTTACTAATAAAATACAACTGTATTATGCAAGTAGCTATTATAATATATAACTTGTTGTAATAATAAAGTTGTTTGTAATAATGCATTGTTGCCAATGCCAGGTGTAGTTAGTCATAATATGTTACTATAATGATATTATGTAGGTGCAACTGTGACGAAACTGGGAAAATATGTAGGTGCAAGCTTTTCATAATACATTATAAAAATATTTATAATGACTTTTTCACAAATATTTTTATATGGAAGTGTTCAGAAAATGTTCTTTAATAATAAACTAAAATAAAAATAAAATGTAATTTTTTTGCCATTTTTTGGGTGGAGCAAACTAGGATGATCATTAATTTATAAAACTTATTATAATATTATTTATTTTAATTTAAATCTAATTTAATATTTATATATATAATAGTTATTATTAATTAATAAATCTATCCTCTAAATGGTATGAGGATAGATTTATTATTATTATATATATTAATAATTAATAAAATATTATCTAATAATAATATATAAATATGTGATTAATTATAAAAATATTTGTATTATATTTATTAATATATATATATATTATAAGTTGAATTTAAATATTTGATTAACTAATTCAGTAGAAAAAAATATAAATTTATATTAAATAGTTGACAAAATTGTTTTAATAATAAATTTTAAACATAAATATTAATAATGTCCTAATTTAACTTTTTTCTTAATAATAAGTTTAAGTGAGGTGCCTGAATAAAGGGTCATTTTGATAGGGTGAATAAAGTAAAAATACCCTTACTGTAATTAAAAGAATCAAACTATTTCTATTAACTTCAAAAATTAATGTTCATCATAAACTAAATTACAAAAAGATAAGCTAATAAAGCTTTTAGGCTCATAACTTAAACATAGGAGTTTAATCTCCTTCTTTTTAATTCTACTAAATTTTAAATTATTTATATTTTCAAGATTAATAGTAATGGGGGCTATTTTTTTTTTTTTTAATCTTCAAATAACTGAATATCAATATGACTAGGGATAGAAATTTCAATAATATAATTTTTACCTATAATAAGGTCTAAATCAAAATTAAGATCGGAATCTTGTGTTAAATATTATATTATTCAAAGATTAAGCTAGAGAATTATAATAATGGGATTATTATAATATCTTTGAACATTAAATCAGAATCAATTTTAGTATTTTCTTTATTAATAAAATTAGGAATGATACTGTTCCATAACTGGATTTTATCAATTGTTGAAGGAATAACTCACACCAATATAATCTTTCTATTTACTATTATAAAACTGACACCATTAAATATAATTTTATTTATAGAAACAAACCTACAAC
Organism: Stictocephala bisonia; assembly: GCA_035578905.1. Classification (NCBI taxonomy): domain Eukaryota; kingdom Metazoa; phylum Arthropoda; class Insecta; order Hemiptera; family Membracidae; genus Stictocephala; species Stictocephala bisonia. Next base: position 1,403,671 of record JAQJVL010000012.1, on the reverse strand, counting down.
TTTTAGTTATAATAAGACTTATAATCAGATCAATAGCAGCTTTAAATCAAAATTCAGTAAACACGATTATGACTTATTCATCTATTTATAATTTATCTATTATTTTATCATCAATTAAGAGATGATCAATTTGAATAACATTTATAACTATGTACACATTTTCAACAACTATTATTATAATAATTTAAAAAAATTAAATTTCATATCTATTTAATCTACTTAAAAAAGTAATACATAGTATAGCACCAGAGTTCAGTTATATTTTCAATTTAAGTTTAGAAACTGGGTTATTTCTGGAAGATTTAAAAACAAGTATTATAATTTCACTACTTAAAAAAAATCAATTTGTGCTCGGTAGAAAATTTAAGATCAATTAGCTTACTTCCATCACTATCATTTGTAAAAAGTAGTTAAAACCAGAATTGTTGTTTTTTAAAGTAGATGGGTGGTCCTTTTGACTTTAATTTGCAGCGCCTTACTCAGAAAAATTTGCTTTAATATAATGGGCATGTTAACACAACCTTCCTTTAGACATTTTTAAGATATTCACCATGGATACTCTCTTATAGGTTGAAAAAAATTACATTATACAACAAAAGAATAGAAGAAAATGTTCTGCGGCCATGTTGGCCTACTAAATCTCAATTTTGTATCTGGACCCATTCAAAAGAACTGAAGATAGTTCCATACTTTTTCAACATCCTGTATATTATTTTAGTAGTGGGTGAAGAACCCTTGTCTAATTGTGTTACTTTAGCCTCTATTATCTGGGAGTCCCTGGGTATAGACTACGGCTCACCAGAACACCATTTTGGTTGTGTTTGTGTATTCTGGCTAGTAATTTACAGTACTCCTTTCTTTATTACACATAAAGAAGGATTTATTACACATACAAGTACCACAGTACATGTATGGAAGGGCGGGTGGGTCAGTACCACAGTACGTGTATAGGTGGGCGGGTGGGTCAGTACCACAGTACGTGTATGGGAGGGCGGGTGAGTCAGTACCACAGTACGTGTATAGGAGGGCGGGTGGGTCAGTACCACAGTACGTGTATGGGAGGGCGGGTAGGTCAGTACCACAGTACGTGTATGGTTGGGTGGGTGGGTCAGAGATGTCTAAAAACAGGCCAGCACAAAATAAAGTGACTTGACAGTTCAGTCAGTAAACTCACATGAAAACACTGATTGAATCCCTCTTCATTTAAACGTTGTCCCATATCCAAAGACTTCCAAAAAC